>JAJGOT010000249.1:882500-1222225 GCA_022457155.1 Cladopsammia gracilis | reverse complement strand
CGACGCGCGACAGGTCCCGGGGCGACCGCCCCTACCTGCTCAACAGTTTGCCGTCCGTTCACGACCAGCGGCAGGGCAATGCCAGCCCCTGGAAGTTGCGCCTCCCATTCACCCTTGTTTTTGAAAGATTTTTTTTATTTTGTTACCTTCGTCACTTTACTTACGCTAATTACATTACTAAAAAAGATTACATTGACCTCGGCACTTACTTACACAATCGCATCGCGCAAAAAAATTACACCACTTACAAAATAAAAGGAAAAAAACACTGCACTAGGTTTTCTTCTTAAATTCCTTCAAGTAAACAAATACAATTGAAAGGACAATAACAAAATTTGAATGTCCTATATATTATATCAGTTTTATTTGAGATCGAGCTTGAAGGTAGTAATTTCCACTTTAAAGATATGGATCACCAGATAGAAGGAGTTAGGCGCTATAAAGGGGGGAAAAAAAGAGAACTAAAGGAATCCCATTTTTCCTTGCGATAAAGAATTCCAGGTTATAATTGGCTTTCAGTTTAGCCTTGAAAATTTCAAAAGATGGAACAATTTTATCAATTTTACATCTGTAAATAAACAATTTTGCTTACAATAGAATATGATTAATCAACATAAAATCTTTGTCTAAATCAAATTTGCCCAAAAATGTATCTTTAAACGTGAATTCTAACTCTTTATCATTATAAACTGCAATCCAAGATAACACCTCCTTCCAAAAGAGAGTTGTCACATTACAGAAATAGAACAAGTGCTCTAGGGATTCGTCTTCATTCTCACGGAAAGTACAAACAGGAGAATCGACGATTTTGAAAGCAAACAGCTTGTCGTTGGTAAATATGATGCGATTTAACAGCTTATGTTGAAAAGCTCTTTAATTTCGTATCCAAAGAGACATTAAAAGCTCACGAATAAATGTCCTTCCAGTCAAAAGAGAGACTTGGATGTTTATTTTTAAATCTGACTTGAGCTGTAGGGGGACTCGCCTTATGGGACTTGAATTCATTATATATCATTTTTGGTCTCTGCAGCAGCAGTGGTAGCAGCAGTACCAGAATTGAACCACTATTACCTCATCTCATCCACCCTCACCAAACAGGTTTTGTAAAAGATAGATACATTGGTGAAAATATTAGGCTTATAAGTGATGTCATGGAGCAAACTAACAAAGACAACATCCCTGGTATTCTTGTGTCACTGGATTTTCGTAAAGCCTTTGATACATTGGAATGGTCCTGTATACAACATTCTTTAAAAGTGTATAACTTTGGAGAAGGCCTAAGAAGATGGGTCAAGGTGTTCTATAGCGAGATCGAAAGTGCAGCAGTTAACAGTGGTTTCGCAACTAACTGGATAAAACCTTCTACTGGAGTGAGGCAAGGCTGCCCACTCTCCCCATATTTGTTTATTCTCTCAGCAGAAATAATGTCTAACAAAATTCGCCAAAGTAATGAGGTCCACGGTATTTCTTTGTTTAGAAATGAAATTAAGCCGAGTCAGTTTGCGGATGATACAAACCTTTTGTGTTCTGATTTAATATCAGTGGAAAATGGGTTGCAACTTATGAGATCTTTTGGTGAAATTTCAGGGCTACAACTAAACACTGGAAAGACGAAAGCGATGTGGCTAGGCCAATTGGCCAACCAGAAAGACAAACCACTGAGTCTAAAATGGGTTGATAACCCGACGAGAATATTGTGAATTTTCTTTTCTTACGAAAGTAAAGGAAACAACAAGCATAACTTTGATCTTAAAGTCCAAAAACTTCAAACAAATTTAGATATATGGAGTTCTAGAGACTTAACGTTGTTTGGAAAAGTTTTGATCATTAAGGCCCTAGTTGTGTCACCGCTGATATTCTCTGCTTCAAACATCGATGTTCCAAAAGAGGTTATAGGAAATGTGCAAGGTCGCCTTTTTTAATTTTTATGGAAAAACAAACAAGATAAAAAGGACGAGTCTATATCAGCATTATGAAAAAGGTGGACTACGTATGATTGATATAGAAAATATGATAAAAGCATTACGACTAGCATGGATTCCTAGACTCTTAAAGAAAGGACATGTCAATTGGAAGACAATCCCAGACTACTATTTTAAGAAATGTGGTGGCCTTGACTTTTTACTATCTTGCAACTATCGAGTGAAAGACTTTGAATACCTACCTCGCTTTTATAAGGACATTCTACTCTTTTGATGAACTGAAAACCCTATATGGTAATACAGACTCGCGTGATACGATTCTCTATCATAATAAAGAGATATTAATTGGAGCAAAGCCTTTCTTTTTTCATGAATGGTTTAGTAAGGGAGTTAAGACGGTTGTGGACCTTTTGGATAGTGATGGAAATGTCTTTCCATTCAATGAATTTAAATCTAAATATTCTTTGGAAAAGACCAACTTTCTTCAGTACTATCAAGTTGTCAGCGCTATTCCAAACCATCTTTTACAAAAAGGTAGAGAACTGATAGCTTTTTCTGATGGAAATATAATGAATGATGACTTAACTTGCTTTCCTCTCGATGAAAGTAATAATATAAACTTATTAAAAACAAAATCAAAGGACTTTTACTGGCTGCTTGTCAACGAATTACGCACAAATCCACAAACCGGACCTAAACGGTGGATTAAATCGATCAATCCTGAAAACATATGCTGGAAAGAAATTTTTCAATCAGTTCTTAGAATGTGTGTAGAAAACAAATTACGTGAGTTTCATTTTAAATTCATTCATAGAATTATTGTGACCAAGAAGGAACTTTTCAGGTTCAAGATTAAGGAAGATAGTGATTGTATTATTTTATTGTGGAGAAGAGGATTCTATTGATCACAGCTTTATAAGTTGTCGGTTCACTGTGTCTTTCGCTCAGAAGGTGTTGCAATGGTTTAATACAACTCACAATTCTGCATTCAATCTTAACACTGAGGAATTTTTATTTGGGCTATCTACTGTTTCTGATGTATTACACTCTACTGTTTGTGCCTTACTACATTTATAAAAGAAAACTCCAGAATGATTCATTACTGATCTCTGATTTTGTAAAAAAAAGTAATGTACAAACATAGAATTGAACTCTATTCATAATTAAGTCAATAAATCTTGATCTGTAGACTAATTAAAAATCCAATCTCTTATTTACCCCCTCTATATCTAGGTGTACTTCAATCCAAATGTTGTAACATTGTATTTCTCTTTTTTGTTGTTGTTGTTGATTTTGTGTTTGTACTTGTAATATATCTTGTTTGTAAGCTTGGTTTTGTAAAAAAAAAATTCAACCTTCTCACCCATTACTGGCAATTGAAAACAGTCTTTGTTTAACTGAAATGGTCCGGAATACGTATTCTCTTTTACGATGTTGCGCCATTCACTAGGTATAGCGTCAACTATTCCCATCAAAACGAATCTTTGACTTGAGGTTAGTTTAGCTCCTGGAATTTTCCTACTTTTGAGGAAAATATGATCCTTTGAGACCAAATCCCCAACTTTGTTTAAACCCTGCTTACGAAAGAAAGGTTGATATGTGGATTTTCCTAGACTGAGAATATATTTGTTGTTCCAAATCATCCCGAAACGCGCCTTCAAAAAGTTGTTTCGTGTTTTTCGAATTTCTATTACTTTACAGTGAAGTCGTAACTTGATACAGAAAAATCCAGTCAACAAGCCAACAGCGACACTTGTCGTGATTTAGTTACGTGTGCACTGTAAGAACCACCGTCGCGTTACCATCATCATTAGCAGTAGTTTGTAGTTAGCAGTGGTAGCAGCCGTACCATTAGCACTGTCACTATCAAAATTACCCTCATTGAATTTTTACCCTTCTCCCTTTGCACGAACGACGGCCCGTCGCCTGGCCGAAAGCGCATACTGCCCTCTGTACGACGCGCGACAGGTCCCGGGGCGACCGCCCCTGCCAGCTCAACAGTTTGCCGTCCGTTCACGACCAGCGGCAGGGCAATGCCAGCCCCTCAAAGTTGTTCTGATGCCCTGGATCCAAGATCAGTGAAATATTCACCAACATTTCTGGCAATTATGTTAGCATCTTTGATTTCTTCCCCACTGTACATTTATTATCTTAGCTATTTCTTACAACATTCTCATTAGGGGGAAGATGCCTGTCCAAGAACACCCCTCAGAGCTTCGTGCAGAAGAACAGCATCGGTAACTGTGGCCGTAGGAGAAGTTGTTGGGCCTCAGTTGACAATGGATTGGACAGAAGAAGGAATTATTGAGGACACAGGCTACTAATCCCTTTCTAAGGTAAGGAGTCTGATGTTTTAGCAGATCTAAGTTATGTCGCATCATGCATAGGAAGACAAGATGAGTCGACTCTGCATGAAAGTAACATTGCAGTCCAGGTTGGGGAACCCAGGTGGAAATCTTATTAAGATGTTACTAAGATTCATGTTAAGTTTCTTATCAACTAAGAATATGTCGACTCGCACATAATTTGCAAAATGGAACCAGCTTTTGAGTTCAGTGACTGACTTTATACTAAAAAAATCAAGATTGAGACTAACTGAAGTCACATTTTGATGAAGACTAGAGATAACAAGAACCATAGCATTTTGTTGTTAAAAATGAAATTGAAAATAACTAATCAGTGGCAAGTGTGGTATCAGTTTCATTTCTTGTAAAAAAAAATTTTTCTGAGAATTAAACTTGTATGAAATTCTATTTTCCTTTGTTTCAAGCTCATTGTCTTACATTGCCATACCAAAAAACAAAGGGGAATGAAATTTGGAGGATAGAATTAACCCACAACATATATATGCATTGTTTCTGCTGACATTGTTTCTGCTGTTCAATAATTAGCACAGTCCATGTTATGACAGTTTTTGTGTTGTCCTAAGATCGGAGAACTTGTATCCAACAAGTCCTTGTGTCGGCTCAATAAGTCACCCATTTCACTTGTGGTTTCTTCCACAGGTTATGCAGCACAGGTCAAACTGAATTAGATGTCCACAAATGCGTCATCCCATGAACCAGATTTTTAGAGTTACTTCTATCTCACCATTCATTTGTGACTGTGTTCTCATGCACAGTAGAAATTAACCAAAGGCCATAGGCTACATAATAAAGTAAAAACTCAACCAGACAAAATATTTTGACACTTTGGTATTTATTACAGTATCAATTTCACTGTACAAGAGGAGAAATTATACAAAGAATTTATAGCTTTCAAATTTAACATGTTTTCAAGCAAGTATGCCTTAACCCTTTAACTCACAAGAGTGCCAAACATAAATTCAATAAAAATCCCAAATTTCATTTTGTAAAATACTGAAAAACAAATGATACCATGTGAAAGAACTGCTGAAGAGGTCTCATTTGAATGGTCACACCATAGGATTTCGCCCACAGACTCAAAAGTTACAAGAACATTTCATGTTTCCATAATTGACTCTGATAATTATGGTGACGTGATTCTGTTCTAACTTTTGCGTCTATGGATGAACTCCTATGATGTCACCATTCAAATAAGAGCTACTGAGCAGCAATTTTGAGGTTTGACTGTACAGTGAAAAAATTCTGTCAGTAAAACTAGGGGTTATTTGCTTCCTGGACGTTTGGGCTGCAAAAGAAATGTTACAGTACTAACGTTGCTTACAATACTAACGTTACTTACAATTTTTAACATTACTTACTAATTAATTAATTAAATTAATTAATTAATTACCAATATCACACCATAGTTACAATACCATAACATTACTTCCAAAAACTAACTTTACTTACAATATTAAAGGGGCTATGTCGCGAGGTGTCACGTAAGCTACAATCTTGAAAAACGTCCGGTGGCTGTTTTTCAAGTTTACGCCATCGTCGAATCCATTCAATCCCGCAGTGCTGTGTTCACCAAATGGTCTCAGATTTTTCGCATATGAAAGTAATCGATTTGTCTTGATTTCCGCCCGGTTATTTTAACGATTCTGAAATCGTACGGCTAAATTTCTCAATATGTACAAGCAGCGATAGAAATCAGTTGACCATGGAATGTCATGGACGAAGGTTCTTCTCTGTTGGCTAAATATAGTACACTTCAGCACAACATGGCACAAGAGTCTTCAGTTTGTACTTCTTTACCACCACAGACAAACCTAACATTTTTCTGATTTTGTTTCGCTTGAGAAAAGGCGATGAAATTGTTGGATTTAAATCAAAACAAGCAATAGCTCTTGTGTATGTGACCACTGGTTCCGTTTAGAGTCCTGTTTGGTATCAGCGAACAAAAGAATTTTGACAGATAAAAGTGTAAATTAAAGTTACTAAAATTAGGCGAAACCTCGCGACATAGCCCCTTTAACATTACTTACTAATTAACAATACCAAACATTGCGATCGTAATTATGGAAATAATATAACATAGGCTCCAATTTCTCTTTGTTGAGCAGCGCAAAAGATATTAAAATGTACAAGATAATTCGGGAAATGGGAACGATAGCCTCAACGCCTTTTGGAGGGCTTGGGTAATATATATAAAAATAGTGCAACTTATGTCAGAATTAATAATTAAAGATGGGGATTAAAGGAACTCATTTCTTCAAATTGGATCTGGGTTTGTAGGTTTCAATATTTGGAATTTTTTTTTTAATTTTGATTTTTGGCACTCTTGGGAGAGAAAGGGTTCACAATGATTACAAGGATAAAATCACAAAACAACATACTGTACAGTCAAATTTCCCCCCTCCCCCTGAGATGACCTGCATCTTTCTAATATAACTAGTATTCTGCAAAGAAAAGAAAAAAACTACGTGGTTTATTGGTTATCATTCCTAAGAGGTGTACCCCTCCTAAGAAAAATCTTGGATCCGCCCCTGTGGAGGTGCCCACGAGGAGAGGTTTGACTGTACAGTGAAGAAAGTCTGTCAGTAAAGCTAGGGGTTATTTAAATTTCTTCCTGGATGTTTGGGCTGCAAAATAAATGTTAGCCTTGTTGAAGTTCTTAATTATTTTCTAAAAAAAAATATCAAGTAGGTCTGCAATAAATACAATACAATACTGTTTATTGTGTCATACGCTTATCTATAAAATAGTATGTTACCATAGATGCCTTTGAAAAGCTACAACGATAACAAAAACTATGTTCTGTCTTCTATATGTTTTAACCTTTCCCCGGGGGGGCGGGGGGTAGTTTAAAGTTCTTTGGCCAAATATTCATAGATGCAATGTCAAATAAAAAAATATATATAAATAAGAAAATATATATATATATATTTAGCTTTTTTTTTCAGTGGTATGATATTATTAGAGAGACCATAAATGATTTCAAATCCTGATTTTATGATTTTAAGTCATCGTGCTATGATTTCATGTAATAAATGTTGATTTCAAATCATGCAGTCATGATTTGAAAACTGTACCACAGGTACCCAAAGCTCAAGTGATGTTTACACGTTGTGATTTGAACGTCGTGGTAACTGTTGCGTATAAGGGACGGACCATTTAATTTTAGTGGGGGGGGGGGGGGGAGTTGGGCAATTTCTTCTGAGTATGAATTTTTTTTTCGGCGTTGCTATTTGCAAGAATTTTTTTTACCCAAATGCTTGAATTTTTTTTCACGTACTTTCTTGTGCACGATTTTTGTTTCTCTTAAATTAATCCTGCAGGAATTTTTTTGGGGTAATTGCCCACCCCCCCCCCCCCCCCCCCACAAAAATGTAATGGTCCGTCCCTAAAGAGGCCCTGCCAGGGTAAATTCCGACAGGCGACATGACCCAAAACGTAGCGACAGCACGTAAAATGAAATCCCGACAAAAGAGAAATGTTCGTTCAATTTCCGACAGCAACGTGAAACATTGATAAAACACTGAGACATTTTAAAATTCAGACAAGCGACACGGGACCCCCCCTGGCAGGGCCTCTATAAATAGCGAAATTATAAGGATTTGTATGGGGAAAATTCACCTCGAATTTGAGCGTAAAATCAGTGGAATCCCGATTTACCCACCCCCTCTCCGTGCGCCGTTTTTTTTTTTGCCCTATATCCCACCAGAGAGCCTGTTCACAGGCTAGTATTGACTGAAATACGAGTTTCGAAAAAATAGAGATTTCAGTGTTTTGATTTCGAGTTTCGTGCGTTCTTTTCCAACAGCCAATCAGATAGCTGCTTATGCGATTAACCGCAGACCCGAGTATCGCTTTACACGAAACAATATGGCTGCCCGACTTCGAGAAAGTGAGAAACAAGTCTAAGAGAATTTTACTTGTAAAACCAAATGTTTAAAGGCGAACTTTTGAAATCCAAGAGACTCTTCGAATTTAATAAGGAAACAGAAGTCATTCAGAGATTGGAGGAAAGCATTGTTGCAATTTCTTGTGAGTAAACATTCAGACTTCTCGTTTCGCGTGATAAAATGCATTCTACAAACTTACATTTGTACCGGGTGGTCTCCGAACACGTGTTTGTCATGCTTTATATACATTGGGAAGTGAACGGATACCTAAATTTGTTAAACGCCAGGAAATAGTTTCAATGAATGAATAAATAACAGGTAACAGTTTGTCTACTTGAATTAAGGTTGTCCCCTAACCCTAACCCTAACCCTAACCCTAACCCTAACCCTAACCCTAACCCTAACCCTAACCCTAACCCTAACCCTAGACACTTAGAAATTTTTCCTACAACAAATTATTGTTTACTTACGATCTGCCCCCATTGATTAAATCGACTTGAACTAGTTGGAATCGTCTGTTGTTGTGATGTCTTGCAACATGATCTTTCGTGGTAACACTATTACTTTATTAGGTAATCAAATGTTTACTTACGATCTGCCCCCATTGATTAAATCGACTTGAACTAGTTGGAATCGTCTGTTCTTGTGACGTCTTGCAACATGATCATTCGTGGTAACACTATTACTTTATTAAGTAAGTAAATGTTTACTTACGATCTGCCCCATTGATTAAATCGACTTGAACTAGTTGGAATCGTCTGTTGTTGTGATGTCTTGCAACATGATCATTCGTGGTAACACTATTACTTTATTAGGTAATTAAATGTTTACTTACAATCTGCCCCCATTGATTAAATCGACTTGAACTAGTTGGAATCGTCTGTTCTTCAACTCATTAGAATGGCCTGTTCTTCTGATGTCCTGCAACATGATCATTCTTGGTATCAGTATTACTTGATTATGTAATTAAATGTTTACTTTCGATCTGCCCCCATTGATTAAATCGACTTCAAACGATTCGTGTGATCGTAACGTTGACTTTCCTTGCAACACTTTGTTACAAGGTTGTATGCCAAAGTGATCAATCTCGAGTTCTTCTTCATAGTAAACTCAGAACTGCAAATGAACAAAAAGATTCATTTCACTCATGGTATCTATCGCGACTAGTCGAAAAGTGTCCAAAGTCGATCAAGACAAGTGCGAAAAAAAGTCGATCAAGACAAGTGCGAAAAAAAGTCGATCAAGACAAGTGCGAAAAAAAGTCGATCAAGACAAGTGCGAAAAAAAGTCGATCAAGACAAGTGCGAAAAAAAGTCGATCAAGACAAGTGCGAAAAAAAGTCGATCAAGACAAGTGCGAAAAAAAGTCGATCAAGACAAGTGCGAAAAAAAGTCGATCAAGACAAGTGCGAAAAAAAGTCGATCAAGACAAGTGCGAAAAAAAGTCGATCAAGACAAGTGCGAAAAAAAGTCGATCAAGACAAGTGCGAAAAAAAGTCGATCAAGACAAGTGCGAAAAAAAGTCGATCAAGACAAGTGCGAAAAAAAGTCGATCAAGACAAGTGCGAAAAATAGTCGATCAAGACAAGTGCGAAAATAGTCGATCAAGACAAGTGCGAAAATAGTCGATCAAGACAAGTGCGAAAATAGTCGATCAAGACAAGTGCGAAAATAGTCGATCAAGACAAGTGCGAAAATAGTCGATCAAGACAAGTGCGAAAATAGTCGATCAAGACAAGTGCGAAAATAGTCGATCAAGACAAGTGCGAAAATAGTCGATCAAGACAAGTGCGAAAATAGTCGATCAAGACAAGTGCGAAAATAGTCGATCAAGACAAGTGCGAAAAAGTGTCGAAAGTCGATCAAGACAAGTGCGAAAAAGTGTCGAAAGTCGATCAAGACAAGCGCGAAAAAGTGTCGAAAGTCGATCAAGACAAGTTGAAAAAGTGTCGAAAGTCGATCAAGACAAGTTCGAAATCTGTTCAAAGTCGGACAAACGAGTTCGAAAAGTGTTCAAAGTCGAATGATGTTCAAAGTCAGACAGACGAATTCGAAAAGTGTTCAAAGTCGAAGAAACAACTTTGAAAAGTGTTCAAATTGGAAAAACAACTTTGAAGTGTTCGAAGACATCTCATTTGAAGAATTGAAGAGAGTAAGTAAATGTGATAAATCATCCTTTGTCTTTCCTAGGGGTAACATTTGCAGCCTTCTCGCACAATGATTTGGGTCATAGCACACCTCTTTCCTTGCAATACTTTGTTACAATGTTGTATGCCAAAGTGATCAATCTCGAGTTCAGAGAAACTTCTTCACAGTAAATTCAGAACTGCAAATGAACAAAAAGATTCATTTCACTCATGGTATCTATCACGACTACTCGAAAAGTGTCTAGAGTCGGACAGACAAGTCCGAATCGTGTGCAAAGTCGATCAAGACAAGTTCGAGAAGTGTCGAAATTGGAATCGTCTGTTGTTGTGACGTCTTGCAACATGATCATTCGTGAATAACACTATTACTTTATTAAGTAAGTAAATGTTTACTTACGATCTGCCCCCATTGATTAAATCGACTTGAACTAGTTGGAATCGTCTGTTGTTGTGATGTCTTGCAACATGATCATTCGTGGTAACACTATTACTTTATTAGGTAATTAAATGTTTACTTACGATCTGCCCCCATTGATTAAATCGACTTGAACTAGTTGGAATCGTCTGTTCTTGTGACGTCTTGCAACATGATCGTTCGTGGTAACGCTATTACTTGATTAGGTAATCAAATGTTTACTTACGATCTGCCCCCATTGATTAAATCGACTTGAAGTAGTTGGAATCGTCTGTTGTTGTGATGTCTTGCAACATGATCATTCGTGGTAACACTATTACTTTATTAGGTAATTAAATGTTTACTTACGATCTGCCCCCATTGATTAAATCGACTTGAACTAGTTGGAATCGTCTGTTCTTGTGACGTCTTGCAACATGATCGTTCGTGGTAACGCTATTACTTGATTAGGTAATTAAATGTTTACTTACGATCTGCCCCTATTGATTAAATCGACTTCAAATGATTCGAGTGATCGTAACGTTGACTTTCCTTGCAACACTTTGTTACAAGGTTGTATGCCAAAGTGTTCAATCTCGAGTTCTGAGAAACTTCTTCCTAGTAAACTGAGAGCTGCAAATGAACAAAAAGATTCATTTCACTCATGGTATCTATCACGACTAGTCGAAAAGTGTCCAGAGTCGGACAGAGAAGTCCGAATGGCGTCTAAAGTCGATCAAGACAAGTGCGAAAAAAGTCGATCAAGACAAGTGCGAAAAAAGTCGATCAAAACAATTTCGAAATCTGTTCAAAGTCGGACAAACGAGTTCGAAAAGTGTTCAAAGTCGGACAGACGAATTCGAAAAGTGTTCAAAGTCGAAATTGCCTTTAGTCGAGTGTTTAATCTCCAGTCCAGGACAAGATCTTACCAGTGAACTCAGTACTGCAAATGAACAGAAAGATTTATCTTTCTCGTCATATTTTTCAAGTCTAGCCAGAAATAGTTACAATTTCCTCGCCAAAGGCTGTAATATTTACGGGTATCAGCTTAAGTGTGCGACGGGGAGGTTTAATTATTTTTGTGGTTATGGCTGCATGGAAACCATAGTTGAATTTGAAATTTCCATTGAAAGGTTGACTATAATATCAATAGCAGCTTTTTGCCGTTGACGTTCTTCCATTTATCCTAGAAGTTCTGTTGATAGCCAAAGCTTAAAAGATAGTAAAATAAAATAGTGACGTTATTCGCTTATTAGCTTGTGATTTGTTACCACATCAGTATAATTTTGATTTCATTCAAAATTTCGCTGTTTTTGGTAGCGTTTTTGATGGCTTTGGCTTGATATCATGCTACTTATGACGTATCTCGTCACTATAGCAACTCTTTGTCTCCAAGGTTTACTGAGATGTGTTTCAAATGTAAACGAACACCAACTGAAGATGTTACTTATGCTTTAGAGCTGGCCAACAACTTTTTACATTAGCAATGGCCACTTCCTTGCTTAAACCATTTTGTGCTGTATAATTTTCTGGAGGGTCCCTGCATTGTAGCAGCTTACTCCACCTTTGGTTTGGTTTTAGCATATGATACTTTTTAAGTGGTAGGGTCGCTTGCCCTGCCGGCAACCTTCCTCCTTTCGCATCCTGGGCTTGGGACCAGGCAACGGTGGAGTTAAAAGTCATTTGTCCATTCTATTGCCGAATTC
Organism: Cladopsammia gracilis; assembly: GCA_022457155.1. Classification (NCBI taxonomy): domain Eukaryota; kingdom Metazoa; phylum Cnidaria; class Anthozoa; order Scleractinia; family Dendrophylliidae; genus Cladopsammia; species Cladopsammia gracilis. The sequence continues at coordinate 1,209,804 of JAJGOT010000249.1, read as the reverse complement.
GCCTCTTCTCAATGTGGCCCGTGTTCGATTCCCGCACTCTGCCTCATATGTGGATTGACCAAAGAGTTATGTGAAGACGTAATGAAAGAACGTTCGAAAGTGGTCGAAGTGGGCAAAAAGAACGTTCGAAAGTGGTCGAAGTGGGCAAAAAAGAACGTTCGAAAGTGGTCGAAGTGGGCAAAAAAGAACGTTCGAAAGTGGTCGAAGTGGGCAAAAAGAACGTTCGAAAGTGGTCAAAGTCGGCAAAAAGAACGTTCGAAAGTGGTCGAAGTCGGCAAAAAGAACTTTCGAAAGTGGTCGAAGTCAGCAAACAAACTTTCGAAAGTGGTCGAAGTCGGCAAACGAACTTTCGAAAGTGGTCAAAGTCGGTGAAGTAACTTTCGAAAGAGCGTGAAGTCGCAAAAAGAACTATCGAAAGATCGCAAAGTTGGAAAAGGAACCTGCAAAAGTGTTCGAAGTCGGAAAAGGAACCTGCAAAAGAGCGCAATGTCGAAAAACAAACCTGCAAAAGAGCGCAATGTCGAAAAACAAACCTGCAAAAGAGCGCAATGTCTTTTACACATAGATAGTCTATTGCAAGTATATGAATGTCATATAGTTTTTTACTTGAAATGTCGATTTGTTTCCGAGGAAAATGAAGAAAGTTGTTTTTAACTCCGGATATAATTGGCGATCCAAAACACAATTGACGTAAGTCATGATTCACTCGACTCGGTTATCAAAACTACTACGCTAGGTAAAAGCTGTCATAGTTCCAATTTGTTGTATAACTTGTAGTCTAAACAACATGATTTCATAAAAATTACATTAAACTGAGTATTCAAGGGAAGTAAAAACGTATGGTTTTACCGTGCTCTAAAAAACACTAGGAAAAAAACAACAGGGTATACGTTTGCGTGTACGTAAGAGGGTTAAAATTCAAAATTAATTAATCAAAATTTATTAAATCACCGACTAAAAAGGACAGAAATGGGGTGTGTTTGACTGATTTCCAACTGTTGTTGTTGTTTGTTCGTCCATCGGCATCGATAAACACCACGACACTGTATACGAAGTGGTGGCATTTCATCCACCAACTCTTTTCTGGAACTTTTTTAGTCAAATGTGGGGTTCAAGTCTCTGATGACCTACTTGGAATAAGGTCATGCCTGCAAAAGCGAGGATTTGAAGACGATTGATTTACAAGTGAAGGTAAGCCAAAGTCTATTTAGGAAACCAAAGGTTAGGTTATAAACATTACCAACTGGTTAGTGGAATTTTGAAATCTGAGTGCGAGCTCCTTACGGCTTGCTCGAAATAATATCATACCTGCAAAACAGGATAGGAGTGATTGAGCCGCAATTGGTAAAATTGTTGGTTTCAAAGTCAAAAGACGATTATTGAATCAATTTAATCAGTCATAAACATTTATGCGAATCTGTTTAAACCGGATACATTCCATTTAAACAGGTTTATTTTATTACGTCTAAACAAACACCGCAAAGGTGTTTGTTAACTTTAAATTGTTAACATTTGGTTTTCGAATGTATGAATTATAAACAAAATACAAGTTATTTCAGAAGAGAATATTTTCCATTTTTGTTGAATTTGTAAATTTTGTATTAATAATTTGATAGGTAAATGCCATGTATAGGTATGTAAATACCTCAATAAATTGTTGTCATTTCGTTACAAAAAGAATTACAACTACAGTACAATTCATAGTGATATGACAGGTACAAAGCTGCAAACACTATAAGTAGAAAAGTAGAGCGTCAACGGAGTTACAATGGGCGAATTGTGTCAATCGAGTTATACTACCACCCTTTTTGTGGCAAACTGTTAGGCAATTGCTAATGCTCTGCGTATATTATATGAAAGGTAGCTGTAATTAACAAAAAAATATCTGAATTGTACAGGAAAGCATAACAGTTTTTATATAGCAATACCTGATGTAAACCATACTGCGCGAACAATAACGATTTTCATGAACAAAGCAGGTTATTTATAAGGATGCTATATCAAAGAAGTTAGGATTTACTTTTATCTTGTCAACTCTAAATATAATCGCTGTTTCTTTTTCGAGGGAAAAGTTGACCATGATAACCACTATTCACTTGCAAAACGTTCTTTCGAGCTGCGATGTTCACCGTCTCTTTTATTTGCTCACCAGTAACTAGCTGAAGTGATATATCCCATGTGTGGATAAAAGCTTGAGGACCGACATTTCTTTACCTTTTAAGTCGCACATATTTTTGGTCTCTTAACATTCCAAAACCAGCACCGTCAACAGATTTTGAAGCTGCGTCACTAAGGAAAAAAGAAGATTAACGAGACCGTTTAGTCAAGGGAATCATTAAAATATTGTTTAAAATCATAGATTGATGTTTCATGCCGTTTTAATGCCTTTTCTTTTACGTCCCATGAAATAATTTACGTTGATACCTGACATTTTGTTACGACTATCTTATCAAACATTACTGAATTCTAAACAACCGTATTTTGAGTGAGAGAACATGTGTATGCATGGCTTTGCTTCAGGACAGAAAAATTTTGTCTCGTCAATAAAGACGACTGCAACTATGAAGACAATTAGATGCGTACACACAGTTATTTAGTTTCCGTTATTCTGATTGATCTTGATTGATGCAAGTCCATGATAAGTCCGTATATACTGGCCATATAACGCATCCCTAAATATTAGTTAGCAGATTTTCCTCTGTATACTGCAGTAAATCTTTAAAGGTCTACATGTAAATTCAATAGTTCTCAAATTTATTAGTGCTGTATAACTAATTAAATATAGTAGAACCTCGTTAATGGACGTATAAATGTGGTAATGTGAACATATGGTGCAAATCATTTTGAAAGGAACTTGTCGCAAAACAATGTAAATTGAACTATTCTCAAGATACTCTTTACTTTCTGGTATGAACTATAAATTGTTTCCTTGTTTGTCATTTTTTGTTGACAAAGGTTTTGCTACTAAAAATGTCGTTATATCCATGTCTAGTAATTAGATTGACGGGTAAATTTAGCAAAAAAGCTAGCTGTTGGTCAATCAGAAAGGCGGTCGTTGATCGTATTAATTAATACGATGGTAGGATCAACGGAGTTTTGACTGACCGATTGTTTGGGCCGGAATAAGTGGTCGTTAAAATGAGGTTGTCGTGTTAAATGGGCAGTCGCATGATAGGGTTCCACTGTACATGATACATCTATCTTCGTAACTTAGCTGCAATCAAGTCTTTACATATGCAAGGTGGAGTTATTTGTTATTACTGTGTACGAAGCTGCCTCGTGTAGCATCAAATTAAACGTCAGCTACTTACACAAAATTGATAACATGTAATAAAACTACCTTTTGACTTGATGAGGAAAATGTTACACAAACTCGGAGTTTGGTATTTAATAATTTAATTTACACGTCCAGATTTCTCTGCAGTGCTTTATTCGAACACATTTAATAACTATTTAACTGGTTTTTGTGTCAACTTACATGTTCCTCAAGAGATCCTTGCACCGAGGTTCACAAATGTTGCTTCATTTTCAGGGAAACAATAAGCGTCCTGAGCGCCTGTTACAGGAACTAACCTGGAATATACTTTTATTTTGGATAGTTAAGGCAATGTGAAGTAAATTGTTGCCTTGAAAATTACCATGAAGACTAAGAACTGTCATTCAAACCACTGAAGTTTGAATGTCAAGTCTGCAACCCTAAACAATAGCCCAATTTCGATCTATTAATAAAAGACATCACAACGAGGCTTAGGGGAATAAACCATATAAATCCTTACTATCATTCCCCTAAACCTCGTAGTGATGTCTTTTGTTTCAAGTTGAATTGTAATATATCGAAATTTGGCTATTTTTTGTGTCACGAAGTACTGAAGGTTCCTTATACAGATTTTATTGAAGTTGCAGAGCTAGGTTATCCAGGCCTTGTTGTGATATATCGTTGGTCATTTTGTCTTTTTTTCATTAATTCAACTAATATAAATGCAGGTCTACACATCTAGGTCAAATTATAAAAAAGGGCCAATATTTGCCACCCTGATGGAAACTACTCACCCCTCTTATGTGCGCCAGTCCTCTTGTGCACGAAAGCTGCCCCTCCATTCTGGCTGTGAGTTCAAGATAGATTAGTAGCATCCCAGCTGGGACCAATGTGCCCAGCTGTCACGTACAGTATAATATGCAAAATCAAAGTTGTATGGGAAGCCAGTGGCCAACATTTAACACCCCACCCCCACGAACAGTACCCTCGCATTAGTGGGATTAACGGCCACAAAGCGTAGTCGTCTTAAACTGAACAGTTGGCGCATATGTTTTCTTTTTCAAATTCGTCGCAGTGTGCAAAAGTGTCAAGTCTAATAGTTGACCAAGATAATGTTAATGAGTGTTTTATCAAATAAAACTCCTCTTTGATAACAATTTCTAATTGTTCATTTGAGGTTAGATCAGAACTGAGTGTTTTTATTTTTACAGCGATTTGAGCCTGAAAACATTCAAACAGTAATTCATTAATAGAATACAAACCGCGGTGATAAACATAGTGAAAAGGGACTGGGACCGAGAATAAAAAATGAATACGTTCAATATGCTTATCATCGCGGTTTGTATTCTATTTCTCATCAAGCTACGATGGCCCAAGAACAAAAGTCTTTACGATACAGTAATTCAGTAAATTTAGTTCTTAATGAAAAGGAAAAATGGGCGAAATTCTACAATTTCTTTTTGTTATATACAGCTATTTGAATAAAGGTTGCCTGAAGAATTGTGCATTGACACATTCAAAGACTGCACGGTATTGTGGGTCCAGATCATTTTGCCTAATTCGGTATCGCCTGACGTGTCGGTTACAACATGGCAGACTTTAAGGTATGCTTAAAACAGAAGGTCTTAAGCGTCTGTTAAAAGTTATTTAACATAATAACAAAAGCTATAAATTTTCTTTCCCTAAATTTTCCGAGACTTAATTCAGTTTGCAATTTGTAAAACTTTATCTTGGCAAAGTATTTTTGGGAAACTGGCGTAGTATATGTAGTCGAGTTTGAAATTGGTTATTATCAAAATATTATAAAGCTTGCTGAAAGCAAAGCAAAGGATTGGTAACCCTTTGGTGTTAGAATGGATGACCAGCATTCCACACAAAAATACACATTCCAAGGTATTCAAATGGGTTTGCTAATGATGTGTTGATTCTATTTCGTCTGTTACATATTTTCAACGACAATAGAGGTTATTCAGTGTGAAGTTGTGTAATACGGCCGAGTATTTTTGGGTCATACGACAGTCATCTCGTTAGTCTAAGTTTTCCAAAGTGTTTTTCCTAGCCCGTGGTCATAAGAGTGTAATAACGTGTCATTTGCACTCTAAAATGCTCTGCGAATAATAAGCTGCCACATTGTCCTGTGAAGAGAATTTTGAAATAAAGCCAATGCCAATGTACAATTCTTCAGCGTCGTTTATTGAAATAGCTGTAAATATGATATTTTAAAATAGAAAACGGCCTGTAACGTTGCACAAACTCTACTATCTGGAATTTACAAGAATTTGGTTTTATCGACTGAGTCAATAAGGTAAATTAGCCACCGTTAAAAGATTCGAGAAATCTTTTAACGGTGGCTAATTTACGTTATTGACTCAGTCGATAAACCATCTTCTTGTGCTTCACCCCCCACCGACGCTGCACCACAGTTTCTCTAGAAACTAACCCCATTTATCTGGAATTTAATTGCCTCAGCTTGATTTACTGTGACGAAATTAGGACACTATTTTTTATGTAATATATCAAAAATAAGATTTCCAAACACCGCGAAGTGGGTTGAAAAACGAGGCGCAGCCGAGTTTTTTTAACCCACTTCAAAGTGTTTGAAAGTCTTATAAAATACTGTGTCGAATGTTTGATATTACTTCTCCAACAAAATGATTTTAGAAGGAGAAATTAAGGATGCAAAAATGAGAAGTGTTTCAACTGATTTTCAAACACTCATTAAACATTAATTCCCTTTGTATTTTCGTCATGAATAGATACACCGGTTCTAGTGAAAAGTGTTTTTTTTTTCAGTTCTGGAGTATTTGACAAAAAGCATTCATTTGTAGATAATTGCATGTTATAATGATGTGTTTTATTGAACTACCTTAGCATGGATGTCATACACTTAATAGCGCAGTTAGTAGATTCTCCTTCACTAATGGCGAACCAAGTAGCAACCAAGTAGTAACCATACTCAGGGGATCTGTATTATTCAATAATCGCGATGGAGTTATTACTCGTGGCGAAACACACCACGTAAACCCGGCTCTGACTTTTCTTATTTTGTTCGTGTCGTGCAAATTTATGCAAGCCTATTTTAGTTTATGTGGATGACTATATGGCTTTCAGACATGAAATACATATCGCAAAATCTCTCCGTTTGTTGACTTGAGAAGAAAACGAACTACAGCGTAAAATTGCAAGTTTAAGACAATGCAAGGCGTTCATGGATGGATAGGACCGTTTGATATTGTGTTCGTCGCTTATTCCTGTGGGACTTGTTCCGGCAAGTTTTGTGTTTTATATAACTTGCAATTTGCTTAGCGATCGAGGTTTGAAGTGTCGGCTACTGAATGTAGTGCAGTCTTACTTTTGAACCCGTGAATACGCGCAAGCGTAATGAACGGGTCATCGGTAACGGTGGCTAAATAAAGTTCAGTCGCTCCTTACATCAGCTGTTAACTAAGTGAGTAATGCTTTGTTAATAGTACAAGACTTGGCGGTAGCAGATCAGTTTTGCAAAACTCATCTGATACCAAGTCAAGTCTGTACTACTTTCCATCATATGGGACAATCACGTGGAAATATTAAATAGAAAATGAAATGAAGCTATGTTTTTCCAAATTGAAATGCGTTTAAATATTCACATCATCGAAACAGGAAAAATCAATATAGCGTGACATTTTCGGTAAATAGGGAAACCCCCTATGAAATGAAGTCAAGAACTGCTTTTGTTTCAAGTCATGATGGTCAAGTGAGTTTTTCAATCAATGAAATGATTACACAATTTTCTACAACTTGTATAAAATTCTGTATAACTTCCACAGCTTGTATAACATTCTGTGTATTTAGCTCATAGCTTCCAAGTTGATGATTTTGACTTCTATGCTTAATTTGTTTGTAATTTTCATGTTTCTCAAAATTGAAGTGTGTTTTAATGTTATATATTTAAAATAAAAGTATGCTACTAACAGATTTTATAATGACCATAAGCATAGCTTGTTATACCATTATCATAAATATATTGTTTGTCGTCAAAGCAAGATAATGAAACTTTATTAACGTCATAGCTTCCAAGTTGATGATTTTGACTTCTTATTGTTTTCATTGTATGCATGATTTATTTATTATTGAATAGTACATCTTTATAATTTTCATATATGATCTGTTTATTGATGACATTCTTTTTGATAACTTTAGCTGTTTTACCAACATTATCTTTCATATATGAATACATTTTACTTCTCAATCCAACGAATTCTTTGATTGGTATACCACAAGCTTCACCTTTGAATTTTCCAATTACTTTTTTGTTTGTTTTATCAAAATATGCAAAGTGTTCTTTATAATCACTATTATTAAATTTAGATTTATCATTATAAACATCTTCAGTTTCAATTTCATACGTTAAGTAACAATCCGTGTCAGAAGTTGGCAATTCTCTATTGTTCCGATACATTTCGCTTTCCCCACATAAGAATGTTTAGATTTTCGAACTGAGAATACGTTAACCTATGGACAACATGGTTTTGAAATAAAATTTACTGAAACTATTTTAAAGGGATGTTTCTTTTGTGTTACAAGATTTCATCCATTCGTGCGACTCCAAAACAATGGCCAAGAAAGACTTGTAATATTCCATGTTCCCCACATCGAAGTTTTGTTGCATTAAAAATCACAATAGTTTTTACTAAAAGGGAATCAATTAGTAAACTAGAGATAAATAAATGCGCTGCCTGATGAAGTTATGGTAGATTTTCATGTTTCAGCCAGTAAGGTGGACGGTTTCAACAATAGCACAGTTTACACCTTTCTGCATTCCGTGCATTTGGGTTGCCTACTTCGTACACGGATTGTTACTTAACGAGTCTATCTGTGAATAATAATTTTGCTTTATTTCCATATTTTTGTTTTATATAATTATAATGAAAGTTATACATTAGGGTCTTAGAAAGATCAAGAATACACATTACTATATATGCTGGTCTCTTTAAGGTTATTGTTTCTTTGATGTTATGCACAGTCACTAGATTTTCATTGAAGATTTGATACATAAGGTTTCGAAGCTAATTTCAATAGTATATCTTTACTAGTCACTAATCGAACATCAACTCGCTTTCTTCTATTTTCCATCGTTTTACCAAAAACTGAGTTATTTATTACTTTGAGAAAATAATTTTCAAAAGCATTTTTTGAACTAGTTCCTTGCTGTCTATTGAAATCAATATACTGTTTCAACTACGGAGATTGATCAAATTTTAAGACTATATACGTTTGTGACTCTCAAACCTAATTCAGTGTCTAATTGTACATTTTGATAATGTAGCACATATTTCTTTTTTATTTAATGTTGGGATCAATTTTTGAACTTGACCAATTGTTATGTTGTATTTGTTTCTTATTTGTTCAGAATAATTTGATAACGTATCTTTTTATGTTAATTTTTTTCACCACAAAGTGGATAGTCAGTAAGACTATCATGCAATTCTTGTGGATATTCTAAATCAATTTCTAATATCAATCCTTTTTTATTATTCTCTGTGTATTTTTATAGATTTAATTTTTCAATTTGTTTGTTATTTAACCATTTAAATCCATCAGTTGCTAAATATCGACTCATTGACCAACCATAAAGGTTATTAGCATCCAAGTATATGATATATTTTGATGGTTCACTTTTAATATAATTTCTCATATATTTATTATTTGCTTTTCTATAACGATTGCTTATGTATGAAATACCACCTATCAGTCTCTTTTCAATGAATTGAAACATATCTATGTCTGTCATTAATTCGAATTTGTATCAGTCATTTTCAACATTGCATCCCAAGATAATCCAGGACTTGTAAAATAGTACCATGGATCTAATTTATAATACTGCATGCATGTTTTTCTAAAATTTTGAAATACATCAGATAATACATTAGATTTCAAATACAAGTCATGATATTCACACATTGATTTTAAATTAAGTATTCCACACATTCTGAGCATGTTCATATTGACCATTAGACATATCTTCATTGTTTATTATGCTGTAGAAATCTTTTTTGGTAGTTGTTTGTCATTGAATTTTTCAAATGAATGCATATGGTCATAAGGATAAACACCTTTTTGTTTCATAAGTTTTAACTGTTGATTTTTGAATTCTTCAGAAGTATATTTGAAAGTACCATTAGGTACATTGCTTACTTATTTATCTAGACTTGAAGTCATGAATTGAAAGCTATCTAATACCAAATTGTTACCCAACATGAATGTCATGTATTTTTCCATATTATTAGGTATTATTCGGATGAAGCTGTGACTAGCATTTACAATACCATTGTGGTCATTAATTGCTATGTTTCCACCTGCCGTTTTTGTTATCTTGAAATCTAGTGATATTCGGGCGTTATACCAATGAAAAGGGGTATTTCATCACTATTATCGACAACAAATCGATACCCGTCTTTTTTCTGTCGGGAATTATTGCTTACAGTTGTATTCAAAGCTGTTTCCAGGTCAAAAGCAACATCTTCATATCTTTCAACGTATTTTGGATTTCTGTATGATTACATTATATAATTTTCATCCTACGAAGTCTTCCTCCTGAAAGTAGTTGATTAACTCTTTCATTGATTTAATAATCAGTTCATGGTTCAACTACTAGTGTTAATTATTGTGCTATTAATGATGTTTCCATACTGTTTCTTTTCTTATTTCTATTCAAAAGCTCAATTATTTTATTTCCAGCTCTTTTTGCTACAAAATTACCTGTTTTAGTAGATGCATTTTCAATTGCTCTCTCCGTACCTTTTTGAATTCCGGTTTTCAAGGGGTTTTTTTTCACTGTTTGTCGAAATAATTTACTAGCAATCGATTTCATTACATCTGATACGCCTTCACCATAAACATGCTTTTCAACATATCTCCCATATTCAGGATCATAATGTCTCTTATATTCACATTGTCTCATGATTATATATTATTACATTAGATTAAATAGGTGTTGATCTTAGAATCAAGGTTAGATATCAATCTATACCATTCAAATTTATTGGTCTTCCCAAAGCATCTGTAATATAAAACCTCATTTGACTAATAGATGATGAAGAAACAGAAGAATATAATAACCTTTTTGGCTCCTATGAAAACGGATATGAACTGAGTTTAATTGTCTGTAGGGATGACAGCAAGTGTATTTCCATTGCTTCCATTTACAATGCTGTTTGTTTGGTTTTTTTTTGTATTTTAATAACTTTTTAATTCATTCCATTTCATTTTAAAGTTCGATTACAATTAACACACTCACACAAGTTCACAATTACAATTAACACACACACACACAATACACACATTACATTTACAAAGACAGTACCGATATAAAATAATCCATTTAACAATATCAACAATTGCAAGTAAAGTGCCGACTAGTGGATATTCATGATCAATGTTTGTTGTTACAATATTTACGCCATTTCCGTAAATGAATAGACATTTTGTTTCGCGATTTAGCAATGATAGTTTCTATTTGATAAACCTTATTGAGTCTTGCCAAGAAAACTCTAAGACTAGGGATTGTTTTGGTGCGTCTACAATTATAGATATATTGTTTACCAACCAACAAAATATGATTCATGAAAAGCTTGTCTTCACATTCCTGTATACCAAATAATATATCCTTATCTGAAGGGTGTTTACTACTACACCAAGATCGCTACACCATTTAATAACTTCAGCCCAAAATTTCACGGTTTTTTGGCAAGATACAAAAATATGTTCGGGGATTCATTCGCCATGTCACACAAAGAACATAAAGGTGACGAAACTATACCAATTTTATATAAAAAGGCATTTGTGGCCAGAAATCTGTTTAACAGTTTATATTGAAATACGTGCGATTTTGTATCGAGAGCCACTTGGTAAGGTAAGCTATAAATTTCTTTCCAATTTAAAGTGTCATTTTCAAATTGTTCGATGTATTTCTTTTGAGCGGTAGGTTGGACGATGACCCTGTCCCGCATTTCTTTGTAAATACTTTTCGAATCAGCATTACTTAGTAAAACATTTTTTCCAGACAAAGACAACTGTGTCTGCTCATTTAAATTGAAAGGAACAGGGGAAATAAATACACTCCTCTTTAACGAATAACGCCATTCATACGGGAGAGCATCAATTACTGAAATAAGCTGAAATGCATCCAATGGCGATACATTTAAGTTTAGCATACTCTTCGTTATGATTTCATTGTTTTTAGAAATAAGATCCCCAATCCTTATAATTCGTTTGTCTATGAGTCGTTTGTTATAAACAGATTTACCACCAATAGAAATAAATCTATTATTCCATAAAACAATTTTTAAAATATCCACCGCATCGACATTACCTGGACTAGCTTTATTGGCCATCGAACATTTCGAGAAATCGTGTAAACATTCTTCATAAAAGGATGGAAGCTTAATGGGCAGCATTTTAACGTCAAAGTTGCAACAGAGGATAAATTTACCACCAACTGGCTTGAGGTAATGAAGAAGAATAGTTTTCCAATTACTTTGATCGTCACTCACAAGCTTTTTGCAGCAAAGTATTCTCTGAGTTTTAATAATGGAATCCAGATGCGGAGCTTTCAGTCCGCCATTTTCAATATCACCAATGAGCGCATGACGTTTCACTTTGTCTTTGCCTTTCCATATAAAGTCAAATATAATTTTGTTTACCTCGTTTACAAATTCCTTATCTATACAGATCAGACTAGCACGGTATAAGAAAATAGGAATAATGAATGTTTTAACAATTTGAATTTTACCAATAATAGTAAGATCCCTCCATATCCAGATTTTTAACTTATTTTTAATGGATTTGGTGATTTCTTCAAAATTAAGTTTGCGTCTTAGACGACGATCATAGGTGAAATACACGCCTAAAATCCTTACGAATTTCTTAATCTTTATGTCCCTAAACGGAGTATGGTAAAGATTTGGCGGCACAGATGTAGAATTCCCTAGCAACAATATTTCTGATTTATCATGATTTATTGCGAGGCCAGAACATTCACCGAAATGCAACACAAGTTCAAGGAACTTTATGAGAGATTTATCATTCTTCAAAAAAGCAGTCAAATCATCAGCGAACAGCCCTAATTTGATTTCTTCATCTTCAACCATAATACCCCGAATATTATTGTTGGACCGTATCGTTGAAGCCAAAGTCTCTAACACAATAATAAAGAGATACGGAGAAAGAGGATCTCCCTGCCTAATACCACGCTGGATATCAAAATGTGCAGTAGCGAAGCCATTATTTAAAACACAACTAGAAATATTGTTATAAAAGGTATGAATCCATCGAATAAATGAAGGGCCGAAGCGAACGGCCGCTAGAGTGCGGAATAGAAATTCTCTACTCACTGAATCAAATGCCTTTTTAAAATCTATGGCAATCAATCTTCCGTTGATTTTGTATCTCTCAGTATACTCTAAGATGTCTTCTATTGTTCTAACCCCATCAAAAATAGTCCTACCTTTAACATAGGCACATTGGTTGAAATGTATAATACTAGGAAGGACAGATTCGAGTTCTTTTAGCAATCACCTTTGATCCTATTTTAACATCAACATTAATCAGAGAAATTGGTCTCCAGTTAGAAATATCTCTTTTATCCTTATCTTTTTTCTCTAATAATGTTATGATGGCCTGCTTTTGTGTATTTGATAATTCACCGAAGTCATAGGAATCATTGAGGCTAGCTACTAGTAGTTCCCCAACAATGTTCCAAAAACACTTATAAAATTCCGCAGTTAATCCATCATTACCTGGAGATTTGTTAGATTCAAAAGATTTAAGACTCCTAACACATTCATCCATTGTTTATTTACCTTCGCATACTTTGACATTATCAGGAGAGAGTCTAGGCATAAGCGGATTTTCCAAAAAAGAATTCATCAAGACTTCAGACGGCTCAAGATCATCCTTTTTGTAAAGATTAGAATAAAACCCCTCAATAACCCCCAAAATCTTTTTGGGATCTGTGACTGCAACACCTTCATTCTTAAAGACCTTACGAATTGAAGATTTAGCCTTTCGATGAGATTCAAGATTTAAAAAATATTTATTGCTTTTTTCTCCCTTTTCATACCAAGTTGCCTTCGATCGAATAATTGCTCCCATTGCTACTTCTTCATAAACAATATCATATTTCATTTTAAGGATTTCCAGTTGTTCTATGTTCTCAGAAGTAGGGCTATTACTGCATTTTTCTTCCATGTCTTTAAGAGAGTTTTCAATATCAAATATTTTTTTCCTTCTTTGTCGAGCCTTTTCTTTGCTATATTTTATCGTCACCTGTCTTATCTTATACTTAATCAAATCCCATAGAACTCTTTTATCGATCACCTCTTTAAATTCATCTAGCCAAACCGGTACACTTCGGTTGATTAAAACTACAAAATTCTCATCATCAAGTAAGCTAGCATTAAATTTCCAAAATGAAGGGCCATGTTTTTGCTTCTCTATACTATTGATATGAAGAAAAATCGCAGAATGGTCAGAATTAATTGACGGAATAATGTCAGTTTTTTTCTATATCTTCTTGACAGACATCGCTAATTAACCAGTAGTCTAACCTTCTCTGAATAAAGGGATTTTTTTGCCTCCAGGTAAAACGTTTCGTTGTAGGATTTCGAATTCTCCAGATATCAACTAGGTCAAAATCAAGACACAAATCTTGAATACTTTTAACTGAAGCCTTTTGAATCGGGTTGCCCCCCGAACAATCAAGATCCGACTCTAATGTAATGTTAAAATCTCCTCCCACAACCAACTTAAGTTCCTTATCACTAACAACATCAATTATACAGTTCAAATTTTCAATAAAACGACACTGTTCCTGAACTTTGTTGGGGAGATAGACATTCAAAAACAAAAAAATTGAACCCTGTACCTCAGCTTCTAATAAAATATAACGTCCTTCATTATCCGTCTTAATAGAAATCAAATTAAATTCTAAATCTCCTCTAACCAAAACCATTACTCCACAAATATGATTAGAACCATGTGAGAAGAAAAGCTTACCCTGCCATTGTGTTCTCTAAAAGTCTTCGACCTCTGGTGTGCTGTAAGTTTCTTGTAAAAAAATTATATCCGCTTTCTGTTCTTTCAACCACATAAAAAGGGCTTTTCTCTTTGTGGCTGAACGAATCCCTCGAACATTTAAAGATAATAATTTAAAATCCGTGTATTCCTTATTATGAAATTGCATGTCAGAAAGAAATCTGTTAAAATGTCAAAAGCCGCACAAGAAATGCATAAATTAATATCAAAAGGAAAAAAAGTGGTAAGTACTGCCAAAAAGCAAATAACATTTAACACTATTAACAGTAAGCTATAATGGCTGCTGATAATAATATCCAATATGCAGCCCATGGGATTTGGTACCGCTTGATTATGCACAGAGTGCTCCCGCATTTTAAACATATGCGAAAAATAAAACCAAACAAGAAATTGCAATGATTAGAAAATAACCTACAAGTGCATTTTTCCAATGAGAAAACGGGAAAAAAAATAATTAAGGAGCGACAAAACGTCCTTCAATACTAAAGTACTACTAAAGTAAGCCCTTTTACCCTCTTCTCTCGCACGCTTTAGTTGTGGCCATTGCTTCTTCCGATTATGTTGTATTTCCTTTGGTAGGTCCGCATACACCTTGACATCCTGAAGGTCGTTCTGTGCTTCCAAAGCTGCTTTAAAGACGCGCTGCTGATCAGGATATCTGAGAAACCGCGCAGTAATAGGAGGAGAAATACCTCTTACTTTTCTTCCAATACGGTGAACTCTCTGAAACTCGATTTTACGAGCATCTTCAATATTTAGATCTCTCTATGAAACGGTACACTACCTCACTTGAGTCGTCGACTGTTGACTCGTTGTTCTCGGGAAGACCAAAAAATCGCAAGTTTTCTCTACGATTATAAACTTCTTGATAAAGAATACGTTCTTTTAGATATTTTATGCTTTGTTGATTAGCACTGCTTTGCCCTTTGAGGTCCTCAGCTTCAGCATTTGCGAATTGTAAACCTTCGTCCATTTCTTTCAGTTTGCTTTCCATGGAGTCCACCTTGTTTTTGAGGGAAGAAATTTCTGACTGAATGCTGGTCATCGTTTTTTCTAGGCCAGTCACTTTAGCTATGACACTTTCAATTTTCTCGTCCATTTTGCCAAGCTTGTCTAGGACTTGTTGCAACTTCACAGCTACCGAGTCCTTCGCCATATCCAGATCCACAAGAACAACTTCGTCAGTGTCGTTCGAATCCTCTTCACAAATTCTTTTTCCTTGCGGAGAAGTCTCGCTGTTTGTGATAACATCCGTGTTTATATGGATTATGTCTATTGAATATATGATATTTGGAAGCATTGATCCATGCTCAGTTTGTAAGATTAGTTTTTGTTGAAAACCGATTAACTCCACAAAATTAGTGTTTCTAAGATCTAACTGATAATTATCGATTTCAATAACCACTTTATAGGATAATACAAATATTAAATTACTGTGATACTTATTTCCTGTTTTATGAGTTTTTGTCCATGTATTGATGTAAATAATCATTGATATTGCTGTTGGAATACATTCCATCAACAAAGTTAATGTTTCCCACGACTGAACTGAATCAGGACTATATTTGATAACGTTGTTTTTGTATTCTGGAATAATATTATGCCAAGAATACATCATTGAAAGTCGATCTGCAGATAATTCATGTTTCATATTATCTGATAATTGTAAGATAGGATTAAGTAACAATCCGTGTGACAAGTAGGCAATTCTCTATTGTTCCGATGCATTTCGCTTTCCCCACATAATGTTTAGATTTTCGTACTGAGAATACGTCAATCTATGGACAACATGGTTTTGAAATAAAATTTACTGAAACTTTATTTTAAAGCGATGTTTCTTTTGTGTTACAAGATTTCATCCAATCGTGACACTCCAAAACAATGGGCAAAAAGACTTCTAATTTTCTATGTTCCCCACATAGAATTTGTTGCATTAAAAAATCACAATAGTTTTCACTAAAAGGGAATCAATTAGTAAACTAGAGGTAAATAAATGCGCTGCCTGATGAAGTTAAGATAGATTTTTATGTTTCAGCCAATGAGTTGGACGGTTTCAACAATAGCACAATTCACACCTTTCTGCATTCCGGGCATTTGGGTTGCCTACTTCTTACACGGATTGTTACTTAAATTTAATAATAAAGTCCTCAGGTTTGCTTTTTCCGAGTTTTACTCTGTTTAAAGAAGAACTATGAATTGCTCGTTCTTGCATTGTATATTATTAGATTATAATTCTTTAATTAAATCATTGAGTTGATGGTTATCTATTAATCCAAGTCTGTTTAATGTGTGTGCAATTTGTGTAAATTCGTCTTTTACGCCATCATTACCTCCGATAATGCTACGTCCAAGGAGCTCCAAACGACTCAAGGTTATCTGTGTTATAATTACTTCACTGCCTATCTTTTTGTATTTATTGGAAGTTCTATGTGTTGGTATTTCATTTAGTTGATTCAAGTCGTGGAATATCATTTTTGATAAAGGACTAAATTTTTTTTACTATTAAATCGCTTTGTGAGAAGATCAATGGTATCAAAATCCACCTGTTTGTCATACTTTTTTCTTCTCTTGATAAGCTACCAATTTAAGTTTACCGTATCATTTTGGAAGATTTATAATTAAATTTCCATGTGTATCTTATAAGCATTTCGTTTTCTTTGTGTGTAAATTTCCTTACCAATTTTTAAGGTTTAAGAGTCTTCTTCTATGATACCTAATCGTCTTCGATATTTTTGTATACTTTGAATTTCCATATTCAGCTATTTGATCTTTGTTTTCATTTCTTGCTTTTTTTGGTTGTTGATAAATGGCCCTTTTCCATTCCTATTTTGTATTTATTTGACCACTTTTTTTAATTCTTTATCAACTGCATTTGGATCTTTCATAGTATCCTAAAAACAGTACATGGTAAAGGTATATTTTTTGCAAAAAATGTAAGTCGTCAAGAAAGATCGCGTGGTAAAACGAGCTGTCGAAGAATCAGAAATTTTCCAGTGGCCACGAAAGCTTTTGAGGGTTATTTATAAAGTAGTGCCAGTTTTATCTTGAGAAGAGAGCAAACACTGACAAAAAATGTAATGTAATGGGACATAATATATAATAATAATAAATATATAATGGGAATTTTTAATGAACATTCTGAAACTACTGTTGAATCGAAAGTAGGTCAGCCATGTCCAGGGTTTATATTAACAGATAATAACTTTGATATTCAAAACAGAAAATTGATAAATGTAAAAGACCTAACAGATTATAAAGATGTTGTTAATGAAGAGTATGGAGATACACTGCTTAAAATTGGATGGTACAACACATATGACTGCGGATTTAGATCTTCGAAGAAATAAAATCATCAATCCGTCACAAATTAATGAATCGAAAATTTATCATAAATATGGAGACTGATGAAAACAATGATCTTTCAGCTGTCAATATGATCAGTTTGAAAAATTATCATCCAAATGTTGGTCCACATACACATGAAGTTACTAAAGATATTGATTTGAAAGGAACTTTTGAAATTTGTCCAATCAAAACAACAGACTTTTTCATCATTTAGGAGCAAATTTCAACAATCTAGTTTCTTACAATGATTTTAAAAATATATTTTTATCAAGAAAAGAAATGTTTGAAATGGAAACAGATATAAACAATCACGTCACATCATTTACAATAAAAAGATCCAACAAATGATGATCAAAGGATAAATAAAAGACACGTGGATCGATCATTAAATGTAAAATCATATGTTGATACAAAAACTAGTGATAACAACACAAGAATAAATAATACTTCTGCTAGAAATAACAACACTACTACAATCAAACGTCTACAATATAAAAGAAACTTGATAAATTTGATTTTGGCGCAGAAGTCATTAAATTAGAAAAAGAATATAAAGATTTATTATGTTAATAAATCACATATCACTTTAACTTCTCATTTCAAAGATGAATTATAGTATTTGATGGAAGATGTTGATGAATCGAGTAGTGAGAATATTATCCAATTTCACCACATTTATTCAATAATAAAGCTTATTACCTCCAAATAGCGAAAGATATTAGCAACTTATATTCTGGAAGACTTGGATTTAATATGTATAAACTTCCAGAAGGTGAAGACACTATTTGCATTGAATTCTTTCCAGTTACAATGAACAATGTGAGTGTTAATGTTGTAAGGACGAGTTTAAATATCAACAATCTACAAAACAATTTTCTAACTATACCGTGATCAATTATTCACATATAAATGAAATATGAGCGGGAGATCTGTATGAAAAGTAAACGCATATTAATTAGCTGAGTAGACGTCTGTATCAAAAGTTAATTCTACTGTTTAATAATTCATCAACTCAGTTGATTTGTATTGGGGTTTACAAAACTTCATTAAATTTTCATTTCTTTTGTACTTTCCTTATGAATTATTAATGAATTTTATAAGCATAACTATCATATTTGGTCACCTGAGTATATTATGGTAGATTTAAAATGTGATGGAACACCTGAAACACGTAATCAAGAATACGCAAATCTTATAATTTATGGAGATAAAAATTTTGTATCAGGTGTTGATTCTAGAGTGTATGATTCACCTTACATTTTTGAAAATAACAAAATGGTGATGCAGACAAATTTAGATATGAATAATCATCATATAGAAAATGTACCTGTATCTACTGAAAATCATCAGGTTGTCAATAAATCTTATGTTGATACAAAGATTTCAGAAAATTCGAAATGTAATACAATTAGTTACCAAACCTGATAATGGGGGTTTTGAGTCCTTATAACTTTGATATGGATAATTGGATAGTTTTACCATTTATATTCAAAATTACAAAAATATTATTTCGCAGACAACGTGGGGTTACAGGTATATCAACTGTGTATTTCAAATGTGGTTCCATAATAGATGGAATCAAAGTGCTCTCTGGGCTATCTCCTATAAGCTTTTCCCATCATGCAATGCTGTCATATTATGTCCGAATGTTGTTTTGGATGTTGCAATTGGACATTTAGGTTATAGTGCGTGGTTTCTTGAGTTCAATTTCTCTTTTGACAATTTTGTTTGTATGTAATTGGTTATGGTTATGCAGTCCTCTTGTCTTGTGTCTGGAGCAAATTTCACCTGGTTTATTATCAAGAGCTACACACAAACATTGTGTTACTATTGCCTTCCCTAAACCCGCGCCACTATTTAAAAAGTGTGAATTGCTTCTCGTCGTTTTTAACAGAGAGTAACATATGGTAAAAAAACTCCATTTGTTCTCTGTTCAAAGAATGAACAAGTTCTTTCTAACTGTTATCATCCATACGATTATTTACCAGCTTTTCATTATCATTTGCTGTAGACTGAAAATATTCCAGCATTACTTAAAAGATTGTTCCCTTATCTAAACATGGGTTAAAACAACCAAACAGTTCACTGTATTGTGTTTCTTCACTTATATCCTGCTCATCGTTATGTTGAGCAGACGGAGCTACAGTATCTAACTGATCACGTTCCTTATTTTCAGGATCTCCCATGGCTTTTTCTTAAGAGTTCTCCTTTCTTTCCTTTCGAATATAACATGTTTTACTTGCTGAAATCTTATTTTTACATGGGATAAGCATCAAAGAGCTCTCTGCAATTAATCTTCAGCATCCTTTTTGTTAAACATAACTAAATGAATGATTTAGCTTTCATTCTGCGAAAAAATACCAGATATATTAAAACCATCGATAGGAAAAATGTAAGGACTATCCGTACCACAATTATTTTTTTAAGCAGAGACTAAATTGGGCACGAATTTTCTAATCAAAATGAACCAAAATGAGGCCTAAAAAGTAAAAACAAAAACGAACTAAAACCCCAAACCTCACTGAAATCTAACTGTTTGACACTGGTTTGTTTGACCTGGAAAATTAACCTGATGACAGTATTGCAAAACTCTGCTTAATCATTTCTAATGATATGGCTCAAGAAAAAAAACAGGTTTGTTTAGTAAGATTGATTCTTTCTGTACAAACTTCGATATTGAGAAGACTGCGATAAACTTAAGCATCCCATCTTTTTTCTTGTCAAAGGCAAAACAGAATATTTTTACACGTCTAAAAAATCACCAACTCAATCTAATTAATGCAAATAAAAAAACTGAAATTTTATTCGATCTTTGAAAGTGAAACGAAATACTCCGATTTAATTAACCATATCCTGAACATAGCAAAATTACTTCTAAATTCAGGATAGGAAATCATAATCATGGTCGAATTACAATCCCTAAAACTCCTGAACACCTTCAGTTAGAATTTGCACCCACTGTACACTAAATTCAGTTAAAGTTTATTTCACTGTATGCACTGTATGTTATATGATGAGCTACGAAATACCTTATTTGACAAAATTACCTTATTTTTTTTTATTATTATAACACATCTTTATTTTCAGTTTTGCTGAATACAATACATTACCTACATTAAGTTAACTACATACAACGCACTGTTTTCTAGACAGGAGGACAACGAGAAAAGGCTAGAGTAATCCTGGATTGATTGTAATGTTTACATTAACATGTGAGATAATGTAGAAGTGCTACCTTAAAAAAAACTGAAATTGGGGAACCAAAGAAATTATTTTACAAATTCCTACAAATCGTTTAATAGAGACTTCGGCATACAGCATATTCAATTTTCCTCACTATTCAAAAAAGGCAAGAATGGCTTCCATTTATCTTTTGATTGTGGATCCATCTTCTCAATTTGGTAGATAAGTTTCACAAATAGTAAGAATTCATCAAGACGTGGAATGCGCTCCTTAAGGTTACTCAACCAGATGAAGTATTTACTTAATAAAAAAAGGAAGTTGATCTGCAATTTTTGTTTCGAGTTATCCGGCCTTAGGCCCAGAGCAACGTCAACCGGCAGATTAGCATCCGTGGAGATAATTTTGCAAGACTTCAAGAAAGAAACAATGCTTTTCCAAAAGATCTCAGTTTTTGTGCATTCCCAAAATAAGTGAAAAAGGCTTTCTCTCTCACTCTGACAGAAAGTACAGATTTCATCATCAACCAGTCCTATTTTATTTAAAAAGGTGTTGGTCGCTAATCGCCGATGTAAAAATTTGAAATTGAAAACTCTAAGCTTCGAGCTTTTAGTACATTTAAAGGCCATTTCATAAACTAATTCCCAGGCAATATTTTGATCTAACTCAACATAGATTTCTTTGCGCCATTTTTCTTGGCTTAATTTTGGTTGTTCACTTTTATTTGAAACAAGCTTCTTGTAAACTAATCTGGATGATTTGGGGGTTTCTAAAAATTTTAAAAAGAAGCTTTCATACCTCGCCTGTGTTTCTTCTATCTGCCTACGTAAACAATTGATTGCTGAGAACATTCCGTAAAATTTTAAAGGGGATACTTGTAAGCCCCATTTGTCTTGGAAAGAGTTTAGAGAGAGAGATTTAAGAGAGTCATCCATTAAATCTGCGACTTTGGTTATACCTTTGAGAAACCAGTCCTTGTAGAAAACAGGCCTGTTACCAATTTTTATAAGTGAGTTATACCATAAAGGTGCTGACACAAGGTGTTTGTCAGATATCACCTTGCTCTCGAAGAAGATGTCGGACCAAATTTCTAGAATTTCTTTAACAAAAGGGTCAGACGTAAGATTTCCCAGTAGTACCGCTTTGCCTCCATAGGGTTGAAGTTCCAGATCGAATATACTTTTCCAGCTGCTGAAATTGTTAGTATTAAAGTATTCTTTAATCCAATAAGCCTTAAGGGATTTGTTAAAGGCAGCTATATCAATCATTTTAAGTCCACCTTCTGAAAAATTGTTTCTCATTATATTTGTCTTTATTTTATCTCCTTTTTCATTCCATAAAAATTTATAGAAGATTACATTAAGCTCTTTGATCGCCTCATAATCTGTTTGGAGCGGACCAAGAATATATACTAACTGTGATACCACGAGACTTTTTAACACCATAATTTTCCCCAACAGACTGAGTCTCCGAAATTTCCAACAGCCCAATGTACTCTTTGCTTTTTCCACTTTATCTTTATAGTTGTAGAAAAGTGTTAATTTTGGATCTGTCGCAAACCACACCCCAAGTGTTTTAACTTTTTCTTTCGGCCATTTAAATTTTTTTCCGGACAAAGTCTTGGAGCACAGTTTGCTCTTGAGCCAATCCACATAGCTTCCGTCTTGCTACAGTTAAGTCTAAGGCCAGATATACTTTCAAAATTATCTAATAACCTTAGAGATTCATCAAGGGACTGTTCTGAACCGTCAAGCGTAAGTGTGGTGTCATCTGCGTATTGGCTAAGCTTAATTTCATTGTCATTTATAGTTATTCCTCTAATGTTGTTATTTCTGCGAAAAGCTTCTGCCATTATTTCCACTGATAGAACGAATAGGTAAAGCGACAAAGGGCAGCCCTGCCGAACTCCACGACTAAGTTTAAAAAAAATTGCTCGCCCACCATTATTCAAAATACAGCTTTTTGTGTCAACATAAAAAACATTAATCCATTTTAACAATTGTGGGCCAAATCCAAAAAACTTCAAAGTCCTATGAATAAAGGACCATTCCAGTGTGTCGAAGGCCTTCTCGAAGTCAAGAAACAGAAGAAGACCCGGGATATCATACCTTTATTAGTTGCAGGACAACAAAAAGTTTCGTAGACGAAGTCGTTGGCTGGTTTAACTCAAGTAATGGTACCTCTCTTAATCCAAACACCAAAGAAATGCTCTTTGGAACCTTTAAAGACTCAATGGACCAAAGGGTCGTGAGAAAATTGAATTACACCCTCCTTTTCATGAAATATTACTTATATTCTAGAAAATTAAATAACAATAGACCTATTTTGTCGGAATTTATAAACAAAATTTATTTTAAGTTCAAAGTCGAACGTATAATGAACTAGTAACTTTCGTAACATACTACAAAGCGCTCTTTCTACTCCTCCTGTGTAGGTATAGTGATTTTCTTTATTGTTAACTTAGTTTTTTTCCCAAGCTAACTACTATGTGTTATATTCAATTTACAAATATTAACCTCACAACTGTGGTGTAATTAATTTTTTTTAATAACTCTGCTGTGTTTTTTTCCTTTTCCTTTGCTTGTTATATATGTTTGTTATGAATAAAGATTTATTAAAAAAAAAAAAACAAAAAAAAATTTTTCGCTTTCGTGTATTTTATAATGCTGTCTATCAATCGAATATTTTCACCAATAAATCTTCCCTTTATAAAACCTGTCTGATCTCTTGAAATTAGTTTAGGCAACACTTTCTTTATTCGGCTTGCTATTGCTTTGGTTGCGATCTTATAATCGCAATTCAAAAGCGTTAGTGGTCGCCAGTTTTTAATTAAATTAAGTTCAGCATCCTTTTTAGGTATAAGTTTGACAATTCCTCGTCTTTGTGATACTGAAAGCTTTCCTGTATCAAAAGCATAATTAAAAGCGTTGATAAGAATGTCGGCCAAATCATCCCAGAAAACCTTATAAAATTCGCAAGGAAGTCCATCGGTACCAGGTGTTTTTTCCGAGGACATAGTTTTTAGCGCCTCCAGACATTCTTCCCTTTTAAGCAGACCTTCACAAATAACTTGCTCTTCTTCACTCAAATATTTTTGGTTTGGTTGTTGGAAAAAGTAATCAACAGGGATCTGACTATTTATTTTTGTGCTATAGAGGCTTTGATAAAAAATCACACACTCTTCCAAAATTTCCTTGTCCGTGGCAACAAAATCTTTCTCATTAATTTTGATCTGAGTTATAGTTCCTTGCTTGCAGTGTCTTTTTTCTAAATTAAAAAAGTACTTAGTATTTTTTTCACCTTCGTTATACCACCGGGATTTGGATCTAAGAATAGCACCTTTTGTCTGATATTCAATCAATAGCTCTAATTCGCGTTTCTTTGTTTCAAGTTCCAGCCATATATTTTGCTTTTGAGAGTCATCAATATGCATATTGGTAAGATCGTTTTCTAAAGACTTAATTAATTGTTCTGTATTTTCTCGCTCCTTCGTCATTTTCTTTTTCTTAAATGCTCCATATTTTATGGATTCCTCTCTCACTTTCATTTTTATCATTTCCCAAAGTAATTTAGGATTTACAAACTCATCATTGACATACATTCATCTTTGGTTTGTTGTATAGTTGATTTAATTTGATTAATAAATTCTGTTTCGTTCAAGAACGAGGTGTTCAATTTCCAAAATCCCCTACCTCTAGCATTTGAATGAAGAGAAAGTTTCAATATCACCAATGAATGATCTGATTTATATCCTGGCATGATGTCTGCTTCGACTATATTACAGAGCGCACTTTGGTTAACTAAGAAAAAATCAAGTCTACAATGAATTTCAGGCCTTCGTCGCCGCCAAGTAAATTTGGAAAGATCTGGGTTCAAAACTCTCCAGACATCAACCAAATCTAAACTTTCACAGAAAGTGTTATTGTTTTTTAATGCCTTCTTTTGAGTCTTTTTGTTACCGCCTTTTTTATCCTTTTCAATATCAAGAACTAAGTTGAAGTCACCACCCATTATTATTTCATCGCAATCAAAATCAAGCAAATGTTTGAAGACAGTCTTGAAAAAAAATTGGATCGTCTTCGTTTGGCGCGTAGATATTTGTTAAAGTTATGTGTTTCTCGTTTGTAATTAAGTCGCATACTATACAACGTCCCTCAGGATCTGAATAAATTGTAGAGATTTGAAAGTTAAAGTTGTTATTGAAAAGTATAGCAACACCTGCACTTTTACTTGAGCCACAGCTGAATAGTGCTTGATAGCCCCATTCAGCCTGCCAATCATGTTTATTGTCTTCAGTACAATGAACTTCTTGTAGAAAAAATATTGACATTTTTTTTGAGCGAAGCCAATTAAAAGTCTCTCGCCGCTTTGCCTTGTCTCCTAAACCTCTTACATTTAAAGAGCCTATTTTAAGATCCACTTATTTGTTTACTTTAGTTTTATATAAATTACTTTGGCTACCCAACTATATAAGCACTTCTGTAATTGATCCAGGTATAAGCTACATAAACAGTAAAAATCTAAGGAGATGCACACTATGATACAGAAACAATAAAAACAGCTGTGAAACATACTACGCAGTGAGTTCAAAGAAATTTAACAGCAAGTTGAAGAAAAAAAATAAAACCAATACGTTAAAGTCCGTTTGAATTAAGGGGACAGGAGATAAAGAGAGCGAAAGAAACAGCGAAAAAAAGACCTCCATCAAAAAAAAAATAATGCAATCATATATCAAGAAAAATAATAACTAAATAACCGGCTTGTAAAATAGCAATTTATACTTTCCTCTTCTGATCACAAATTATCCAAATCTTCTTGAGTCTGAATTCTAATAGGAGTGCCCTCTGGAGAAGTCTTAACAAATATTTTCCCATCCATCGTCCATACATTAAAAATTTCGTTGTTCCTACGTTTGGCGTTTGCCTTGTTGACTAAATTCCGTCTGTAAGCAGTTAAATTCTCGCACATATGAATACGATTTGATTCCGTTCGAGATTCACTTGGGCAGGCCGGAAAGAGACTCGTAAGAGTCACGTTCTTTAAACCGGTTCTGGCCTTATATACACGAGATTTAATTTTATGGCTTGCAAATTTTACTATAATCGCCTCGCTGTGCTTCCTTTGGATACGGTGTGAAATCACCTAATTACATGAAATTTTCGCGACACGTTAATTTCGCGATTTAACAAATCGCGAAATTTAAATGACGCGAAAATTAAATGTCGCAAAAATAACATGACGCGAAAATTAAGTGACGCACATTATGTCAATTACTATTACACACGTTTATAACAATCATTTTGAACTATTCTGTGGTAATGTTCTGGTCCTTTAAGCATGAACTACAAACCGTGCCTTGTATACACTGTGAGAACATCGTTCTTGTTACTGTTTACATAATCAGTTGCGTTTCTGTTTATTTGGACATTGTGGATTAAGTTGTTTGATCAAATTCAGGGACATGTTAAATAACATCAACAAAGAAATAAAGTGTGTCTCACTCAAAATCGCGAAATTAAAGTGAGTCAAAATGCAAAATGTTCGCAAAATGGCGAAATTAAGGTGTCGTGAAATATGCGAACCTCGAAATCGCGAAATTAACGTGTCGCGAAAATTTCATGTAATAAGGTATTAAACAAAATAGATTTGGATTATCATGAGGTTCATTTTATTTTGATACTGATCAACATATTAAAATATCAAGCAATGAAAACAATAACAAAATAGTGAATAGTACTTGTGATTGTTTTACAATTAATAAATGAATTTAATTTAATTAATTAACTTTTTATTCTTGATTTCTTTATTGTAATTGAAGTAATTTTAATTTCCTTACTTATTGTAATTGGTTAGGTAATACCATGTATTTAGAAATGGGAATACTGAAATAAAATTGTTGCCAGTGTTGTTGTATCGTTTGACATTTTGAGAGCCTAATTTTGACAAGCGTATAGATTTGAGCCTTAAAAATTAAAATTGAACAAAAATCAAAGGCCAACCGGCAAAACACATTTAATCCTGGCACCGTGTACCGTACGATGACTTACTAAAAGTAAAATACTGTCGCTTAAAGTCCCCTTGATAAAATAAAATTCTTTTATTCACATCTTACAAAAGCGTTCGTGAAATTGTTTCTGATCGCTTTTACAAGCACTTATTGGACGTATTGAAAAGTTCTATATTTGTCGGTCAATCTACAAGGAAGTTGAAAGCACTAGTTCGTTAAAACCTATTGTTGTTTAATTTAGTCAGTCTCTTACATAACTTGCAAATGGGGTAAATTAACCGAGGACATTTTTAACTAAAGGGACACTGTCCCGACAGAAATATCGTGTTTTCATGATAATGGCCAGGAGCTTGCTTTAGCTTGCTTTATCATCCGAAAATAGGAAGAAAAAAATAGCCAAAATTGATGAACGCAGAAAAATATGAATTTAAAAAGACAAAATAACGACAATTCCACCAGAATAGAATCGAAACTTTGAATATTCCTTTTCTTCAAACTACTGCTTCTGTCCTTGACAATCTTTTAATCCCATTTAGTTGTATATTTGGTGACATTTGGCGATATAACATGGAAATTAACAAACACGTTATTTCAACAAAACTCAGTGAGCAATGTCAGCTTACCTGAAACTCTCTTTTCCCTTTTCTTAAAACATAGTGCTATAACAAAAATACCAAATGTCCTGAAGCAACCAGTTTGACAAACCAGACTTACTGGAGAAACATTAAAACGCATCGTAAAGGATATTAGTCAAGCGCGCTTGATCTAGCGTGCCAAATATCTGACCACAGTCTACATTAGGTGAGATAAGATTACATTACGTTACACTTTTTGACGCTCGATACAATGAAATCTATGCTGCAACATGTTCCCCCAAAAAAATAGAATTCATAATCGTACGCCTTAAAAATCATCGCTGTGAAAAAGAGATATTAAACAGTAGGAATGTTACCTTACTGAAATTTTTTTGGTGAGGCCACAAACGTGCGCTCGCTAAACAGCTTTAAAAACATATGCTTCGACTCGTGTGTTCTGACATATGATGATAGCATGTAACAAATGCGAGAAATTTTGCTAAAACATTATGCAATAAAAATGCAACAAGAATGTCCCCACAGATCACTAAAAAGTCTATTAATAGTATCTAACAAAAATCTTAGTTAACTAAATCATCAACGTATGAATATATCGCTTTGTCAGGCCACAAACATGCGCTCGCTAATCCGCTTTCAAAAATATGCCACTCGACTCTTGTGTTGTTATTGATAACATCTTGCTAACAAATATGCACTAGGAATGTCCCCACAAATTCACTAAGTCTATTAATAGTATCTAACGTATTTTTTGGCTAACAAAAATGCATAAAGAATGCATGTTAGCCCACAAACTCCTGTAAGTTAAACATTAACGTTCAGAAGATAAAAAATGAATATAATGTGACGTTTAGTCACAACGATTATATCATTCCTATTAATGTCGATTATACAAGCGTGACTCACCCTAATGGCGATGGTTATGTCAATTTTCATGTTTTGGATGCAAAAGGCTCACATAATAAATATCCAAAATAATTATTAATTACCATATTAATTGAAAACGATTCAATTTAATTATCTAATATATCGATATATGTAAATGTCGATTTAAGAATAAGCAAAAACTCTACATTCAAATACTAGAGATGAAATAATGAAATCAGCTTTGAAATATCAATTTTTGTATCAAGATTATTTGAGTGAGCCTACATCAATGAACCAAACATTAGATAAAACATCCCGACATTGGATTAATTGGACCAGGTTCATGTACTTGTAACACTACATATCAATATTCGATTAAACATGCTATTCTTCATGATGCATTTGGACGATTTTATAACGACTATGAAAAGGGGCCTGGATACGCATATTGCTGCCTTTCTATGCCAAAGATGGTAAAAAGATCTCCATTAATGGGTCAAATAAGTGGTGTATTATATTGTCTTCTTTAAAATCCTAAAATATAATTGTTATCCAAATATATTATATAAAAACTATGACAGACAATAGAAAAAGTATTTTGGATTGGAACCATATATCAAACAAACTGACAGAAGACGAAGTAGTCGAATTAAAACTACTATAAAACCTATCATTGTAAATGTTGGGACTTTTAAACAAGCAACAAAGTATGATAAAAGATCGAGACTGATTGGTAACAGTGCCTCAATTATATTTGCGTCTGAGGGGCTGGTATCTGCAATAGCTATCTCAGGGGTTAGTATGATTGCCATCAGTATTGTTGCGATGGTTATACATAGCTATATGAAACATAAGGACCTAGACCTGAAAATCCAAAATTGCACATACGCTTAATCTTATGGCCATCCTATAAATAATGTTAAAGATACAATGAGATCTGGGGATTTCAATGAATTCTCTCTTCACATAATGATGAATAATATTGACAATTATGTCACTGACAATAGCCTTACCATTGATAAATTAGAGAAAATATAATGAAAAATTCACTTCCGAATAAAATTAACGAAATCATTTACAGTGCGGCGCCCAAAAGTGTGACCACTTTTAATTAATTCGCATTCTTTCGTTCAATTATCCAATCAAATGATAGCACTTTTAATTTATGCGCATTCTTTCGTGCAACAGCCAATAAGAATTCAGAAGCTGAAGAAGATTGAACCAAAACAACTCAAACGAACAAGCGATGATGCGGGAAGGTAAAACACATCTGTTACAAAAATGCTTCAGGGCCTTTACCTTCAACGATCATTCAAGTCAAGTTTTCCGTTTATAACTTTGAAATTCTACGTTAGACTAAATTTGTAACTCCTTAATGGGAATTGTTGCGGGAAAATCGTGCGCTTCGACATCCGCTCACCGCGATTTTGTTGTGAAGAATGTCATGCCACTGCTCAGTTTAGATGGTCG
Organism: Cladopsammia gracilis; assembly: GCA_022457155.1. Lineage (NCBI taxonomy): Eukaryota > Metazoa > Cnidaria > Anthozoa > Scleractinia > Dendrophylliidae > Cladopsammia > Cladopsammia gracilis. The sequence continues at coordinate 1,180,010 of JAJGOT010000249.1, read as the reverse complement.
ACGATAAAGCTGAATAAAGTAAGTCCTACAGCCGATATAACGATGTCTTTGCTCATTTCCACATGAAATTTATATTATGGGGCTTTTGTTTTTATTTTTACGGCCGTTTATAGAGGTGACATAATTGAGCGTGCTAACAGATGCGGGTCACCGCAGCGACTACAAATTGTCGCTCAAAATATAGTGTTTTTTTTTCCCTGAACAAAATCCCTAAACGAAATATAAACCTTACCTCAGTGTACCCGGGCTAGTCGATATTCGGTGAGTCTCAGTGGTGGATAATTGTTACGTACAAACCTATTCCAACTCAGCACGAGCGAAATAACAAGTCCGTCAGGGCATTTCCCGAGAATCTGATTCTGCTGATTCTACTAATTTGGCAACAGTTATTGAAATCATCAAGTTCGCAGTTTTCAGAGGGTTTATAAATTTTGTTTTTAGTCGTGATAGATAGTATTTGTAACTTTCGAACATCACGTCTGAAATCTGGCGAAGCATCAGGTGTGGAGTTGTGTTTGTGGATAGCTTTTCAAAGATGTGAGATCTGGTCGCAAATGGGCATTTTGCAAAAACTTCCTAGCTTGCTGCGACAGCATGGTCCTGAATGAAAGAGAAAAGTTTCTTTTTATTTGACGCAGGATTTGAAGAACATTGTTTTCGAACAGCGAAACACCGAGTGTTATGCTAATTCAGGGATTGTAACTCCGCCGAGATTGCGCTGCGGTTTCGGTCTACGATACAGAAAAATGGTCAAACATACGGAACATATTACATAAATACACAATTACCTCAGGATAGTTTTGAATTATTACACCAATGATACTTGTTGAAGAAATAAATATTTGCAATTATGTTCTTCTGGCCGTGTAAAATGCGTTCTTACAGCTGTTAAATTGATGCGTCGCCCGGCCGAACGTTTACCGTTTACTACAGCAGGTAGGCCGATGCCGATTTGTCATTGAACATTTTGCATTTCGGCGTTATTTTTGAGGCCAAAAACGCCAAAGTTAAGCTGGAAAAGGGTCCAAAAATGGTATTCATGAAAGAGCAATTTTGCCTTCGTAACATGTTGCCTTGATTTTGTTCTTGCGGTTGACTGTAACTATCTTCGCCTTCTGATTGGATAATCGGCACGAAAGAATGCGAATTAATTAAAAGTGCTCTCACATGATTGGATAATCGGCACGAAAGAATGCGAATTAATTAAAAGTGGTCACACTTTTGGGCGCCGCACTGTAACTATTAATAATTCTTTGTATTTGTTCGCCTATTAATATATGTATTTGTCTCCAATATTTAACATAAAACTGCAATGTTTTCTTCGATTTTGGAAGTTGAAAAATGTCATGTTTCCATCCCAGCTTCTGATATATTTGCATTAATATCTATTCGATACTAACCATCAGTTTACGATTCTCATTAACTTTTGGTAACACATTGTTTATTAATGCAAATCTCTTATATTTTGTCACGGTCTTGAAAACTTACTTGAATCCGATTAATATATTTATTAATGACGTTCTCGATATGATATTTTCTTACGTATACACTTTTTTCCTGAATTTTGAATATGATCATGAAAATCTATATATGGATTAATGTAAGTTATGGAGTGAGTAGAACCACAATTTCGACAAACTTCATTATTCTCTTTCTATGATATTTTTATTATCACAACATATTATTTTGATTTTAGTATTTTCACTTATTTACTTTTACAAAATGGACATGTGACATATTCACATATAACCCTAACCGTTAGTTGAGATAAATCAATAAATGTAACTTACAAAAACTGCAGTGAAGTTTAGCATAAAGTTTATAAAAAAGTTTATAAAAAAGTTTACTGCAATCTGATTGGTTGAAAAAATCACGTGAGTATCGTATGACTTGTAAACAAAAGCAGTTGATGACTTCATTTCATAGGGGGTTTCCCTGATTTCCGAGAATGTCACGCTATAGTGATTTTTCCTGTTTCCATGATGTGAATATTTAAACGCTCTTTAATTTTAAAAATATGGTTTCATTTGATTATTTCATCTGATTGTTCCATCAGCTGGCAGTAGTACAGACTTGGCTTGGTATCAGATCAGTTTTGCAAAACTGATGTGGTACCGCCAAGTCCTACACTACTTTTGTTACGAATACGTTTCGTAACAAGAACATGAATCCAGCGAATATTTTATCTGACTTATGAAATGAAACAATGAGTAAAGATCTGTATGAAAAGTTAATGCATACTAATGAGTTCAGCAGAGATCTGTATCAAAAGTTAATGCTACTGTTTAATAATTCATCAACTCAGTTGATCTGTATTGGGGTTTACAAACCTTCATTTCTTTTGTATTTTCCTTATGAATTATTAATGAATTTTATAACAATAATTTGATGTAAACGAATATAAACAATTAGCTTAAAGATGTTTCGCATTTGGAGTTTTTATAGTGCAACATTAAAATTGATCTAAAAGGATTTTTCAACAAGACACGCGTTTTGATGCCTATCTGCCTTTCAACCTTGTGTGCGTACATCCTTACGGACAAATGAATCACAACCTTTGCCAGACGGATCTATAAATAACCTCTTATTTCATACAAAAGGGGTAGATGTTTAAAAGACATACTGATCAGGGCTAAACTGTAAAAATCAAACCAACTAAAACGAGTGAACAAAGATCATACTCGCCAGGCGCTAGTAGGATTTGTGATTGGCCTGTCCACACCTTTCATTTAATTTGGTTTCACTACATGTATTATTCTAATTGGACGAGATTACCGACGAGTGATTTACGTCATGGCTGCAAAATGTTCCAGGGCCTTGAATTTGATAAATACCACATATAAACTGTGGATAATCGACTGATTCATAAAACATATTCTCGAGAGGTGAAAACAAGTAGCTGTATAGTAAATAAAAACTGGGTTGACGTCATGTATTCTGTAAATTCAAATCTTTATAACTTACTAAGGCGATGTTCAAAACAAGAAATATTTCCCCATTCAACATGCAATGTACGTAGAGTTGATTCTGAAAACATGTATTGAAGGGTTATTGGGCACTTCAACCTAACCCTCGAGGTGATAAACTCGCAGATTTTCCAAACTTGAACGCCATATTTGTAAATTTGAGCATTAGTCAGTTGCCTTCGGATCGCTTCAAGCAGTTTCTCTAGAGCAGGTAAATTATCCGAAATATTAGTGGCATAACACTTTTTTGTGTAAAGTTTCATGTGCAAAAGATAAAAGTTCGAACACACGCTCAGTTAAAGTGAGCAAAAATTTGGCATGTCAATAGTATGAACTTTAATTCAAAATTCTGTAAGAATCCGAGGTATCTTGTGGGTGGCCTGTTGTATTGCAGGATTGCCTTGTTGTAGAAAACTTAGATTAATGGAGCCTAACAATAAATTGTAGCCGAATTATTATTTTGTGTGCATGCTATTCGACCCTTTAACTTTGTTAGCATGTGTCAACTTCAGAACAACTTTTATTGTAAAAAGAGAAATAATAAACAAACAAGAAGCTGTACACAGCTTGAACTCGTGGCGCCTCTAACTCATTGCAGCATTGATTCCCGAGTGTTTTGAGTGCTTTTACGGAGAAACATAAGCTTAAAAGTATGTTTAATTAGAGGCTCCTGCGAGCGAACCCGTTAATAAGGTAAAGCAATATTGCGTTTTTTTTTTTTTTTGGGGGGGGGGGGGTGAATGTAACGACTTTTGACGAACGCAATAAACAAAATAAACAAATTGTCAGTTCGATAAAGAAAAAACATCTGTCCTGGGCGAGAATCGAACTCATGTCCTTCGGCATCCTCCGTCGCTATTGCTATCACTACACTACCTAGGATTTCACTTATTATCAAGGCCAAATTTTGATATTTCAACGTAGATGTGCGGAAAAAGTTTACATTTGAGTGATGGATCGAGCGAGCGAGCGAATTTGCCATCGTCTCCGATAACGCGTTCATTACGTTACGCGTATTGACGGTTTAAAAAGAGTACACCATACATTCAATTGCCGACACTTTAAAGCTCGATCGCTAAGGAAATTGCAAGTTATATAAACCACAAAACTTGCCGAAACAAATCCCACAGGAATAAGCGATGAACACAATATCAAACGCTCCTATCCATCCATGAACGCCTTGCATTGTCTTAAAATTTCGCAATTGTACGCTGTAGTTCTTGGCTTTGCTTCTCAAGTCAACACACGGAGAGATTTCATGGCTGAAAGCCATATAGTCGTCGATATTAACTAAAATATGCGTGCATAAATTTGCATGCGCTAATGTGACGCAAAAAACTACTTACTTAATCCTCTTCGTGCTCGGTAGAAAACAAAAACCAAAAAAAGCGAGTAATAAATCGGCCGCCATTTACGAATAAGGTTTGCACTGTATGTAGTTCTGCCTTTAATTTTGTGGAAGAAATCTCATCGAATGTGAAATTTAAATCACAACTCTACAGTATTACTTCTTTGTAGTTTAGTTTTTCTTGACTTTTCATTTTCCTCACGGCAGTTACTTTATTTAAGGCTTTCTTAAAACGAACCTTTTCTGAAGTGGAGAGATCCCTTATTGATCACCTGACATCCATTCTTCCTGGGTATGTTATGTCATAATTCTTTCCATAACTTCCACCTGTAAATTAAGAAAACGTGGAAAAATATTTATACGAAAAAGCTAAAACGATCCAAAAATTTCAAATGTTGAACGCTAAAAAGTACTATTAGAAAGTTTCTGCAGTATGACAGGATACATTTGCATCAAAGTGTAATTCAACTAGGAGTGCCAGGAGTATGCCCTCCGAGAAAATGTGAAAAATACAGTCTTCGGAAATGGCTTGAAATGTAACTAACAGCCCAGGGTGGTAACAAATGAATTTATAACAGTTTCAAACACCTATTTTTTTAATGAATCAAGTTGTTCAGGCATCACACTGCAGCTGGCGTCAATCAAATTCATCGATACACCACAAAATTACATATAATTGGCAACAGCCACCCTAGGCACTAGAAGCTTTTTTCTGTCAACTGTACGTTAATGTATTTGGCGAGGAAAATATCGACTAAAGACGGAGTTCAATTAATCACTCGGTTTTCACAAAGCCTCAAATTGAATAAGCACGTTGAATCGAAACGAAACTGGAAAACGAACGAGTTTGCTAGCAGAGTCAGGCCTTATTGATAATCGATGATGATCCATAAGGCCTGATCCGACCAGCAAACTCGTTCGGTCTATTAATGAACGTTTACTGTGGTTAGATCGTACTGAAAACAACGGAAAAAAATAAACATTTGCACAGAAAATGAACGTTGCAGCATATTTATTGCTACCTGGTTGAGATTGCAATTAAGTAATGGTCCTAATAAGAACTAGGCAATCCAACGGCAAAGAATGCAGAAAGGTGTTAATTGTGATATTGTTGAAACGGTCCACCTCATTGGCTAAAACATGAAAATCTACTGTTACTTCATCAGGTAGCGCATTTATTTCTCTCTAGTTTACTTATTGATTCCTTTTTGTGAAAACTATTCCGAGTTTTAATGCAGCAAAATGTCTATGTGGGAAACATGGAAAATTAGAAGCCTTTCTTGGCCATTGTTTTGGAGTCTCATGATTGGATAAAATCTTTTAACACAAAAGAAATATCGCTTTAAAATAAAGTCAATACATTTTTTTTCAAAAGCGTGTTGTCCATAGGTTGATGCATTCTCAGTAAGAAAATCTAAACAATCGTATGTGGGGAAAGCGAAATGCCGCAGAACAATAGAGGATTGCCTAGTTCTTACACGCATTGTTACTTTAATAACAGGTTACACCCCGAGTTTTGCAACCTAACGTATTTTTGGCTATAGTATCAGAGGGTTTATAACTGCGAGATGTGCTATAAAAATGGCGACTAATACAGCTAATACAGCGTTTGGGTTCCCTGTGGTATGGGATTACCACATGACGATGGAACACCAGCTGAAGAGTAAAATGACTGAGCTGGGATCAAACTATTATCTTTTAGTGTCCATCGGTTAATGGCAGTTTCTTTTGAAAATATTCAAACAAACTGAACATCTCCGAAATACATCTCAATTATATTATCAATTGCATGCATGTAAGCTGTTATCAAAAGTCTAAAAATTTAACTTCCACTCCTATCGTACGGGATTAAATTTCGTTGCCAAAATTCGCTAAAAACTAATCCACGGAAAGAAAATGAAAGATAAAGCGCCAAAATTTATTAGAAATACACATGCACCAAAATGTGACCGAGGTAAAAACAAGTTGCCTGTTGTCGGGTTATAAGAAAGGGTCGCACCGACGAAGCATGCACGATAGTTTCTTAACTTAGTATTTTGGTGCGGGGAAGGGAGTGAGGGTTTCAGAATTTCTGCTTCTTAAATCAAATAACGGTTACTTTCATTTCTACCTTGACTAACAGAATATTGCGAAAAATTTACCCGCGAAATTTAGCCAACAAATGTAGGCGAATTCTAATTCCCGCGAAAGGTTCTGTCGTAATTTACTGGTACACAACAACAACAACAATAGATTAAAACAATGCACCACACGGACACAATATTTCAAGTACAAAAACCCTTGTTTAACGATAGAAATATCGTTTTCAGCTGCGCTGTTGTGTTTAGAAAGTTCTCCAAATATATTACTACTAAGTCGGCTTGTAACATAAAATACATACCTTGAATGTTGACATCGATATTCTGCTCCAGTTTCCGACAAACGACAAGGACAAAGTCCCTCAAAGATTGAAACTACAATTTGAAGCTGACCACGTCCTCCTAATAAACACACCTCACAGATGATGACAATATCTAAAATACAAAAAGAAAACAAAGTGAATTCACTTGTTTGGTGGTACGCCAAGACAAAACTCATGAAAGTACGAGTATGAGAGCAACTCGCTTAGAACGGTTGGAACGGCTTTGTACTGTTTTTCCGTATCATTTTAGTGCCTTTAAAGGAAACTATGCGACAGCTAAAGCAGCTTGAGATTTTCTGTTCTTCAAGCTGAATATTTTTGCAGCGGCAGAAAATTTTAGAGGAAGGAATCTTATCCCACGACTTTATTAGCTGCTTTCTCTTTTCCGATATTCCTGGCTGACATTATTTCGTTCCCAAAACGCCGGACATTTTCTTCCCCTCCGAAACCGGTCTAATTCTTTTGTTGGTTACAAATGCCGTTTTCAGCTGTGCTATTGTCGTCAAAAAGGTCTCCAAATATACAAGTACCAACTTGGTAATATAAATTCAAATGCATACCCTGAGCGCAGACAACGATATTTTTGCTCCAGTTCACGGCAAATGAAAAGACAAAGTTTTTCAAAGACTGAGACTAACCTTGAAAGTTCACCAAGTCCTCTCCCAACAAACATTCAGCACAGGTGATCGAACATGTGAGTTCAAATATATATATAGTTAGATGTGATAAAACACACGAAATAAGGTGTGTGAAAGCACTCCAGTTACATAATACTCGCCGGTAGACCCGTAGTCGCAATCAACAGCTTTTGTTAATTGTATATTTGACATATCAGATAATACAACAATGATTCCTTAATTTTGTATTGGGATATATTGCGTCTATTTCATGTGCTTGTGATGACTGCATTCTTAACAAATGCCGCGACAATTTCCCCAGGGAGACCGAATAGGAGATCACGACACCCTTGTGATTTATTCACTTTTATTTCACAGAAAGGTTTCCTAAAATTAAGAAACGATTTTGAAATTTTGGGTGGTAAACTCAATAATATCGTAAACGTGTTCTGCTTTATTTTTTGGGGCGCTCCGATATACTGTATATCTCACAATGTGTTTTGTTTGTATGTTTAACATGAAAGTAAAAGAATTAAGATAATGAAAGCGTTTTGGAATTCAAGGCGGAAAACTCCTGGCCAGTCAACATCTTTTGCTCATTATTACACAGACCGTTCGGAAAACAACGGCTTTTGTTCACTGGATATGTCATATTGTGTGTGTTATATGTTTGCTTGACACTCGGAATAAAAGGTCGGGAGAGTAATTAGATATGGATGTGTCTCATTGTGTCTATTCATGCACCTGTGATGACGTTATTCTTAACAAATGCCGCGACAATTTTCCTGGAGAGACCACATAGGAGATTACGACACCCTTATGATTTATTTACTTTTATTTGAGAGAAAGGTTTTTTAACAAGGAAATATAATATCGTAAACGTGGTGTGCTTTATTTTTTTTTTGGTGCTCCGATGTACTGTATATCTCAGAATGTGTTCTGTTTGTATGCTTGACAGACATGCAGAATAAATAATTAAGATAATGAAAGCGTTTTGGAATTCAAGGCGGTAAAATCCTATGGCAGTAAACATGTTTTGGTCATTATTTCACAGAACGATTGCAAAACAACGGCTTTTGTTCACTGAATATGTCATATTGTGTGTGTTATATGTTTGCTTGACACTCGGAATAAAAGGTCGGGAAAGTAATTAGATATGGGTGTGTCTCATTGCGTCTATTTCATGCACCTGTGATGACTTCATTTTTAACAAATGCCGCGACAATTTTCCCAGGGAGACCAAAAAGGAGATTACGGGTTTGTCTCGGTGTAAAAACCTGTGACTTTTTTCTTTGTTTTTTTGAAGTTTTGTGTGGCGAACTCAATAATATCGTCAAGGTGTTTTGCTTTATCTATTTTTTTTTCGCGCATCGATTGCAAACTGACAAACATTGTATACACTGAGAATATGTTTTGTTTGTATACATGGCATGCAGAATAAGAGAACTAACATTCTGAAAGCGTTTTGGGAGCGATTTTAGAATACCCGTCCACTTATTTACATATCCCTAAACGTTTTAAAGAACGAAGCATATAAAATCAAAAGGATCCATTCTTATTCAATGAGATGCAAATAAGTGGACGGGTACTCTATAGTTAAGCCGTGTTTGGGAATTCAATGCCCTAAATCCCAATCGTAGTAAACATGTTTTGCTCATTATTTGACAGACCGATCGCAAAACACTACGCCTTTTGTTCACAGGATATGTAAGAATGTGTGTTATATTGCTTGAACAAAAAAATACTTGGGTTTGTCTCGGTGTAAAAACCTGTGACTTTTTCCTTTGTTTTCTACCTTTGTTGTCTTGCACTCTATTGTTTCAGTACCTTTTGTTTTCGTTGTTTTACCTAACTCGTGAGTTGGCAGGTTTTCACACCGAGAATGAGCCAAATATTTTGAAATTGTATGTCGTAAAATCCTATCGTAAACATGTTTTGCTTTCTTTTTGGCGCACTGAGGTAAGTGCTCCCACTCCAACTCTCGTGACCTGCCACCCCTTTTCCTCATTTTTTCCTTTTTATTGGCGTAGCACATATTTTTTCGAAATGGAAAATTTCCTGATTTTTCTTTTATACTCCCTTATTTCGTGATTTCACATTTTGGGTAATAATTACTGATACTGTGATCGTTTACCATTTATCCAAAAAATCCAGAAATTTCGGTTGAAATGTAAATGGAAGGATAATTTCGTCTTCCCAAACGGAAAATTTCCGGAGAAAACGGGATTTCTTGAAAGGTTGTCCAAAATCCCCAACCGGAATTTCCGAACGGAAATGTGTGTACCATTTGCTTTTAACCAATAGTTCCAGGCCCTGCGTCAGTTTTGATGCGTAAGAGTGGTTACTCAGCTTGTTTCTGGTGTCAAATGGTAAATGGTACACGCCAATCTCAAACGGAATTCCCTTTCTGGAGTTCTGCTTACCATTTACAAAAACCGTGGACCAACCGGTTTTCCCGTGTAAATGGTAAACAACCCTCATTTTTATTGGCGTAGCACAATAATTTCCTTATTTTTCTTTTATACTCCCTTATTTCGTGATTGCATATTTTGGGTAATAATTACTGATACTGTCTTTCTTGAGTTTTAATAGGGTGACTTTTTTCTTCTTGCAGACGCGGAACATATTTGCCTTGTCAAACCTCGTTTCCAGAGCGTAAGTGTGCAATTGAGTTCTCGTCAACAAGCGTGATCTGTGTTGCCGTTGGTTAAACTGGGCAAAAGGCTCCTGAGAAATAAACATTTGAAGCGGAGGTGATTACCTTACGACTAAAGAGAAAATGTACTTCACCAAAAGAACGGAAACTGAAGGTATACACTTATTAATGGGGCTGTGTATATAAGTATACTGACAAGGAATGACTTTGGCAGTTCATTCCTCAGCTTTAATATGTCGTTTTTTAGAGATCAACATAATTCTTACGTTCTTTGCCGATTCAAACTTTTCCATATATTAGAAAGCGATTTTGCGGTTTAAACCTATGTTATTAACGGATTATGACTGGCTCACTCAACTGTCGAACAACGGAAGTGCTCTATTACATAAGAGTGATGGTCTTCGGTTAAAGGTAGTTTTCTCTCTTGCTTACGACTTGGCAAAATAAACACTGAATACCTCAAAACTAAGTTATTTCGCCAGAGATGATACACAGAAATTACGACGTGAGAAAATTTGGCTTTGCCGATGTTCAACGCTTTACGAAAAATATAAAATGACTACCGTTAGGATTGTCGGGGTACCTTTAAGGGTATTGAGCCGAAAAATATGGCAGAATATGACATCAATTAATCAATCAATCAATCAAATTTTACATGTGTTGTTTTAAAATCGGTACCTCTGGGGTGAACATAGATTTGAGCCACACCTACAAAGAACGATTCTGGTTCCCATAAAAACCATTCAAAACTTTCATTTGATTCCTTGCTTTATTTATGACTAAACATTATGAAATATACTCTGAATTTGTTCAACACCTAATGTGCATAATGCGCGTTTTTTATTCGCAAAAGCACGAAAAGTTTAATGTCGCTGTAGAAACAGAAGACAAAAAGCTCAAAGTATTTTTGTATTTCTACGCTAACTGACATTTGTTTAGCAGAATAGACCTTTTACAGTTGTCTTCTTAGTGTCCTGGCCTTTGAGTGGCAGCGAGGTTGAAGTTGACCTTGTTATGATACAGACCTTGGAGCTTTTCAGTTTGACTAGTTTTCTAGTAAGTGGCCATTTTGAATAACATACATTTAGACAAACTGGTTTGAACCGGTTCAATAAAACTTCAGTGTACTTTCCTTCCAATGCATGCATCCTTGACTCCATGTATACAAAAGGCATGTTATTAAATCCCTCCTGTACCTTTATGGATTGCATCATGAGGAACACTGGATCTCCATTTAAATAAATGAACAAGAAGCTGTTAGTACACAGACAACAACAACAAGTTTTATTTCAAATTAAAGTTTAGGTTACAAATGTTTATAATAAATATATGTATATATGTATAAAACGAACAATCCTAGAAGCAATCTAGTTTGTCGTGTGGTTTATATTCAGCTTGAACTCGTGGCATCTTTAACCCATTGCAGTATTGATTCCGGAGTGTTTTTACGGAGAAACGTAAAATTATGTCTGAAAAGTAACGCTACATTCAGCAGCCGACAGGATCGCTAACTGAAATGCTAAGTTACATAAAACACAAATCGTGTAAATAAAACCAATGTGCAATTCAAGACACGTAATTAACAAATGCGTTAAATTTCCGGTTGACCTATACAGTCTCGGGCATTGCATGTTGGAAGAATGTTTCTTTTTTCTAACTCGCACGGTTCATCATTCAAAACCTTTCAAAAACAAAAATGTCTTTCCATTATACAATTTAAAACAAGCACCGAACAAAGTGCTATTGATAAAACAAGTTCAGAAGAATCGGTGACCTGAACATTTTCGGAATACAATACTAAATTTACTAAATTCTTCAAACGCCCGGTGCTATCATGGAGACGTATGGCACTACACTATGGGAGATGAGACTAGCAATCCAGAATTGAGATACACCACCATATCCTTTGTTATTTTAGCTTCTTTATATCATCCTAGCGCCCCTATTTAATTTCTAAATTGCTTCCATTCAGTTTGATGCAGGTGCGCGCACAATTTTCCTTAAGCTGTGCGCGTGCTTGGCTTATTTAGTTGACGTGTGTGCTTAGTTCGTTATTTAAGGTGGCTCGACTGGATTTTGTGGGGGCGATACCCTCCCAAGTTTGAGCATTAACTACGACGTCATTAACAATGCTATGAACAAATGGTCACCACAGCATGAAAGTTTGTTTAGACCAGTGTGAAATTAACATCGGAGTTGCCATAGCAACGTAATGATGCCATGACGTTTTTTCTTCCCGTCGTATTTCTCGGCACCAGGAGGTTTTTTCGGCATCGCTTAAGAGAGCTTGTACCTCCCATAGCCGCCTCGAATATGGCAAAGATTGAACAAATTCTATGAAAGCGTTTTTGAAATTGTTGGGGATGAGTTTTGGCGATTACAAATACAGTGAAAACATACTATCAACATAATTGGCTAATATCTAAAGAAAACGATGCGCTTTGGAAATGTAGTTTCATCTCATAATAGTTTGATTCCATTTAAATCGTGTTTGAAAAAGTGAGGGGGATTGCTTCGGCCGATTGCGAGAAAGAAGGATTTTTTCCATTTTTGTATGTAATTTGGTCTACGCCTACAAATGTGATGATAATTTGGAAACTGCTTGATAAATGTTTTAAAATTTGACAATCTCGAGATTAATCATCACTTTATATGGCCTGCAAGTTTCAAGGACATTGAAAACACGCAAGGCAATTAAATAAGGCCTCAAATGTACCAATTTTTCCCTCAGATTTTGTGTTTACAAATGAGCATCCTCATTATTCACGGGTATTGTTTTCAATTTTCATATGCACGTGCACAACTTTAGCAAAAAAGTCATTTGCATCGAACAGAACGCTCGAATGTGTTGCGAAGAATTTTCCGAAACATGCTAATAACTGGCTTGAGAATTGCAATAGCATTAAGCACTCGATATCACTAGACTTTTATCCTGCTCTGTTGTTCTATGGAATAATACCTTTTTGTTTTCTGGGCATAGAGACTCGGTATGTCTGCATTGCAAGCCAGTTATAAGCATATTTCGGAAAATTCTTCGGAAAGCAATCGAACGTTGTGCACGTGCAAATGGAACTAGAAAACAATACCCGTGAATAATGAGGACGCTCACTTGTAAACACGAAATCCGCGGGAAAAAATTGGTACATTGGAGGCCCTATTTTATTGCCTTACATGTTTTCAATGTCTTTGAAACTTGCAGGCCATATAAATTGATGATTAATCTCGAGAATGTCAAATTTAAAAAAATATCAAGCGGTTTCCAAATTATCATCACATTTGTAGGCGTAGACCAAATTACATACAACAAGAGGCTACCAGTAGCCTATACTCGCGCGCTTGTGTAAGAAAGTTTTACCGTTTATTTTAAATGGGTCACGCACCCCTCCCCCCTCAACGAATTTTGCGTGACATACATTGCACCATCGCTCAAGACATGTTGATTGAAGCTACCAATTTTTCTGTACTCGCGTTGAATATTTAATTTATTGATTCCTGATCAAACCCACACTTGTCTAATACTTCCCAAACTGTGAATTATTTATATTACATTGGGTTATTCCAGAAAGAATCCACCTCCCCCCCCCTCACCGACGGATGGCAAGATTTTTTGACCCCCCCCCCCCCATCTCCTACTGACCGGATTTCCAATTAATTTTTGCAAGCCCAAAATATACAGGTAATGAAAAAAATACATGTAATCGCATTCAGAAGCTTCTGCTTTTATAATGTCAAAACTGTGGTGATGAGTACAATAAATTGGTGAAACATTTTAAAAATAAATATTGCGTGACGCATCATGGAAAAAAAACCTGTGATTTCAAGACAAAATCGAAATGAAATTTTTCTATAAAGCTAAATCCTTAAACAACTGCTTTGATTTTGCCATTAGTTTTTTCCAGGCTTCGTTTCATGCAAATTTTGTGTGCCTGTGAAATGTAATTCGATCGCACGGTGTTTCTTCATGATCATGAATCCAAAATATTTTTTCTAAAGGTCAAAACGTTTAAATGAAACTCATATTTCCTTGAATGAAAATGTCTTTCCCTCGAACAAAAGAGTTAAACGCTTATCAGAATTCAGTTATTTTCTGCTTCCGGAAGGCTTCCGGTTAGTATTAATATATGCGTGCATAAATTTGCATGCACAAATGTGACACCAAAAAAAAATGACGATGAAAAACGAAGCCGGAAACATACCTCATGCGCGCTATGCGCGTGAGTAAAAACGGCAACAAGAGCATCTGAACTCACACCAATGAAATATTTCTTTCTCGCAATCGGCCAAAGCAATTCCCCTCACTTTTTCACACATGATCTCAGATGGAATCAAAAACGGGTGCATCACTTGTAACTTACAGTAAGGGTTTGGTCTCATCTACAGACGGGTACATCACTTGTAAACTACAGTAAGGGTTTGGTCTCATCTACAGACGGGTGCATCACTTGTAACCTACAGTAAGGGTTTGGTCCCATCTACAGATAGGTACATCACTTGTAAACTACAGTAAGGGTTTGGTCTCATCTACAGATAGGTACATCACTTGTAAACTACAGTAAGGGTTTGGTCTCATCTACAGATAGGTACATCACTTGTAAACTACAGTAAGGGTTTGGTCTCATCTACAGATAGGTACATCACTTGTAAACTACAGTAAGGGTTTGGTCCCATCTACAGATAGGTACATCACTTGTAAACTACAGTAAGGGTTTGGTCTCATCTACAGATAGGTACATCACTTGTAAACTACAGTAAGGGTTTGGTCTCATCTACAGATAGGTACATCACTTGTAACCTACAGTAAGGGTTTGGTCCCATCTACAGACGGGTGCATCACTTGTAACCTACAGTAAGGGTTTGGTCTCATCTACAGATAGGTACATCACTTGTAAACTACACTAAGGGTTTGTTCCCATCTACAGATGGGGACATCACTTGCAACCTACAGTGAGGATTTGGTCTTTGTTTTTGACACATTACAACTTATTATTGAAATGACCTATTATCTGGTATTACTGTTTGTTACCACTACAAAGCAACAGTTTGAAAATTATGCTTATACGTGTAAAGTCAAGCTCATTTGCTTTAGATAATATGCTGATGCGAATGAAGTCACAAACAAAATCTACATGGAGCCACAATCAACACGAAGCTGTGCTAATCTATTCAGGCCAATCCAGCATCACAAGCCATACTGTAGAATATTCCCTGTTCAGCAAGCAATGCTTGGGGTGTATCAAACTCCATCATGAAACCTTTGTCAAGAACCATGATTCTAAGAAAAACCAAGAACAATAACCTGTTAACAAAGTCACCTCTTCAGTGCAATATCACAAACTCATGGTAAGGACAAAATGTACCGGAAACATCGCTGGGCTACTGGATAGAAAATACTGGTGACTTTTAAACAATGAGAAACATAATGTAGAGCAATCAGGTCAGGTTTCCAATCAGAGAGTTATGCCCCATTCGCACCACCGCTTAAACATGTTTAAATGTTGCTTAGTTTAAAACATGTTTAGAAAAATACCTCCTAACCTCCCGTAATATTTGGAGTGAAATCTTTACTAAAAGAAACTTTATTGACTTTATTACCATTCCAGGTAGTTGGAGTCATATACATTTCTAAACGTTCAAGATAGAGGCAAAAACGTAGTTAAACTAAACAACATTTAAACATGTTTAACCGTTGGTGTGAATGGGGCATAAGTCACGAATTTGAAGCAGTTTCTGTCTCTTCACTCACACAAAGACAGCAACAGAGCAACACAAGTTTGCAGGTATTGCGGGCTCCAATGTTATTACATTACAAGAAAAACATCATTGGTACCTTGTGTAATCCATGATGGTATTGAGCCTGTGAGCAATGGTGATCACTGTTCGGTCAGCAAACTCTCTTCGAATGGTCTGTTGAATGAGGTCATCAGTTTCCAAATCCACAGCAGCCGTTGCTTCATCGAGAATAAGGATTTTACTTTTGCGTAGCAGTGCACGTGCTAAACACACCAATTGTCGCTGACCAACACTATGAACAATCAAAGTAATAAATTTTTGAGAGGATTATAAACTACTTAGCAGTTCTTTCAATTTGTTTAGTTTGGTCTAACGTGATCATGGATTGTCCAGGAGCTTAATTTGTAGGGTCGGCTTTCAAGTTCAAATAGAAATGCGATCATTGTCATCATTTGACTTTGTTGTTTTGCAGTGAACGGCAAAGAAAGGTACCAAAATGTAAAACGCACGTGCAGAGGCATTGTTTTTGCTAATTGTTTTCTGCCGTTCTCGCTGCCTCTGCCGTCGTGGCTTCTTAAGCTCCCTTATACTTTTATACCCTCACACTGTCAAATAAAGGAACGCTTCGAAGGCAATGATTCGTATTAGTTTTTGTTTCCCTCCTTTAAAAAGAAAAGGAGGCAAACGTCTTTAGTACTGTCGCCCATTTTTCGTCGCGTCCGCACTGACAACCGGAATCTAGGATGGTTATTAACAACTACCCATACTGCCTTGCGGTCTTGGCATTGAGCTTTCATCCGACCACGTTAATCTAAATAGCTGTATGACCGGTACTTTTAATAAACAATAACTGCAGTTACGGTAATCATGAATGTATAACACTTGACTGATCAATCAAAGTATGGTTTATGGATGTTTATCCACGTAAAGGAAGTTCGGATGACAGTGCTAAATTATAATTAGCTCCTCCTCTCTATTACCCCCACCCCCTCCCCCTCAAAAGTGCTTGAAATAAATAAGCCACCAGGGGACTTAATAGAGGATTTACGGTATTGGCGCTAAACAATTCTCCTTCGTGTACATGGTTGCCTATAAGTGTTAATGAATGTCAGTGTTGGTGAAAAAATCTTAATGATTTTAATAGAAACTAAAATGATTGTTGATTCAACAAAATAATGTATATTTGCATAAATAAAATTGAAATGCACACCAATGATGGTGCATTTTCTGGTAATGAAAAGCAAAAGGTGTAAAACCTTAAGTTTTCTCCCCCTTCACTAATGGGGTAGAGAAGTCCTTGTTCCAGTCCTGACACAAAGTTCTTCAAGTGACTTAATTCCAGGATCTTCCAGAGTTCCTCATCAGTGTGGCTGTCAAACGGATCCAAATTAAGACGAAGAGTTCCAGAGAACAAAATTGGGTCCTATAAAAAAATCAAGAGATTTAATACTGGAGTAATGGTGAATGTAATTCTTTTCTTCAGTTCTCTCCAGAATATTGAGTATTGTATGCTAAACATTACTATGTTGTTACCTGCGGATATGAGCTAAAAATTATTATTAGCTCACTATCTTATGCACTTGATGTGTATAGGCAATCGTATGAACACGAGTTCATTTCATGATTTATGGGTACAAGTGATGCTTTGAAAGTTCTCAAAATTACTATTGGGAACTTTCAAAACATCACGAGTGACTACAAATTACGAAATATATGAGGAGTTCGTACTATTTTTGTTCATAATATTCTTAACAAAATATTGCTGAGACTGTCAGGGTACACTGCGTACCCTCATGCACCTGAAACGCTCCAATAATTTCCAAAATGCTCATGTTTTATTTTAGACCAATCAATAACAGTCTTTTGACAAGTAATCCAAGCGTGAAATCTAAAAATTGTTCACATCATTGAAAAAATATTTAACTTGAACTTCCAAGCTTCATTACCTTATTCATTAGCTTACTAGCCTGTGCACGCCATACGTACATATACCTAATTCTATAAAGGTTGCTTTGGTCATTGGTAATTGGGCATTGGGAAGCTATTGTTTGGCGGTCACTCAAGCGAAACATTGCATTGTGTTCCGTATGCCAAATGCCAATTCCCATTTACCAATGACCAACTGCCAAAGCAACCTTTATTGAATTCGGTGTATGTTATTACGTTATTCATTAGCTCACTAGCTTGTGCACGCTATACGTGCCTATGTTATTACCTTATTCATTAGCTCACTAGCCTGTGCACGCTATACGTGCCTATGTTATTGCCTTATTCATTAGCTTACTACTCCGTTATTGCCTTATATGTGGTTTGCACCTTACGTCACGACGGCCATGTTGGATGACAGTCAACAAAAGATTTCTCATTGGCTTCTATTGTTGTGTCATCCAACATGGCCGCCATGTCTTATGTTCGTTAATTCCTTTGGGAATGGTTGCAAACCATCAATTCATTAGCTTACTAGCTTGTGCACGCTTTACGTGTCTATGTTTATTCATTAGCTTACTAGCTTGTGCATGCTATACGTGCCTATGTTATTACCTAATTCGTTAGCTTACTATCCTGTGCACGCTTTACGTGCCTATGTTATTACCTTATTCATTAGCTTACTAGCCTGTGCACACTTTACGTGTCTATGTTATTACCTGTGGAATGATGGTGAGTCGTGATCGCAGATCCTGGAGTCCAATCTTAGCGATATCAATACCATCAACAACAATCCTCCCTCCAGCTCTCTCGAGAATACGGAACAAAGCCAAAGTCAGCGTGGACTTGCCAGCTCCCGTGCGGCCTACGATACCGATCTGAAAGTACAGAAACAACCTGAAATGCAGTCTACAGTGTGATTAACATGTTATGCAATGTATCGCGATGACAAGCCGGGTTAAAGATTTTAATTTTCATTCAAACAAAATTACCAAAATAGAGAAATGAAGAACGAGACCAAAGACTAAGGCAGGGAGGAGGAGAATGTGGAGAAAGAACAAGGATCAGATGTAAAAGTTCCAATCTACATTCAATAAACAGAAAGAAATAAAGTCATGCAACATCAAGCTTCAGAAACCAGCATGTGTTTTAAAGTAGTAACATGAATTACTCAAGGCAATTCTGCACAGATAGAAGGCAATACATGAACAAAAGCAACATACGCAATCCTGAACAAATAGAATGTAATACATGATATCCTGCATGAATAGAATGCAATACGTGCACGAATATAAGACAATAATGCAATTCTGCAGGAATAGAACGTGTCCTATTTACACAAACTAATGCTCAAGTACCTTTTCTCCTGGTTTAATATCACAGTTGATTTGTTTGAGTACAAGTGGCAACCCTTCTCTGTATTTTAAATCAAACTCTTCCACTGCAATCTTTCCTGCATCCGGCCAGTCATCAGAAGGCCGACTTTCATCTATGATCCACTCAGCCTAAAACAAAAACACTATGTATTCCCTTGGCACACAATTTCGTAGACGTACATATTTTTTATCTCCAGGAATTTTAGTTGACAATTACTGGTTCAAATCTTTGTTTCTTTGAATCTAGAACCAATAAAGAGAACTGATTGCAAGGTCTTTCAAGTCCAAATTTTGCCCTTTGCAAGAAGGTGAACACAAACTTGTGTGCCAGAAAATTAGAAAATTGGATTTGTTTGTGAATCCTGATCTTGGGCACTCATGAGAGTGAAAGGCTTAAATCTCGCTCCACTGATACAATGCTATATTTAATGTTATTTAACACATGGTTATTGTTCCTGGTGGTGTGTACAATTAACAGGTGAATGCTTATTCCTTTTCTCACTTTGAAATGGTGATCCCAATGTTTCAACTGCAATTACTTCTAGTCTTCATCAAGCAATGAGGTTTATTGATTACATGTCGCTTATGTAGCAGTTGGTTCATTGCTATTGGCGCATTTCGATCCTCATTGTTATTCTGAATAGATGTTGTTCCCTCACAGGTCTGATTTTTTATCGATCGCCATAAATGAATAAGCATTCACCTAATACTATATGTTATTACCTCAGTAGGGGTCTCTGAATATTCCTTTACTCGCTCCACAGATACAATGTTTGTCTCCAGTTCACTGCTCATACGCACCATCCAGTTAAGCGATGCTGTTATCTGGGTGCATACATTTATAAAAATAGTCAAGGTAAAAAAACTTCGACTACAGGATTACCTGAAAACAATTAATCATGTTCCTCAATCAGGTAATTGATTTGTCAATTTTAGCAATCCCTTCACCTGATGACTCCTACCTCTAATGTCCTAATCATGTTACAATATGCAGTGAAACAATGTGGGAAATATATGTAAACAGATCACATGCTGGCAGTAAACTAGGTTGGTTCAAACCTACCTGAAGGGCATATGTGATGGACAAACCAACGAGACCACTTTCCAAGGAATCACGGCTAACAACAGCAAACAAAGCAGCAAAAAATGTGATTAGGTTGCCTACAAACTCTAGATGAACTGCAAGCCACCTGAAACGAAAACCAAAACACAGAACGTTTATTGGTACGTCAAGAGTCACTTATCATCCAATCAGAACATAGAATGCTCAGCTAACAAAAACAGGTCGGAGCCACGAAGCTCTTTAGAACCTCTTATTTCATTGGCCCTGGGTATCACGAAGCTCTGTTGTTTCAGGGCTAGGATCCATGCTTCTGTTGTTTGTTCTATTGTTTCAGGGCTAGGGTCCATTTTTCTGTTGTTTGTTCTATTGTTTTCTCAGCCAATCCTGTGAGTCGTTCTGAGAGCTTAGAGGCGCCCCAACAAAAAGTTCTTGACTTCCACTTAACATCAAAGCAGAACACAGGATGCTCAGCTATTAGAAGTATTCGCAGCTAACAGTACTTGACTGTCACTTATCATTCAGTCATAACACAGAAATGAGAATGATCATCTAACACATGAGTACTTGACTGTCACTTATTATCCAATCAAAACACAGAATGTTCAGCTAACAGAAGTGTTTCATTGACACACGTTTTGGTGCTGATGTGAACTCACTACGAGACTCAGACACTGAAATATATGAAGCATCTCCAAAGTTGTGGTAACAGGCAAGAGTTAAATATTATCCAACAACTTCACTTATCCTGTAGTTGGGCTGCCTGTAAAAAACTTGGATCTTACAAATCATCTATAAACAAGAATAAGAGAAAGGCACCCTTTACATGTATTTGAACATGATAAAACACACCTGTTGCTAGGGTAGTTTTTTTTTTACCTGTTAGAAGATGCTGAAGGGTAGTAAGCCACTTGGTTTTCATCCACTATAAAGTAGTTATCCTGTATGAAGCGCTGCTGCTGTTCAAATGCCCGGATGGTGGATGTGCCATTGATGGTCTCTAGAAAGTTGTTGTATATTGGGGAACGGCTGACAGATTCAATCCTCTTAAGTTGTCGAGAGCTGGCCACATAAATTCGCTGTTGAGGGAAGAAACACATGCCACGAAATCAATTAACATCATTGCAACAAATTAAGAGGTTGTCATGTCTGAACTTTTGAAAATGAGACTGTACTCATCATTTTAATGTAGTGAAATTAAAATGAAAAATTTTTAAATTATTGTAGACAGGCCAAAATGATGTAAAACCCATGTCTGGAAAGAAATTACCCCTACGTGATCATACACAGTACTATTAATATAGTCCTACATGGCCTTACACAGTGCTACATAGTCATATACAACACTATATAGTCCTGCATGGCCCTACATAGTGCTAAATACCCCTACATAGTTTACACAATACTTACATGGCGTTACATACATCTGTATAGTCATACACAGCACTTTGTAGTCATACATTGCTTTACATAGTGCTACATACCCCTATATAGTCATACATTGGCTTACGTGGTGCTTCATACCCCTGCATAGTCTACACAGTACTGTATAGTCCCACATGGCCTTACATACTTCTGTATAGTCATACACAGCACTATGTAGTCATACATTGCCTTACATAGCGCTACATATGTCATTTTGGTGTGAAATCAAAGCCATACCTGTATAAAAATATACAAGACTCCCAAAGGAACAATGACTGCCAGAAAGATGGGTGTGGCAAAGCTGATAGTAAAAATAGCACCAGTCACACCAAAGAAAGTTCTAATAAAGGTGATGAGAGTTCTAGGAACCATATCATCAATTCCACTGATATCCTTTGAGAAGCGGTTCATAATCCTCCCTTGGGGGGTGGTCTCAAAAAAAGACATGGGAGAGTGCATAATATTGACCAGCATTCTTTGGTGGAGCTGTCGAGAGGCAATTCTTGATCCTAGAGCCAAGGCTATGGATGCAAAGAGGACAAAAAAAGCTTGTGATACGCCCAGGCCACCATAAACACCAAGAAACATGTCTCGTTGGTTGTCTGAAGTGACGTTGGTTGAACTCCACCTTGCAAGCCAGATGCCTGATGCAACAGAGCAGCCTTCACCAATCAATACAAAAAAAAGGATACACATGGAGAGGAAGACTGTCAGGGACTTGGCATATGCCCAGAACACTGAAAATTTAACCTAAGAAAAATAACAAGTAAAGTTAGTGAATTACTCTGAGAAAGATCCATTCCATTATGGGATGAAATCTTCTTAAAGCCACTAGTATGCTATATTATTTGACTGTGATATCATTTTACCTCATAAGGGGAAGATAACATGCAAAATAACCGAGCATATTACACAGTGGATTGCTGTATTACACCCAGTGTTTCGGTTTAAAGACAAGCTTTTATTCAATGGTTTAATATATAACATGTGCTGCTATTCTTCTCACTCCTTGCATTTTTGTTCTCGCCCCTGTAAAGGTAGAAAAAAATACTATGCAACTTGTAAAATATCTGCACATATCTGTCAAAGCATCATATAAGATGTATCCATTGCGGCGCTTGACATATCCATCCCTCGTTATCTTGTTAGACGTTGCTCTGTACTCTATGTTGCCTAACTGGGCTGCCATTCCTGCCAATCTATTTCTCTCTTGTTCAATGGACTGTTCTTCAGACAGTATGTCAAAGAATGAGCCAAGAGTGCTTTTACTTTTGTTGTCCAACACAGAATAAAGATGCAATAATAGCTGTTATAATGTCCATGGGTATCTTATGTGGACATGATAGTTCCAAATTGTCTTGATAGCAATAAAAAACAACAAACTTAAAAACCACAAGATCGAACACCTTTTGAAGACATTGTTAAAACCGATTGGAATCAACAACAAAAACCCTTACAACTAAATTTTTCCCCAAACAAGTTAAATGTTTACATAGTCTTTTGAGTTTTTTCCCCTACCAATTCATGAATTGATACCCTTCTTTTGATTCTCTACATATGGGGTATAGTTTTCCAAAGTAAAAAGAGGACAGTGGCATTGCACTTGAAGTTCTTTCAACTGGTCTTGACTAGTAAGACACAGTAAGGAACTCACTAAAAAGTTAATAGCTACTTACCCTTCCAGTTTTTGATTTCTCTTCCTCTATCATTTTATCCATCTGCTCTTGATCTGGTCTGGTGAGCTGACAGTCCAGGTCTGCAGTATCTACAGTTATCACTGACAAACTATCAGCTCGTTTTCTAGTATGTGGTACATCAAGGTGACTGTCTAGCCTCTCCAGACTGTGTGCTGAACTTGGGTGCAGTCCATCTGTCTCCTCCCCACCCTCTAGATCCGGTGTCTCAGCTATTAAAATAAAAATCAACAAGAATTTTTTCTAAACTGACGTTTTAAAGATTAGAACAGAACAGAACAGAATGCATCTACTAGTGTGACCAATAGATTAATATGGACAACAAAGCACCGCAACTGAGTGCATCCATGGACATCACTAAGGTACATGTATCAGATAGTTACACTGTATGTCTGTTCAGGTCAGTATTAAACCAGCAGTCATAGGTTCAACTCCTGTTGGCAACTCGGACTTTTTCTTTGTCCCAAGCACGTGACATGATGAACATTAAATCTTTTTCACAAACCAAACATTGCACAATTTACTTGATTCTGAAAACCCTTGACTCTCATCAACACTCCCCAAGATAATCATACGAGATATTCTTAAAGATTGTTTAATAATGGTTAAATTTCTAAAGTACTGACTGGCTGCAAATCCATATCATCTATCATTACTATAGTATGGTTTTGCCAATTACACATTTGTCAGTTTGAAAGGTAAAAATGAATGCCAAGTGAAACTAACTGTATTCCAGCAGTGTTTGCTGCTCTGTTGCATAAGTTTTCAGGAACTCAGCAAAAGCTCCTTGGTTTTTAACCAGCTCCCGATACGTTCCAACCTGAAATCAACATCAGTTTAAAGTTGAGCTTCTTCATAATCAGATATCAGAGGAAACTAAAAGCTCTTGCAGTGAAGGTAACGGTACGGTTTAGAAAAAACACCTTTCTACACAGTCTGTACGTCTCTCTCATCCCAAGTGTATAAAATGGGTACTGGTCAACAAATTTAGTGGATTTCAGCTTACTTTGGCCACGCTGGTTGCCAAGATTGTTTGGAAATCTGGAAGTATGTTGCAAAGTTGTTTATTACATTGTCAATTAGCCAGCCAAATTGCAACTTTGGTGCCAAAGAAGTTTGTAAACTCTAAAGTTGCTCTTTCATTACTTGCAAAGGGAAAACAGTTTTGTAGCTGTGGATGTTTTTTTCTTTAAGACTGTTTTGTAGACTTGTAAGACAAATCTATAAACTGGCAAAGTTTATAGAGTGCAGTAAGATCATGTAAGATGCATGCTGCTATTTCGTTGTGGTTTCGATATCCAATGCATAGAAATATTTTCTTCCATGTTCACTTTTTAAAAATATCTTTCCATGGTTTAAATAATTTCCAGACAGTCACTGGTTATAATGATATGACAGCTGGCCAAACAAATTTTAGCTTGGTCAAGCAAAATGTCTGGCCGGTCAAAAGAAAACATAACTCTTAAAATAGGGGCCCTTCATAATCTGCGGCCGCTATTAGTAAGTAAGTATGTTCGTACGTTATAAGCCTTGTCTTCTCGACATCCCTCTATATACATTAGTAAGTTCATACATGCATGTGTTTTTGTCTTGTCTTATCTACGTCTCTCCGTACCTTCGTACATACGGTGTT
Source organism: Cladopsammia gracilis (assembly GCA_022457155.1). Lineage (NCBI taxonomy): Eukaryota > Metazoa > Cnidaria > Anthozoa > Scleractinia > Dendrophylliidae > Cladopsammia > Cladopsammia gracilis. The sequence goes on along the minus strand of JAJGOT010000249.1, from coordinate 1,155,178 downwards.
AGTCTGGCCTTCTCAACATAATACTTAACATTAATTATTTTCTCCATATGCGCATTTGTTCATACAGTAATTGACTTCTCTCTTCAATCCTCTTCTATCTTTCCAACGTTCACTGTACTAATAATTGAGGTAATAAGTCTTGTCTTCTCAAAGTTTTTCAGGGCGTTATATGTTCGTCTAACTGTGTTTGTCTTGTCTTCTTGATGTTTCACTGTTTGTTGGTTTTCCTGAAAAACCTAATGATCTGATCATTTGATTGGCAGAGTAAGCTTTTGTCTGGACAAGTCTCCAAGCTGACCAGACATTGTCCGTTGACCAGCCGTTATTTTATGCCCTGCTTGCAAGTTCCTGCACTGCTCATTTGAGGTTCTAAATATTATCCCTAAATTATTTACATGTCTCCAGTGCTCGGTTAGCGCCAATATTTTCACAAGCGTAGGGCTCCACCGAAAGCCTACACATTTTTTTCTGATAATGATTTCTCTGATCCTATTTCTTTAGTTCAGAGCAACCGTTGTGTCGGCAAGTAGGAGCTTCCTGTAAGTGACTGGAACTTTAGGAATATGCAAATTTAACGGAGGCCGTGTAAATACGAAAAGTATGGCCTAAAAAAACATTTTCCTGTGATGACCCGATTGTAAAGCGTGACCCGAGATGACCCGATTGTAAAGCGTGACCCGAGATGACCCGATTGTAAAGCGTGACCCGAGATGACCCGATTGTAAAGCGTGACCCGAGATGACCCGATTGTAAAGCGTGACCTGAGATGACCTGATTGTAAAGCGTGACCTGAGATGAATGGGGTTAGTTTCTAGAGAAACTGTGGTGCTGCGTCAGTGGGGGTGAAGCAAAAGAATTTGGTTTTATCGACTGAGTCGATAAGGTAAATTAGCCACCGTAACGTGACCCGAGATGACCCGATTGTAAAACGGTTTGGGCAGGTCACTAAATACATTACCTCCTTTTGAAAGTGCAAAAAACATCGAAATTTAAAAATTTGATCGAACTGGCACTTCAAAGTGACGTGGCCATTTTTGACAAATGAATCATTGCATTAGAATAACGTAGAAATAAAATACAGAAAAAAAGAAAACAGAAATAACAAAAGAAAGGAAAATAACAAAAAGCAATTCAGACGAAATCGAACTTGGACCGTTTGACTAAGAAACCACACACCATGCAAAAAAGCGAAAATTGTAACAATAATGCGGCCAAGGATCAACAAAGAATGCAGAGTAAACCACAACATTCTCCTGTAAGTTAAACATTAACTTGCAGGCGATAAAAATTGTCTCATTTTTGAAAACAGGTATTTTCAGTTTTTTTAGTTGTCATGGGAACCATTATTAGTAAGCCATTGTGCATGTGTTTTGTTGCTTAGAATATGTTGTTTGACTTTACTTGGTGACAGCAACAGCAAGGAGCCAATACTTTATGCCAAGATGAAGGACTGAACTAGCATCCATCGGGTCAAGACACTATAAAGTATTATTTTGGTTTAGCCTATGGGTTATGTAGAGAAAAGAGTTAAACTATCCACTATACCATCCAACATCATAGATAATCTTACCTCTGATATTCTGCCATCTTGTAACACTATTATCTGATCAACTTGAGGAAGAAAGGAAATACCATGCGTAACAAGGACACGTGTCTAATGAAAAGTTAAAACACAATTTAAGTTAACATTGTGTGCCATATTCGTGATTAGAAATAAATGATAAAAGATGTCAATAAAAATATGTTAAACTGTATACACAACACTGTACCTTCTTTCGCAGCTTTCCTCTTGGTCCAATAACTTTATCAAAGATGTGTTTTCCCACATGTGAATCAACAGCACTGAGTGGATCATCCAACAAGTAAATATCAGCGTCAAAATACACTGAACGAGCCAAGCTCACTCGCTGTTTCTGCCCACCACTCAGGTTAATGCCCTAAACAAAATAAACCAAACTTTATTGCTCCAGTATCTTGGAATTAACCAGAACAAAAACTAATGTAAAACATTTACCTATAGAAAAAAAACCCCATGTATCTTTACTTTATGACTCAGGAAAATGCCTAACTACATGCAGACACAAAATAATTATTTTTGTGTCTTGTTTATAGGTTGATTTCATACAGCACCAGTAGTGACAAACTTCTTACTATGCATGCATGTTGATTGATAAATATGACATCTTGTTATATAGCTTGAGTTTTTGTCAATACAACGCGCGTGTTGATTGGTTGATTCATCGTCACATGACAACTAACAAACAAACTGTTTCCCGCCAATTGTGCTAAGCGGGCAACATTTGCGAAAGCAGGCAACAATTTTGACGTCAGAGGGTAACATTGCACTGTTGCCCGCTAGCGCACGTGATCAGACCGTGATCAGACTGTGACAAAAGGTGGCATGATTATGATGGATCGAGTGCTCGGCACGTTTTTCAAACTGTCTTGTGTTGTGTTTTTTTTTGTTGCTATATAACAAATCACTTAATGACTGATCCCTCGGGAAACAGTGAATTTTGTTTCCCTCGAATCTCGAGATTCATCGAACATCGAGATTCTCGGGAAACAAAATTCATTGTTTCCCTCGGGACCAGTCATTAAGTGTTTATTATATATAAAAGAGAAGGTTTCAAACACATGGTTAATCATATTTGTAACATTTTAGCAAATATGCAAACAGTTTATAAAAGGACAATCTTAACTTTTAATGAATGAATAAGTGAAATTATTAAAAAAGATTTTATACTAGGTCAATCTAGAGTTTCCCTAAATCCTGGCTAATTGATTGTGAGTGAAGGAACATGATTACACGATCAATACCAAAATCACCTCTGAAATAGGTAATAGGTGACTAGTGACCTAGTAGATGACTTTTCAAAACTGTAATAAATCGAGGATAACAATGTTTGCCATGATCAGGCAAAATAAGGTGATAATGAATACCTTTTCACCAATTTCTGTCAGATCTCCACCTGGTAAGATATCCAGATCAGTTCGTAAAGCACAAGTGTGAATCACTTTAGCATAACGCTTGCAATTATATGTCCTTCCAAACAGAATATTGTCCCTTAGAGTTGCATTCTGTATCCAGGCTTGCTGAGGTACATATGCTACAGATCCCTGAAAATGAAGAATATTTAATGAAATATATGCCCTATAAAGTACTGGTGGTCAAGTGTAAACCACATTACACCTTTATCTGATGTTGATTTTTTTTTTGCTGACAAGAATCACCCAGATATAAATAAAGCCAGTGAACATAGTGCAATGAGGTAACACTGCAATGCACCAGCATCCCATCCAGGGGAGGGAGAGTAGCAATTCACCAAGTTGCTTCACACTACAGAAACAGGGTTGGAGAGGAGATCTGACCAATCAGTGCATGTCATGACCACATAAGGAAATAAACAAACTCACATCTGGCGATCTTTTTTTAGAGTGACAAAAGAGAGAGGGTGGGGAGGTGTGTGTTCGATCACAAGATGTGAGAATAAAAGAAGGCAATGACTCGAGACAACAATTGCAGAGGCTCAATACAAAATGGCGGAAGCAAGAAGAGCCCCTTTAGGTAATTTGTCAAGTGTACTGAACCGATATGTCAATGGTTATGGGAATGGGATTAATAGCGCCAAACCAGAACAAACTTAACTGTAAACAACCCAATCGATTTTAAATAAGACCTTGCTGAGTTTCTGACAGTGCAGTCGAGTCAAACACATGGATGGTTAGAAAGCTGTGGACTTGGTGTGGTATTTCTGTGATGTACAACGGTTGAAAGAAAACTGTTTCCGAACTAAGAAACAGGAAATGAAAGTCATGTTGCAGATCATTGAGGGATACTTTCCAATTCAGCTTAATATTATTTAAGATAAGTCAACCTTGAGCCAATGTGGTCAGTGGTTTCCCCTGCTGTAGCATGTGACATGTGGATTGGCCCACTGATGGGGAATTTGCAGGGCCTTCACTGTGCATTCGTTCCATGTGCTTTTTGCCCGGTGGATGTTCTCAGCTCATAGTATTACTTTGTCTTTGCAAATCTTTGCAGATTTTGTACCCTCTCCTCCCACCCTGTTGGTTGTTGGCATTTGGGTAAGTATTCAGGTAAGTTTCTTGTTTCTTCCACTAAATTCCATTCAGTGTGATGATGTCTGTTAGCGGTTGCTTTCAAGGGTGGTTCCTGCTCCCAGGGTTCGCCATGGATACCTCCTTGCTGGGTATGTATTGTGTCAGGTACCCCAGTTCCCAAGGTTATCTGTTGGCAATGAGTTAAAAGACACTTGTACTGGGGGTTGGATGAGACCCATCATCCTCTGTCAAGAGAACTTTATGAGATGTTGGAGAACATTGTGAAATACCACCACAAGTTGCATGATTCCAACAGATGGAAGAGGATCCAGTACTATTTTGAAGATTAAGAAGATGGAACTACTTTGCCAGTGAACACTTTTTCTTTTTAAATGACAACAAACCAGGTACAACTTTTTTTCATAACTACAATTAAAGATACAAGGTACAAAGGGCAAGGTACACAGCCACAAAGTTGCCTGTGGGTTTCATCAATTGCACCAAAAGCTCTCCAGTTCAATCCCTCGGCTAGTTTGTACTCCTTGCAACTCAAACGAAACTTCCATCGGCTTTGAATATCTCGAAAACTCAGACAAGGTAAAGAATCTCCAATATCCTGCAGCAGATCAGTCACATACTCCTTCCAGACTTGAGAATAAGGTTTGTCCATGGGTGGGGTGAACTGTTTGGGAAATCGTTCCAACAATTTGAGACATGTCGATCACACCCATTCTCATTTCCAACCCCATTGACAATTCCATTCTGTAAATGTTTATCCTCGATCACGTACATCTTGTTCTTTGATAGCTTGATCCAAATCCCTTTCAAAATGGTCCAACCAATGTTGAAAACACTGCTCAAAAGTGTCCCCAACTTTGAGCCAACATATCACCTTTCTTCAAGATACAGGTAAGCATTGTCTGATTTAAAATCTTCTCGTCTGAAGTTTGTGTAATAATCCATCAACTCGTTTATTCTTGTTAGCAGCTCGTCTGGCTTTACACTGCAAGTGACTTGGATGCAACAGAGCTTCCATGGTTAGACACTTTCATTGGAACGGTGAAATGAATTGTGTCTTGGACTCATTTAACTCTCCAAAGGAGTACACGATTTGGGCACCTTTGATGACAAAATAATGTCACTGTAAGTGTTGCAGATGTATTGGTTGAAGGCCAACTGTCTTTTAAATATTTCATTGGCTCGTTTCAGAAAAGGGCTCCACCTCCATTAACTTTCAATGCTGAGAGGAATGATGGTTTTGGCAGGACATGTTCCCCAATGGAAAATATGGCAAGAGTCTCGCAAGGCCCATTACATAGTGGCCTTCAAAACCCAAGAGATCAATTGGGGGTTCGAAATTTGTTGTTGCAATCCTTCCCCACTACCTGGTAATAAGTTTTGGACATGTTTCATCAAGCCACTGCCCATCCTTTTGGTTACCTCTTGGTGGATCTCCATCCCGCCTTCTTGGATGACGGCCGACTCTCGTGTCAACTTTTAAAAGATAAAGGGCAGATGAGCCATTGATAATGAATGGTTTTTGGCAGCAACTTGAACAATGCCCCCTCACATTCAGAACGCTTCTTCTGTTGACTGCTTTAAGTCCTTCCTAATGTGAGACCAAGAAATTAACGATTTAATCTGTTAAAGCCATTTAACAGAGAGATACCCATGGGAACATTGACTTACTCAATGAGAGCCAGTTTAGAATGCTTAAAAAATGTAGCACGAAATGGGATTGTCTTGTATATGAAATGTTGTACATAAGAACAATAAGACCCAATTTAAACACCCAGAGCGACTCCATTAGGGCCAAACTCTTTGTTTGACTTTCAATGCCTTTTAATTTATTCATCTTTTTACTAGGTATACTCGATTTCATCATTTTATTCTCACTTGATAATGACGTTATGGAAACGTCGAAACATCGTGTTATGTTTCATAATATTTTATCGCAGATTTTTAGTGTCAAATGTTTTACCAAATCTTTACTTATTCGAAAGCCATTACTATAATTGAATGACCGCTGACCGTTCCCTGTGCACATATATCCCATGTGGGGGCTTTGGGCAGCATTCGATTTAGAATGATAAGTATCTCAATACTTGCAATTTTTACGACAGATGAATGGCATGGATTTCAAGGCTCTGGAGAACGCATTTAATCTAATTAAGTCTCGACATTTGGATAACATTTGGCATTTCGTTCAAGAGTACAATGAGACATACTTTCGCGAACTTATCACCATCTTGATTGAACGTGCATAGCAGAACCCAGTGGCAGGCCCACATTATTTGACTTCAACAAGTAACAAGTCGCACCAGTCAACCTGTTTTTCATTTCACCGTAGCAAGCACTGATGAGTTGGTATAACCCATACCCTTTCAATAGTCCACCTCGTCACTGAGACATCAACAAGGTAGTCAACGTGTGACAAAACGTATCAGCCTGCCCAGCTCGCACAACACATTTTTATGACGTTTGTGTTGTGTTGTGTTGCGTTATCACTGTTGTCACTGGAATTTTTTTTGTAAGCAAGTTCAAGACCTTTCCCTGGCAGCATTGATTGGATCTGCATTCGCATGTTGTAACAATTCTTGGTGTTTGTAGAGATTGGCTTGCTTCAACACGGACTAAAGAAACGGTAAATGTCATTGTACGCATTTCATACTTCACATGGTTGGTGACAGAAATTGGTTCTGGCTCCACCTACACCAAGGGCTCCCATTGTTTTATTGTCCTTGCTCTTGGCGAGCTTGTATCCCAACTTGGCCACCCTCTGACATCAATGACGTTGTCATCATTTCACCCCTCCCCGTGTTTCATCTCGTAGTCTTTCGTCTTGTCATTGGATACAACTGGTTTTGTTTCGCTTGGCATGCCCTTTTGCTACTGGCCCAACTCGTAAATCCTTTACTCCCGCCTCGTCTTTTACACGCCTGATACTTAGCTTTGTAACTGGTTTGATTATGTCCCGCATCACATGGAAACCTTTCTTGAAATCAACAAAGATGGGAGCGTTACCCCTTTGTTCGGTTTCTTCTTTTTCTTGACTGAACTTTCTTTCATCTTCTCTGAGTGACTTTTGACGTCTTGATTCAAAGTGGGTTCCAACCAATCTTCCCTCCCTTTATATGGTGGTTGTTTATCTGGAGACAGGTGGGGTGAAATTGATGATGGTGTCCTCCAACGTTTGTATCTTCACTAAAAAAAACTGTCAAATTCATAGAGAGGGAGTCCTCTCACGTAGGTTTTCAGTTCAATCAAAGTCTTGGCATAAGTCATGTAAGCAAATCAACACATGTCAACTTTGAATGACATGTCAACTTTGAATTTTTTAAATCGTTCCATCCTTTCACCACAGTCCCAACAGCAGCCAGACACATCACAAGAATACTGTTTTTAAACATGGGTGCTGCAATCATCCCCACAGCCATCACGAAGAGAGCCAATGCATTCAGTCAAGCATGACATCATTTGAAACAGTAAAACATTTGACAATGACACTACCACTGATGATAGTTAAACCCATAGAGAGAATTCAATCGATGTAAGAGTTCTGGTTCCAAAGGAAGAGTTGAGGTTCGGGACGAAGGACCGTTCAACAGAGACACTTCATTCATCTTCTAGTTTGAGACTTGGGTTGAACTTCTTCTGACTTTGGGTGGCCCTCTAACTTTATAAGTGGTTGTGGTGATCACCACAATCCTATTCCATTGATGTTTGTTGTTGATCCCCCATTAACAACTGCATTTCGTCTTGATTCAAATGATGGGGACGACAGGGAGATCCTCTTGGAGTCACATACGACGAGTAGGATCTTCAGGGCTCATTTGTTGAGAGTCACGTGCAGGGGTCCATGGTACTGAGAGTGATGATGATGGCTGTTGTCCTCTACTTGAATTGATTCCCACCCCCACCAGAGCATGAGAAGGGGTTGCTGGATAGGATGCCATGGTGGGCGATGATGAATTTTTAAGATAGGTTTGCATGTCGATGAGGAATTGGTGAGTGATTAATCTTCACTCTGCAGGATGGCTTGGAGCGTAGCGGGCAACAACGATAGATAGATAATTTTATTTAATTTAAGTCATGGTTATCCCTTCAGTATCAACAGATACTATTAACAATGGGAGCCATGACTGTTTAAAAACAGTTAAACTATCTATTTACAATATTTAAAACCACTGAATTTAGACTGTAAGAAACTATACGATAAAAATAACTATTTAAAAAAATATTAAAAAGAATGCTTCCATTATAATAAAAAGACTTATTGGCCAATTCAGTTTTAACTGATGGTACATATAAGAAATGATTCTAACGAGTTTGCCTCGGTATCACTTTCCTATTCACATGGTGGGTGTTGTCATGGTTCTTGGATAGAAATGTGCGAAGGCAGCTCTCACGCGTTCGTAGGTGATGGGGGTTGTAAGAGACTTGGATTTGATTGTTGCAAGAGGTCAATACAAACAGACCAAACTGGTTAAAATGGAGAGGGACTATGAAGACAGCAGACTGTTTTGGGAAAAGAGATTGAACCAAGGCCACATGCAACTCTGACAGTTTGATCTGAGAAGGGTGTTGCAAACAGCAAGAACAAACAGAAGGGTTTTGTGTGGAACTGTGTTTGGAGTGCACAAAATGTCTCCACCAGTCATGGATGAAGTGTTGATGATTCCACAAAAAGATACGAGACAATATGCAATGGTACAAGGAGGAATTGATGGAAAATACTGAACTTAACAAAGTAGCCAGACCATCCAACTGGTGAGTTGTCAGAGTGGATCATTTTTCTTATTGGTCATGAAATGCTTTGATTCGTCAGATCTCCTATCTCGACACTGTGGTCACATGAACTCTTGTCTCCATAAAACAAGACATGTGTCTCACAGGCCTTGAAAAAAACTTGAATTCCAGTTTGCCCTTTGGACAAGCAACTCTCAAATTTTACTTGCTCCATGACAGTTACGCACTTGCCAAAATTTACTTTTTCTGCTTTAAAATCAGAGGACGGTTTGCTGGGCCTTGGCACATTGGGCAAGTAAACAGGAAACGTTACTTGCCCCACAGGAAAAACTACTTGTCCCGAACGACTGGACGGGACTTTTTTCGAGCCCTGGTCTCAAAAGTGCATTTATTTATTTTAGTCTCGCCACGGCAAGTGACGAGATAGATGCTAGATGGATGACTCTTCTGCGTCTACAATACCCCACATGACCCGCTACCCACCCTCTCATTGGTTCCTGAAGTTGATGGGTCACCTGTCAAGAAATCTGTGACGTCATTAAAATGGAATGCCAACCTGCTCGCTTCTGATTGGTCCATTTCTATCATATGACTCAAATCCAGCTCTCTGATTGGTTACAGGCTGCCATGAGCCATAACAAACACCTTTTACTACTTTCACACAACCAAATCTTATATTTAGTTTCGGGCACCGGCTGTTATTTGAATTAACCCGCACACGCAAAAAGAAATGTTTACACTTCTAGAAATATAACACTATTTTTGACTCATTTGACTAGCAAAAATATTTATTGCACAGTAATTTGTCATTTCCTCAGCTTAACTGCTTAATACCCTGCCACAGGTACATTGAATATATTTTAGCTATGCGGAAATAAATTAACTGAAAAGCGTCTCAGTAAAATAAATAAATAAATAAATAAATAAATAAAAGTCTACTAAATAACATACTTCCCGTTGATTCTGAAAACATGTTCTATACAGTAAACACCCACATATAAGAACCTAGTGATTTAAGAACCGGTAGGCAGACATTTTGGATTTTAATACCCCAAAATATAAGAACCTGTTTAGCCAACCAAAGCCACAAGGTTCTTTTATGAAGGGTCACCCTGAATAATAAACAGTGCTGTAGCCAAAATATGGGACTAAAAAAGAAATTGGCAGACATACAGTACTGTATAATCTCTCTATAACAAAGTGGTTTAGATATACCGTTCCCCCACTGTATTTGTGGCTCATACAGATCATGTATTCAAGCAAGTTGAAAAAATACTGAGGAAACTGTTCAGTGAAAGCAAAAGAGTCATACAATACTCATTGAGCATGCAAAACGGAGGCAAAGAGATAATAGTGACTAGTCACAATTCTATTTTGGTGATCTAAAGGGAACAAATATCTTGTAGACCTTCTTGGCACAGCTATTCTAAAGGCTTCTTTATACATTTTGCGACTAGCGGGAGCCGTGTTTGGCCTGTCACCTTTATAATACTGTAGTCCTGATTAGGATACACAAACTGATTAATAGTTAATTATATTAAGGACCACACCCATGCTTCCTTGATGTTCTGGTCATATAACGATAGAATTTCCTTTAAAGAAATTTTAAGAACCTACAGTATTAAGAACCTATTTTGCCTAAATTGTTAGTAACTACCCCAAAATGTAAGAACCTATTTTGCCAGACTTCAAAAAATCTAGGTTCTTATATGTGGGTGTTTACTGTAGTTCTATTGGGTTGATAGCACCCTCCTAAAATGGGTGGTGTATTATTATTAATTCATTTATTTTTACTCCCTGCGTACAGGCCACGTAAGCCACCTTTTACATAAAAGTGCCGAAAAAATGTTTACACCTGACACCTTGGTGATATCCACTTCAAGTAAGTTAAAATATTGTGTCGAAAGAAGCAACAATAGTGAGAGACTTTAGGCTTCGGATATACTATTTTGTCTTACATGAACAGCAAACCGCTCTTCAAGTGCCCCCAATAGTTCTTAGTTGCTATAGCAACTACAAACTTAAAATAGCAAAATTAAAACCCATACAAAACCATTTGACGCATTATGGTTCTTAAAAATGTGGTTGTTGTTCATCGTGGTGTGTAAGATAGGTAAACGATTTTTCGTTTGTCTCACGATGGAGTCACTTTAAGATGTTGATAGCGATGTTTCGACTGCTATTACTGCTAGTCTTCATCAGGCCATGATGTCGATTGGTTACGTGTCGCTTATGTAGCACGTTGGCTTGTTGCTATTGGTGCATTTCGATCCTCATTATTATTCCGAAAAGATGTTGTTCCCTCTCTGGTCCGATTTGATATCGGTCGGCTGTTATGCTTCTTGATTGTAGGCATCCACACTTCGGGAATTTCAATTCCACTATCTCTGTTGATGTTATTGGGATGAAGTCTTATGTGGATGGCCTCTTTAACTCTATGGGTGTACCTGTGTGGGTCACGGTCAATAAACTTAACCTCGTCCCAAATAGGAAAATGCCCGGTCTTGTTAGCGTGTTCTGAAACCGCGGAGGTTTGAGTACGAGCAAGCCGTATGTCTCTATCGTGTTCTTTTATCCTTTCATGCATAGACCTCCCTGTTTCTCCAATATACACTTTGCCGCATTCGCAAGGAATCTTGTAGACAACACCGTCCTGTTTATTAGAGTCGAGGACGTCCTTAGGTCGTACTAAGTGTGACCTGAGAGTTGTGTCAGATTTGAAAACAGTGCGTACGCCTTGTTGTTGTAGGCAGCGGCGAAGAACCTCTGATACACCTTTGATATAGAGCAATACTGCAGTAGATTTAAAATCCTGCGTGGATTCCTTCTTTGTTGTTGGTCCTTTCGTTTTTGTGATTTTTTGTACAAACGAGGAAGGATATCCGTTATCGTTATCCGCTTTCTGTAGTAAGGTGTCCTTACTACAGAAAGGGTTAAATTTCGCAGTGACACCAACTAACATTCCAGCTACTGAAATAGTCGCCAAAGTTGAGTCAGCCATAAGAACGCTTGACTCTGAACAAGCAGACACTGTACGAAGATCCGTAAACAACGTTCTCCAACAGGCTAAACCACCTAAGCCTAACATCACGAAGGAAATGCAAGATGCCCTTAAGAACTTAAAACAAGACGACTCTATTATGATTCTACCAGCAGACAAAGGTCGTGCTAGCGTAGTCCTAAACACTGACACCTACCATGACAAAATGAAAACACTGATTGAGACAGGTCCATATCAGCTCCTTAAAAAAGACCCAACCGAGCGTCTGAGCCGTAAACTAACTGATAAGCTCCTTAATTTGAAACGAGGTGGACATATATCAGAAACTGTCTATAACAAGATCAGACCTAGACACAAACAACCACCTAGAATATACGGCTTACCTAAGATACACAAGACCAACATACCTTTGAGACCTATTGTATCATGTGTCAATACTTTCGCTTATGATTTGTCTGCTTACTTAGCAGATATCCTGTCCCCACTGACAGGTAAATCAGACAATGCAGTTGCCAACTCTATTCATTTCGTGTCCACCATTAGCCGTGAAAAAATACAGGACAACGAAGTCATGGTATCTTTTGACGTAGAATCACTCTTTACCAATGTGCCGATAGAAGGTGCCGTACAGGCAACCTTGCGAAAACTAGAGAATGATCCCGGCCTTGCTGACCGCACAACGCTAACACCAACACAGATTGCCGACCTCTTGAACTTCGTTTTGAGATCTACGTATTTCCAGTACAATGGATCGATTTACGAACAAAAAGACGGAGCAGCCATGGGGAAACCAGTCTCCGCGGTTATAGCAAACATCTACATGGAAGAATTTGAAGAACAGGCAATAGCAACTTCGCCATATAAACCTAAGATCTGGAAGCGATATGTAGATGACACATTTACCATATTAGATCAAAGCAATGTCGACGGTTTCTTGCAACATCTTAACAACCAACAGCCTACCATTCGTTTTACCATGGAAACAGAGAAAGACAACACTATCCCTTTCCTAGACACGTCAGTTACAAGGGACTCAAACGGCCTTCTCACTACCAGTGTATATAGGAAACCTACTCATACTGATCAATACCTGGCCTATGATTCACACCATCCGCAGTCAGTTAAGCGTGGTATTGTGAAATGTCTGTATGACCGAGCCAAACACCTCATTACTAGACCATCACTTATCTCCAACGAAAAGAAACATTTGTCGTCGGTTCTTGTTTCTAACGGATATCCTTCCTCGTTTGTACAAAAAATCACAAAAACGAAAGGACCAACAACAAAGAATTTTAAATCTACTGCAGTATTGCCCTATATCAAAGGTGTATCAGAGGTTCTTCGCCGCTGCCTACAACAACAAGGCGTACGCACTGTTTTCAAATCTGACACAACTCTCAGGTCACACTTAGTACGACCTAAGGACGTCCTCGACTCTAATAAACAGGACGGTGTTGTCTACAAGATTCCTTGCGAATGCGGCAAAGTGTATATCGGAGAAACAGGGAGGTCTATGCATGAAAGGATAAAAGAACACGATAGAGACATAAGGCTTGCTCGTACTCAAACCTCCGCGGTTTCAGAACACGCTAACAAGACCGGGCATTTTCCTATTTGGGACGAGGTTAAGTTTATTGACCGTGACCCACACTGGTACACCCGTAGAGTTAAAGAGGCCATCCACATAAGACTTCATCCTAATAACATCAACAGAGATAGTGGAATTGAAATTCCCAAAGCGTGGATGCCTACAATCAAGAAGCATAACAGCCGACCGATATCAAATCGGACCGGAGAGGGAACAACATCTTTTCGGAATAATAATGAGGATTGAAATGCACCAATAGCAACAAGCCAACGTGCTACATAAGCGACACGTAACCAATTGACATCATCGCCTGATGAAGACTAGCAGTAATAGCAGTCGAAACATCGCGATCAACATCTTAAAGTGACTCCATCGTGAGACAAACGAAAAATCGTTTACCTATTATGGTTCTTATTTTCACCTCAACATAGACTTTCCCATGTAGTTTTTCAGTTTCCCCAAGCAGAGAAGACAGCAGAGTAGATTTTCCACATCCAACTTGACCAACCACTGCTACAAGTGAACCACTGGGAATGTTAATATTGATGCTGCAAAAAAAACAAAAGAATGGTCCGTAATTACTAAAACAAGGAATTACCAACAATGATCTACAATGGCCTACAACATCCTACAATAGCTACAATGACCTACAATGCAAGGAGCCAAAGCTGGAATGACCTACAATGAACTGCAACACGTTACAATGAGCTACCATTTTCAGCCTCAACGAGCTACAAGCTACGATTACCTCTAAGGGGTTAATAATATACGTAGTCACCATACAAGAGGAGAATAATTAGTGACTATCAGATTATTTCTGAAAATCACTGACTGTCTGGAAGTAACACATTACAGTGAAGGTCACTGAGAAAAAAGACACTTGCTCAGTTCGCACAAAAATGAAACAAAAAATTGTGAAACTCTCCACTTGAAGCTGCAATTTGAGGCCATACTTTTAATGACTTTAGCATTCCATGCTGAGTTATCTTTTGCCAGAAGTGGTATTGATTGTTTGCCTATATGGCCACTTAGGGGTGTAGCTTAGGAAGGGGTAGGGTACGTAGGTTGTTAGGAACCTTCCCAAGTCATTGCAGCTCATTACTTGGGTGCAAGCGACCAAGTAAAAAAATACCCATTCGTAGGTATCAAATTTGCAATTGGGCTCTCTGACTACATCAGCAGAACACCGCACTTCACATATTTCACTTTATAAATGTGCACCAACAGTTAACGACATACAAGACTATCCCAATACTCAATAATTCCTATCATCAAACCGTAAACTAACGTGCATGCAGATTCTTAACACATACACATTCCAATACGCCTAATACCAGGACGCCCAAAGCATCTTGTAGTTGAAAATTGTATGTCACTGTAGGTCACTGCAGCACATTTTCTTGTTTTTATTAGTAACTACAAAGAATGGTCACAAGATCGCTCTCTAGCCATACTGGGTGTGACTAAAACTTCACCATGAAATTTCTAAAGGACCTTTATTAAGCAGCTCAATGTGATGCCCTTTTCACAAGGGTTGGCTGATCATAGATGTTTGAATCTTGACAAGGTGAAAGATACTGTGAGTACAAATTAGACCTTTATTTGAAAAGATTTAATAAAACTCACTCTTTCAGAGTTGGTTTCTCATTCTTATCCCAGTTGAATGCTCCATTCTCAACATGGATGGCTTGTGAACTGACTAAAAATTGATAGAAGAAAACCATTAGCTTTGTCAATAGAAGTGTGAGAACCCATGAAAAATAAACTAATCTTGTCCACTTAATAAAAAACAACAACCCTGTCTTCATCTGTCTGTCTGCTTGGAAGCACATGCAAAACCGGCACATGCAGATATTAAATAGAACAGTGCTCAGACTCACAGCGTTCATTGACTCAAGTTTTTTTTAGCTTTGTAATAAGTAACAAAGAAAAAGTAAAGATCTGCTGTTCATGAGGTTGGTTTGATCATCCTGATGAGCGAAACAAAACCAAAATAGATCAAGGCCTCTGATTTTTGTTGTGTCTGCAAGATAAATTTTAAGAACAAATGAATGTAAACCGAAAGCCGAGAGGAAAACGAAGAGAACCTTAGATTCATAATACTTTTGAAGTCTACAGAAGATGGTGCAGTGGGAAATTCAAGCACATCATTTGCAGAAGAGATCGCAGTCCCTTTCCCTTGTGCCTCTCCCCCAGTTTACCCTTGGCTTGTTTGCTTTCTCCAGTTACGGTCACCATAAAAGCCCTCTTATCTCTAAGCACCCAGTGTAATAAAAACAATAAAAATGGTAATTTATTGTGATCAAAATGTAAAGCAACTCACTGTGTTCTGGCATGGTTTTCTCTACGTTATATGGATCAAGTTCATCAAGGCTTAGAAACTCTGTCAAACGTTTTAAAGAGACCTGGGCCTAGAAATCAAGTTTAACCAACTCCATTAACCAATAATGAAATTTATCTACAAGACCATTCACACAACAATTTATCATTAAGGCACACAGGATAGCAGGGATGGTGCTGTGGGAAAGCACTCGCCTCTCACCAATGTGGCCTGGGCTCGTTTCCCAAAGGAGACATCATAATTATGTGGGATGAGTTTATTGTTGCTTCTTGTCCTTGATCCTAGGGTTTTTCTTGGGGTACTCCAGTTTTCCTTTCTCAACAAAAACTAACATTTCCAAATTCCAATTTGATCTGGAAACAGTGGAAGTAGGAGCCACCTTGTGGATTAATCCACATAACATCCACTAACATCTATTGAAGTTTTGAAGTATTTAGCTACTTATGGAGACTGTAAATTAAGAATCCCAGAACTGTTAAAGCCAAACAAATAAACGTACAAGTTAAATGTTATTACCTGAATTATGCTAACTATAATGTTTGGAAGCATAACAAGAGGAAAGCGTAGAATGTTGAAGAGTGAAATGGCAACAAATGCTCTGGACGCTGTCAGTTCATTACCAGTCAGTACATAGATTGCAAATGTGGCTAACGACACCTGAGGCAGCAAATAATCCCAACATTAGTTAACTTAATATTTTCTTTTTTTGTTTTAAAAAAAATCATAAAAAATTGAATTCACACCAAATTATTATACACTTTTAATTATCAACTCAGAGCAAAATAAGTCTGAAGCGTAACTCTATCGAGCCAACTCTTCTACAAGGATAACAAAGGAACATAGAACACATATATTTAGACGACTCAGTTATCAGGGATAAGAACACTTTTCAACAAATGAAATGTGGAATAATAACAATATCACAAGTGACCCTGTCAATTTGGGTTATGTTTGCCATTTGCAGTGTATTATAATTTTTTTAATTATACTGAAATTCAAATTCTATGGACATTCAAATGACTATTAAATAATCTTTTTATACTTACCATGAATGGTGCACATGTGAAGGTAAAAGCAAATGATGCATTGAGGTAAGAAGCATTCTTTAGATGCTTCAACTCCTTGTTACGAAGTTTAGAAATGCTTCCCATGAATGAAGTTTCCCATGCATAAAGTTTAAGGACCTAAGGAGTTAATTTATAAATTATTTTAATTCACTTAGAACTTTGTAGCTAATCAAATTTTTCGACCCAAAAAGTCCTATTGGGTGAAAACTACAGTCAAACCTGCTGTAAACCACAGGGGTTTTAACTTTGAATCATATGAACCTGTCAGTAGTAATTTCAAAGTACAAAGCACATAAAGGTTTTGGTACAAAGGACATTATCCAATTTGTGTCTGTAGCAACATTGAAATATGAACAAGAGGTTAAAAACAACAGAACAAAATAACTGTCCTTTAATTACCGAATGTAGACCATGCAAATCATGTGACCATCGGTAAATACTATGTAAAATAGAATGATAATTTTTCATTTGCAGAATTTTACCTGTTTTACATGTTGATGCTTAGCACAAATTATTATGAGCTTGAACAGTTATCACGACACCATAACATGTTACGTGACTGCAAGTCGCTTGAACACCAGTACGTGACTGACTGCGTTGCAATTTGTTATTCTCACAAAACATGCTGAAACACAATGTTCTGAATAATCACCTCAGTATTTTGTAGTCTCTTTTCATTATGTTTGATAACCTAACCCTAGCCACTACTTGTTCATTGAACTCATTATAATAATTATTAACATGACTTTCATAAATATTGCACAGAGTGGATTTTACTCATTCAGAAAATTCTTCGAAAGTCTGAAATGTAATATGTTGTTTCTTATTGCCTGATCTTTTCAATTCCCGTTTAACTATATTGAATACATTTTAAGTATGGTTTTCTACCACAAGCTTACATCATCAAGGTAAAAACACATGTCCCACTTCCATAAATCTTCTGAATGACTGTTCAGTACTTCATGCGCAAACTTAACTCTTTCAATAGGATCAGCAAAATTCAAAATTCCTTTCCTTCTAGCCTCACAGAACCTATATCCAAAAGCTGCTTTAAAGTTATATTGAAAGTGTACAGACACATGATGCAATCCACTTTCACTGCCCTTATCCTATGACGAGAAATTAGCATCACCCAGAGTGCCGCGACACATCCGGGACCTTCTTGCGGTCCAGAGCACTAAAATTAAATTTGAAAAGCTTCCGTCTGAAAAAAGAGCCAAACTACAAAGAAAATAGAGGGAAATGGCGAAACAAGGTGTATGTTTTACCCCATTACAAAAAAGCTAAATACTTTGGCGATTAGGTTCTCCCTGGCTTTTTCAGAAGAGGTGCAAGGAATGTCAATCATTTAAGACCCTTCTCATTTCCCTTGGACTTGGACAACTAGTATTGAATCAGGTTCTAAAATTCATTTTTTTTTTGCTGATTTCAGTATGGGAAAAACACCTCATTCATCAGAATCAAACTTACCGTAGTAATGTTTATTTTCGATAGCGGAAGGTTATTTTCAAGGAAAAGGAACTTTTTTGGGGAGCGTGTTCCGACCATTTTTGCAACTGGTTGTAGCAAATGAAATTGATACAACTGTTTGACATAAAATCTAGAACGCTATGTTTTAATTTTTTTTTCAACTCTAATTAAAGGCTCCTATAAGGTTATGCGCATGACCTAAGGGCGGTACTTTTGTATGTATTATCACCTATAGAAAAAAAGTTCTGTAAAAGAATATTACAGGACTTTGCATTAGCGAATCACAAATGCAAGTTGAATATTTCGTTGAGTTGAGTCCTGAATCTCTGATGGGAAAAGAATCTAAAGTTTGTGGCAAACATTAAATATTAAAAGCAATTTCCCAGGCATATCTAAATGCTGGAATTCAAAAGTGTATAGAATTTGCATGTAAAAGCAGCATGTCATTTGACACTGTACTGCAGGCTAATGCTTTTTATAAACATGGTTCAATATTTTTTGAAAATTGAACGACTTTTGACGAATTGACAAAAACAAAGGAAAACAAAAGTACATCAATTTCATAATATCCAGTTCGTAAAATCGGCTATGGAGAAATATAAGTAATAATTAGGAAGGTAATATTTAATTACTTAAACGTAGATATACAGTAAAACGCATCTCTGTTGAAAAATCCATTTGAATTCTGCAGATTAGTTTTTTAATGTTCCATCAAAGGACTCCAAATGCAAAACATTAGAGCAGCACTTTCAAAAATTATGTCGTCTATCAACTATTCTTGATAGACGACACTACATTCCTTTGCATTTGCCACAAAAGCCTCATGCACTGGTCAGAACTGCCAAGAAAAGTTTACAGCCAAGTGATGTGATGGAGTTGAAAAAAGACCCTGCAAAAATCTTTCTTCCAAAAAAAATTGCCAAAAAATTTCTAACCCAAAAAGTCTCTAAATTGCTAATTTAAGGTTACAGTGTACCTTCGGGGGTGTCTCCAGTATAACAGCTCTAGCGTCGTAAGATTACGCTTAATGTACCTAAACCCAGATATCAAATTAAAGCTTAAAGAGCTGGCTATCTAAATATGGAAACCATTTGGAAATAAAATGAATTGTCGAATTTTTTACTACGTCTAAATTCGAACGTTCGAATCAGCTTTAAAATGCTGTAACTCAAAGCGATCATTGTATTTTGCTAATTTGATTTGTTCTCGGGTTTCCGGACACGAAGCGCTAAAAAACGTGTCGGCGATTTCCCATATTCAATTGCAGTGAAAAGTTACAGAATATTTTTGAAAAAGGGAGAAAAAAATTGGAATGATCGCATGGAAATGGCTCTTGACGAAAAAGTTTTCGGAAATAAGAAATTCGCCGACCCTTAGCCTAGCTTCTGTCCAAATTTGAGGAAAATCGAACAAATTCCCTTTGAGTTGTAGCCCTTTTAAAGTGTCCCCAACAAGCGAAAAATTAACCTTAAAGTTGTTAGAAGAGTATTCTTTCACAACCACCTTTATTTACTTTCCGTCATTTTTATACTCTAAAAAATAAAAGTACTTTTTAAAGGCAATTTTATCTCAGGATTTTTTTTTCACACAAAATCTTATTCCCATTCTCACCTAAAATCCAATAACTTAAGAGTAGTAGTAAAGTATGCTTTCTGCTGCATTCCACAATCCATATGATTCCGTAATTTTTCTGAAAAACCCTGATATAAGTGATTTTAATATAGTATGAAAATCTTGTGTTTAACGTCTGATATCATTTTCTGTCATTTGGAAAAAAATGAAAGTTAGCTGTAATTTTAAAAACATAAAATAAATAAGTCCTAGCGGATCAAATAATATTTATCAAAAGTATTACAGAAAATGCTTTGAAATTTTTTAAAATGATGAAAAGGAATGAAATTCAGAAAGTTTTAACCATTTAAAATCTATAAATTAAATAAATAATAGGGTTTTTCAGAAAAATTACGGAATGATATGGATTGTGGAATGCAGCAGAAAGCATACTTTACTACTACTCTTAAGTTATTGGATTTTAGGTGAGAATGGGAATAAGATTTTGTGTGAAAAAAAATCCTGAGATAAAATTGCCTTTAAAAAGTACTTTTATTTTTTAGAGTATAAAAATGACGGAAAGAAAATAGAGGTTGTTGTGAAAGAATACTCCTCTAACTATTCATATATATATTCTTAAAAAATCTATATGAAAACTTTTATAAGTTTGTTTTTATCTTTGTTTAAGATCCCCCAAGATTCACATATTATTCTCAAAGGGGGTTTTCCCAAAATCTATATGCAGACTTTATGACAGGTTGTTTTGACTGTGTTTAATATTTGATGATTTTATGTTTGGATATTCTAGAAGGGGGTTTTCCCTTTTAAAAATACTATTATTAGATTTTGATTAAACATTCCAGATTAGCTTAACAACGAATGAAACTGAAAATGGATTTCAAGTTTGGATTTCAAGTACTGTGTTGCTAGTGAAATTTGGTATGCAACCTATTGTTTAACATGTGAAAACCTATTGTTTTTTCTCATAAAAATTAATGATTCACGTGAAAGATAAATTTAAATGCATGGAAAAGAAGCTTTCTGTTAACACAAAACACGACACTATGGAGTTTGATAATATATCAAGAACATTAGATAACCAACATCAAGTAGAACCAATACAAGCTATGGAAACCACTACAGCTTTTTTAACAAGAATTAATGAAGATTTACTACCAAAGGAAGATGTGAGAAAAGAATGGAATAATATCAAAAGCGAGAGACAAAAGCTTGTGAAGCGGTTGAATAAGGCTAACCAAGCTATTAAATATTGGATTTCAAAAAGAAAGTTTATCGAGGAGCAGATTAAAGTTAACACCAAAGAGACTGAAAGGCTTAAAGGAACTATGCTTGCGGACTGTTTAAGTGAAGACTGAGAAGCTACGAACAATTTGTTTATATAAACTTTATTCTCTATATTGTCTTTTTTTTTAATAATTATTAAACTTTATCAAAAATAGCAATAATACTTTACAATAACTATAAATTGATAATTGAAAACAAATGAAAGTTAAAAAGAATCACATTTCTATATATACATTTTTTTTTTAAATTTCACGTTTACAATTATTAACCTACTAAAATGCTAAAAATATTCATAATTACAATCCATAAAATATCGTAAAAGTGTTACTAAAAAAAATTTCAATTATTCTCTATATTGTCTCTTTTAATTTTTGAACCTTCTTCTCCTGTTGGAGGAGTCGTAAGCGTCTGCTGTAATTAGCTAGGCGTTCTGATGAAGCTTGATATTAGCTGAAACGACTCAAACAAGATGCTGATAAAAAAGGTGAGAGATTTATGTTAAAAATATTCATATGAGTATAGATTGTATCCTTAGTTCATAATTTAGCAGCTGTTTTCAGTTGATGAAAAGTGTGTAACTTAACTAACAGTAAGAAATAAAAAACAAGCTCTGGATTTTATTAATTTTTGTCTGTAGGAAATGTAAATATTTTTAAGAAGTTGTAGCGGAAAAAAAATAAATAAAAGTTATAAAAATAATATTTACATAATATAAAAAGGATGTCTTCAAAAGATTTAAATAACTTATCATATGATGAACTTATGAAAATAGCAAAAAACAAACTAAAGAAAATAGGAAAATTAAAGAAGAAAGAAAGAGACAAAAATTGATTGAATATATAAAAAATAAAAGAAAATAAAATAAAAAAATAAAACAAAACAGAAACAGAAACCAATAAAGAAAATTAAAACATTTGATGATTATTTTCTTGAATGTATAAAAAACAAAAAGATTCCTAAAGATACACCAAAATATTTAAAGAAAGCTCTTTCAAGAGCAATGAGAGAACATCAAGTCGGAATAAAATTTGAAAAATCTGCTCTTGATAATTTTGCTGAAAAATATGTTATAATTAAAATATTATTTCAAGGAAAAAGCTTCACAAATGAAAGATTTTCTTAGAAATCATAGAAACATTAAAGTTAAAATTATAATGGTTTGTTTAATGGGACAAATGTTTAAAGATGGTAAAAAGATTGGAGAAACGACAGATAAAGCTTATTTTCAATCTCAAACATATGTTAATCTTAAAGGTACAAATATCAAAGAAATTCTGTTTAAAATAATTAAAGAAATTCTTAATAGTATTTTAATCTATCAAAGAAATGGTTCAGGTTGGTATTTTAAAGAGGTTTTATCTTTAGAAATTCATGTTGTAGATTACAAACCTTTGAAAGGTTCACCATATATTAATCTTCCTGATTTTATTTCAAAAACGAAAGCGATAATTAACTTTCAAATAAAAAGGATGACAAATGTTTTATGTGGTGTATTTTAAGATATTTACATCAACCTAAATATAGACATCCTCAAAGAATAACAGATTTAAAACAATATGAAAATGATCTTAATTTCAAAGGTATAGATTTTCCAGTAAAATTAACAGATATAAAAAGGTTTGAAAAACAAAATCCGAATCTTCCAGGAATAAATGTATTTTCAATCGATGAATATAATAAATTTTATCCTTTATGAATGAATGATAAAGATTGTCAGAATTCAATTGATTTATTTTTGTTTGAAAAAAATGGAAAATTACATTATTCACTTATCAAACATTTTTCAAGATTAATAAGTTCACAAGTTAGTAAAGATACTTAAAAAAAAAATATTTTTGTAAAAAATGTTTATCCCATTTTATAAAAGAGGAATTATTTAATAAACATATTACATACTGCTGTATTAATGAAACAGTTGCAGTACAAATGCCGTCTAAAAACTAATTTCTTCTCTTTAAAAATCATTATAAAAAATTGCCTTTACCTTTTGTTGCTTATGCTGATTTTAAGTGTTTCACAAAACCAATGAATAATTGTAAACCAGATCCAAATAATTCTTTCACAATGGAATATCAAAAACATTAACCTTGTGGATTTTGTCTTTATATTAAACCATTAGATGGTATAGATATTCAAATAGCACCAAATCTACTAATTTATACAAAGAAAACAGAAGATGAAGATATTTCATTAATATTTATAAAAAAATTAAAAGTATTACTAAATCAATTTAAAATAATCTTTATAAATTTCCTAAAAAGATTATTTTTACTGATGAAAATAGTAAAGATTTTATTAAGTTAGAGATCACTGTCATTTTACTGGAAAATATAGAGGAGCTGCTCATAACAGTTGTAATATATATTGTAGAAAACCTTTATTACTTCCTGTAATATTTCATAATCTTCAAGGTTATGATTCACATCTCTTCATTAAACAATTGGTAAAATTAAAAGGAGAATTATCATGTATTCCAACAACAGGAGAAAAATATATTTCATTTTCTAAGAAAATAAAAGTTGATGAATATAAATCTCAAAAGACAAATGAAATAGTGACATTAAATTTTGAAATTCGTTTTATTGATTCATTTAAATTCATGCAAACTTCTTTTGCAAATCTTGTTTCAAACCTACAACCTGAAGATTTTCATAATATAAAAAGGTATATAATAACATTGAATTATTAACAAGAAAAGAAGTTTATCCACATGATTATGTTACTTCAATAGATAAATTTCAAGAAACAAAATTACCTTCTAAAGAAGAATTTTATTCAAAACTTAATGATGAAGATATTTCTGATGAAGACTATCTTCATGCTCAAAAAGTATGGTTAAAATTCAATTGTAAAACTATTAAAGATTATCATGATTTATATCTTAAATCAGATGTTTTACTTCTAGCTGATGTTTTTGAAAACTTCCGTAAAACTTGTTTAAAACATAATTTAGATCCAGCTTATTATTATACATCACCTGGATTAGCCTGGGATGCATGTCTTAAAGAAACTAATCAAAGACTTGAATTATTACATTATGATATGTTAATGATGTTTGAAAAAGGAATTAGAGGTGGTATAACTCATATATCAAAAAGATATTCAGAAGCAAATAATAAATATATGAAAAATTATAATCCAGAAAAAGAATCAAAATTTATTTCATATTTAGATGCAAATAATCTTTATGGTTGGTCTATGATTCAAAGACTTCCAACTCATGGTTTTAAATGGATTGAAAATCTTACAAAAGAAAACGTAATTAAATTTTTAGAACAGAGAATTACTAATCATGGTTATATATTTGAAGTTGATCTTGATTATCCAAAGAAATTATGGGAAGAACATAATGATTATCCACTTGCTACAGAAAGAATAAAGTTTGATTCAGTTGAGAAAACCTTATATAGAAAAAATACAGAATTAAGAAAAGTATCAAAGAATAGTTTTGAAAAAGACTTTTTTAAATTAATGAATAATTCAGTTTTTGGTAAAACAATTGAAAACATAAGAAAAAGACAAAATGTTACATTATTAGATAATGAAGAAAAAGCAAGAATATTATCATCAAAACCAAATTTTGATAGATCAACAATATTTGATTCTCATTTAATTGCAATTCATATGAAAAAGACAGAAATACTTTTTAACAAACCAATTTATGTTGGACAAGCTGTTCTTGATTTATCAAAATTACACATGTATGATTTTCATTACAATTATATTAAAAAGAAATATGGAAATAAAGCTGAATTATTATTTGCTGATGCGGATTCATTAATGTATGAAATTAAAACAGATAATTTTTATTATGATATAAGAAAAGATATTAAGAAAAAGTTTGATACATCAGATTATCCAGAAGAACATAAAAGTGGAATTAAAACTGGTGTTAATAAAAAAGTAATAGGAATGTTTAAAGATGTTGTGATTCTGGTCTTGAAATTCAAAGAATTTTAAGTCATACTGGAGATATATCTGATTGGGAAAGATGTGGTTATAGAAAAAAATCAGTATATCATAGAAAATATTATTTTGAGAAAAAGATAGAAGTTCAAAAATGTATTGATATTGAAAGTCTTGATATAATGAAAATTAATGAAATTCTTTATAAAATTGATAATGAAAAATTAATCAATAAACTAATAGACAAATTTAAAACAAAAAGAATTATTAATATTATATTTATTATAACATTTTTTTTAGTTATTCTAGGCTATAAAAATGTTGATAAAAAGATACCATTAAAAATCTCAGAAGAAACAATATTTTTATAATATTTGGTGGGATTTTGTAAAAAAAGAAATTAATTTAAAAAAAATATTTTTATAAATAAAAAATGAAAACCATTTATGTTAAAAGAAAAGATGAAGATTTATTTCATATAGAAATCACAGAAAAGAAAATATTAAATAAAACAAAATCTAGGATTCATAAAAGTTTATCAAGAACAGATGTTAATAATTTGGTAGTTCCATTAGGTAAAATAATATTAGATGACAAAGATTGTCCATTACCTAATTTTATTTAATTTTAATACTGAAATAGTATTAAAATTATTTCCATTCTTTATTATATTTCTTTTCCATTTTTGTTGAAGTAGATGCTAAATCAATCATTTCTTGATCTAAAAGCTTCATCTCGGATATAAACTTTTGATAACCAAATTCACCACCTCTCATTGCAGTCCTTAAATTAGTCAACACTTTTTCGTAAGTTATAAATCCAAATTTAACCATATCTAATTTACCTTTGTAATTTTTCATTTCATGAAATGTTTTTAAAAGTATTCCAGCTGTTGTTAATACACCTAGGAGAATAGGGTTTAAGGTTATTCCACCTGTGATAATACCGACTGAAGCGAGTAAAACAGAAAGAATATTCATAATATAATTTATTTTTTTGTATTTACTTTGACTTTTTTATATATCCATGTTTTTTTATGATAAAAAGAGTATAAATCTTTTATTTGTTGGATTTTCTCAGGGGTTAAAGTTGAAGATATATGATTGAATTCGAATATATCTTTTGGTTCTTTTTTACTTCTTAATGATTTTATTCTTTTGATTGACATATTTTATTTATAATGTTTATAATGAACTTTTGGTGAATTCAAGAGTGAATGTAATTTTATTTACATTTGGTTCTATAATACTATCTTTTTTAAAAATTGAAATACTAAAATAAGTAATTTCAAAATAATGTATATTAATATTTGAAAAAAATTGACGAATGTTTCCATTAACTGAAATTAATTCTTTACTTAAAATATTTAATTTTATTAAACGATCATTACTACTAACATTATTTTCAGGAAATAAACAATATATTTTTTCCAATGTACATTTGAATAGTAAATACAAGGAAGTTGATATTGGATTAAATAAGATATCATTTCTTGATTTTGTTTTATCATAAGCAATAACGTAAAAATAAGTTTTTAAAGTTTTCAAATACGCTAAATTTATTACATTATCATCTTTTGTTGGATTTTTAACACTAATATCATGATTATTCATATTAATATCCGTCTGCATTACCATTTTACCATTTTCAAAAATATAAGGTGCATCATACACACTTGAATCAACATCCGCTACAAAATTTTTAACACCATAAATAATTAGTTTTGCTATTGCATCTGATGATGAAGATGATCCTTCATCATATTTTAAATCCACCATTATATACTCAGGTGGTGAAATATGCCATTTATGCATGTGAATAATTGATCTTATGTAATTAGAAAATTGTTTTGTTGATTGTTGATTGATATTTAAACTTGTACTTACAACATTAACACTCACATTTGACATTGTACCTGGAAAGAATTCAATGCAAATAGTGTATTCACCTTCAGGTAACTTATACATATTGAATCCTAATCTACCAGCGTAATAATTATTTCAAATTCTAGAAAATGCTAAATCATATGCTTTTTTATTGAATAAATGTGGTGAATTTGGAAAATCTCTGATTCCTAACACTCTAATATCATTCTCACTACTCGATTCATTTACATCTTCCATCAAATATCTAAATTCATCTTTTGGATGAGAAGTGGAATAGATATGAGATTTATTGATATAATCTTTTATTAATGGTGTATATTCAGTATTTAAAAATGAAACATTTACAGCAGCATTATTCTCATTTGGATTAGGAGTTGCTAAATTATTAATTTTTTTATTATTCAAATTAATATCTGTTTGCATTACCATTTCATTATTGAAATGCATCATAAACACTTGAATCAATATCTTCCACAGAGTTTTTAACACCATAAATAATTATTTTTGCTTTTGAAATATGTTTACCAAACTTTAAATCTACAAAAATATTATCTGGTGTTGTATCAACTATTTTATTTAAGTTAATAATTGATCTTGTGTAATTAGAAAATGTTTTGTGTTGTTTGTCGATTGATTCTTGCAGTTGTACTTGTAACATTTACACTTACTTTTTCCATTGAACCAGGAAAAAACTCAATACAAAGAGTGTATTCTCCTTTTAGTAAATTATTCATATTAAAACTTATTTTTCC
Organism: Cladopsammia gracilis; assembly: GCA_022457155.1. NCBI lineage: Eukaryota > Metazoa > Cnidaria > Anthozoa > Scleractinia > Dendrophylliidae > Cladopsammia > Cladopsammia gracilis. Next base: position 1,127,497 of record JAJGOT010000249.1, on the reverse strand, counting down.
TGAAAAAAGATTTTCTCCTATATGTTTAAATACTGTTAAATCAAAAGCTTTCTTATTAAACATATGAGGTGAATTTGGAAAATTAATAATTCCAACCACATGTGTATCATCTACACTACTTATTTCATTTACATTTTCTATTAAATATCTAAATTCATTTTTTGAATAGGAAGTAGAAGTGGAAGAGATATGAGATTCATTAGCATAATCTTTATAGTTTTGTTCTAATTTATTTATTTCTGAATCAACATATCTTTTATTAGTACCTTGATCTGATATTGTTGGATCTTTCACATTATAAATAGTATTATTTCCCATATCTAAACTAGTTTCCATTGCAAACGTTTCTTTACGAGATAAGAAAATATTCTTAACATCATCACAAGATACAAGATTGTTATAATTTACTCCTAAATCATGATAAGTCTGTTGTTTTGATTGTTTAATATTATAAAGTACTCAAATGAACAATGATCCTCGCAGTTGTGAACGCAATTTAAGCAATTGCGAAAAGAAGCCTGAAAAAAATTCAGGATTTCAACGGGGTTCGAACCCGTGACCTCGAGATACCAGTGCGATGCTCTACCAACTGAGCTATGAAGCCACTGACCTTGGGAGCAGAAAATCAACTTGCTTTGACTAGTCGTTTAAATCAATTGACATTAGCTACTGGAAAAAATCTGATGGAATTAGATGAACCTTCTACATCAAAATCTTTATTAGATACTGAAACTGAAGAAAAAATATCACACAAACCAACAATAGCAGAAAAACCTTCAAAATCAACAATAGAAAAATATGATTTGGATAAATTTTTAAATAATAAAGAAACAATTGATATATTAGATAAATTTGGTTATAATTTACCATCATCTTATAAAGATGTTGAAGATATTAGTAAACATATTAATGATGTCAATGAAGTAATTAAAGAATTAAAAGTCTCATCAGGTATAGCTGATATTACAACAGATGAAAAAGGTATTAAAAAAGCTGAAGCTAGAGCAAAAAATCCTAAACCTGAAACTTTGGAAATAATAAAAGATTTTAATATTTTAAATATTTTTAAAGAAAGATTGATAGGAATTGAAATAAGTCTAGGAATAAAAGGACAAGGTTTAGGAAAAAGAACATATAAACAACCAAGACGAAATGCTTATAAAATTCAAAATAACCAATATGGAGGATTAATGATTGATTTACCAAAATAAATGAAAGATTTAAAACTGAATGCTTATCGTGGTGGTAAATTAGTTTATAAAGCAGATGCTGATAAATCTCTTATAAATTTATTAAGTAAACAGAGATACAATCCTAAAACAAAATATACAATGAATGCTGTAAAAATCTTTAATGATTTAAATATGTTAACTAATATGCCAAAACATAAATCATCAGGAAAATCTAAGATGGTTGGATCAAGTGTACTGTATTATCAAGATCCAAACAAATTAGCAGATAGATTAAAAGTATTAATTGGTTCAATAGCTGCTGGTAATAATTCACCAGTTATTAAAAATGATATTAATCAAATTAATGATGAATTATTGAAAATATGAGCTTTTGATAAAAAAAATCATGAAAAAATGTATAATAAATGGGGGAATCATAGATTTTAATACTTCATTAGTATTAAAATCAAGAAAAAAAAATTATATTTTTTATGCTTTTATAAGTAATTTTCCAGAAGAAGTGTATAATTCAATTTCTTTTTCATGTAAAACCAATGCGTTAATTGTATAATTTCCTGCTGGATGCACCATCTAACTCATATCTAAAAGTTAGTGAAACAACACCATCTTTTACATCTTCTTGATTTCTAAGATCAAAATATAAAATTCCAAAAAGTCTTCTGAAATTTGATCTATCAATTAAAGGTCCACTAAGGAAATCATTATAAGCTGAAGAATATGACATTAATGTTCGATAAAGTCTTGATTCCTCTTCTGATGTCATTTCTAATTGAGAATAGTATTTACTGTTATTTATTTCTAATTGAGCTTTAGTAAATTTACGATTTCCACCAATTCTTAAAATATTCCAAGTAAATATATTTGCTGTTTGTAAATTATAACTTGCTGTAGGAACAGCCCAAATGAAAACATGTCTTGGTCTCCTAATTCCTGTACTTATTCTAAAGTAACTGTTTACTGATTGTGATTGTAATATTTCACTATGTTCTCTTAGATATGTCCATTTTTTTGGTTTCAAATAATTTTCAAGATATAATTTCATTCCTTCTCCATTGAAAATAATTTTTGGACACCATAATCGTAATTTAGTGAGAATAACTTTTGAATCTGGTGCATTTGCATTTCTAAAAATAATATTATTATCACTTTCTAATTTTAATAAGATATTCATTTTGATATTAGGATGAAGATTATTTTTGAAAGCTGCAAAATAACGATATAAATTCAGAGGAATTGAAAATTTGTAAATAGCTGAAGCATCTGTTTCTTTTTTACGTTTACCATAACCCTCATTATAAAATTCTTCACCTGTTCGTGGTTCTGCGGTTCCAGTAGATGTATCTAAATATAAAAATTGATCTTGTCCAACTGTATCTGCATAACTTTTTGTATATTTTAAAAGAGATAAAACATTTGAAGTTTCATTAGCTCTTGTATTATTATACACTGTTATTCCATTACATTCAACTTGGATTTTATTAATGAAAGTATGTCCATTAGTTGTTGTACAATATTTAGTACCAGCATCAGTACCTGCTACTATTTGACCACCATTATCAAGTCTAACAAGTTTAAAGTTAACTTCTAAATAAGCATTATACCAATCAATTGGATTTGCTTCTGATGAATTATCAACTGTGAATCCATAATTATCCTTTATTTGTCTATTATTTGCAACATTATCAATCAATGGTGTTTCCAAGTCATAATAAGTATATTCGTATCTTTTTACTAAATTTGGGGATCTAACATTTCCATTCATTTTATTTATAGATTATATAATTTTTTTTAAAGAAGATCTTTATAAACATCTTTAACATAAGAATATTTATCATTTTTTTTTTGTAAAAGTTTAACAATTTAATCACCCTTATCTTCTTTTTGTGGTATAACATAATCTTGAGTTTGAGGAATAAGTTCTTTTGGTATAATTTCAAGTTCCTTCTTTTCTTTCTTTTTTGATGGTTTAGTTTTAAATTTATCATAAATCTTTTCACCAATTAATTCACCTGTTTTCTCACCAATCTTTTCAGAACCTTTTTCTACTAATTTCTCTGCAGCTTTTGAAGCAAGTTTTTTAGCAGTTTGACCAGTAAGTTTTGCTCCAATTTTAGAGAAAGCATCAAAAACACCTCCACCTTTTGTCTCTGTATCAGTATAATAATCTACACCAGTATCAAAATCTCTTATTCGTCTTTCCTATTTTATTTATAAGAATAAAATATTTCTAAAAATTTTTTACTTTTCACCAATAACAACAGTCAAACTTATATCAATATTATTCAAATCAACTTCTCTGTCTAAATCATCTGTAATGTAAAAATTTACTTCAGAAATATCATCTTTATTAATTTTGTTCCATAAATATTTCATAGGTTGAATTTCAAATGGTAACGATCTTGTTTTTGTATTAGTTGAAAATGTATATAAAACATTTGATCTTTTTCAAGAAATAATACTATCAGATAATAAACTAGTTCTAATATATAAATTATCAATATCATTACTAATATTAGGAAAGTTTTTTCCATATGCACTTTTTTTTAAACTTTCTTTTAAAATCCTAATAATTTTCCAAAATTTCCACTACTAGCAAAATCAATATAATATCTATCATCAAGAGCAATATAAACTTTATAAGTTGTAAGGTCAAATAATATATTAACACCATAAACATCTTCTGCATGTGGTAATTTTCCAAATTTTTTTTGAATAAAATTATTTATATCTTCATAATCATAAATACCTGATGGAAATACAATAGTTTGATACGTTTTACCTTTATCTTTTGATATTTTCACTTCATTATTTCGATACTCAGGTCTAATATTATGCCAACTAGCAGTCATTGATAGATGGTCTAATGCTAAATAATGATTAGTGTTTGAATCTAATTTCAATTCAGGAATAAATTTTGTTGTAAAATTACCTGTTTTATTTAAAGGATTTTGTTTTCTTGCATCAATATTTTTAAAAACTAATACTCTATTTTGAATCATTTTTATTTTTACTTTATATAAAATATTTTTTAATAAAGTCTTCATTATACTCTTGATCATCAATTTTAAAAACTTTTAAAACATCGTAAAAAGTCTGCTTTTGAATATTATCAAGAAAATATAAACAGTAATAACCACATCTTACAGAAAAAATATCTTGAATAGGATAACCTTTGTTATAAATAATTTTCATTATTAATCTCTTTGAATGTTTAACAAATTCAATTGGTGGTGGAAGTGAAAAAGAATCAAAATAATAAATCATAGGATAATCTATATATTCTGCAACCCAATGTGTACCTTTTCCTACTTTATCATCAAGATTAGTTATACAACATTCTGTTTCATGAATATGATCAAGTGAATCTCTAGAAAAAATACCTTTAAAATTTGGAATCTTAAGATAATCTATCCATTCTAAAAGATCAAAATTACTTAGAGGAATATCTTTGAATATTGTTAGTTAGTTTTAATTATCTTTGAAAAGCCCCTTTGGGGAAAGGTAATAAAGTATATATGTATGTATGTATGTTTTACTTTTTTTTTAGTTTTTTTTTTTAGTTTTTTTATTTCCTCTCCCTTGTTGTTCCCATGTTCCAATGGATTGAACCATGGAAAAATAAAAAGACTGAAACAGTTAGTAAAGCATTTGATAATATGTTTAAGTCAAGTAAACGTTTGCCGGTAATGCTTTGGACAGATAAAGGTTCTGAATTTATTAGTAAACATTTTAAGGATTTTCTTGAAAAGAATGGAATAAAATTATATCACACTGAGAATGAAGAAAAATAAAGTATTGTTGAAAGATGGAATAAAACAATGAAAAATAGAATGTTTAAAATGTTTAGTGTAAATAACAATACTGTTTATTAGGATAAACTTGATAAATTAGTTAATGATTATAATAAAACAAGACATTCTAGTCTTAAAATGTCTCCAATTCAAGCAAGTAAAAAAGATAATGAAGAAAAAGTTTATGCAAATTTATATTCGGATTTGATTTACTTGAAACCTGGAAAAATAAAATTTAAGATTGGAGATAGAGTTCGTATATCAAAGTATAAAAGACCTGTATTTGATAAAGGATATACTCCGAACTGGACAGAGGACGTATTTGTAGTTAATGAAATCTTAAATATAAAACCTATTACATATTCCATTGTTGATTTAATGGAAGAAGAAATAAAAGGATCTTTTTATGAACAAGAGTTACAAAAAGCAAAACAAGAAACATATAGAATTGAAAAAGTATTGAAACGAGATAATAAGAAAAAGTTAGCTTTAGTTAAATGGAGTGGATATCCAGATAAATTTAATTCATGGATTCCTTTTAGTGACTTGGTAGATTTTTAATACTATTTTTAGTATTAAAAAATTGTTTCTAGCGGCATAAAAAAGCCCATAAAGGGCTAATATATTTATTCATTTTCTTCATCTTCTTCTTCACTTTCTTCTTATATCATTAAAAGTGATTCTCTTGGTTTTAATGGTTTAACATAAACTTCATGAACTTTTATTTGAATTGATTTTACTAATTTTGAAATATAAATACTCTCAATTATCAAAGCTAATTTTACTTTACAATATTGATTAAGATAATCAAATGGATTAACATGTTTATTTCCTTTTGTTTTAAACAAAGACAAAATCTTTTTACTTTTTTCTGAATATATAAGTTTTGTATATAAAACTGGTGAAACAGATTTATCAATTGCTGTTTTCTTTCTACCTTTTTTATCAGTAATTTCTACTTTTCTATAATATAAAATTTGAGACAAGTTTTGTGAATTTTCAACACCGATTGTTTCTTCAAGATGATTATAACAATATTGTTGAATATTTTCTATAGCATTTAAAAACTGTGTTTCCTCTTCTGTTGGATCTTTTTCTTTTGACCACAAACAAACAGGAATTGTATATCCAACTAATTCTTCAGTTTCTTGATTCTTTCTCTCAGTTACACCAAAACTAAAAAGCAATGGTGTTTCAATAACGAGAGGACCTTTTTTACCATCAGAATATTTTGTTTCAATTTTAATTCTTTGATATTTCATCTTGGAGTTTTTGACTTTATATTCTTTTGGTTCGTAGAAAATTAGAATTTTTTCGGAAAGGTTTTCGTGATTTATAAGTTGCATCTTTTTATTATATGTAAATATTTTTATTTTTAAATTAAATTTTTTTTATCACAATATCCCATAACCCATTTTTTCTTCTTTTTATCATATGTTAAAGTATCACAACTTGGATCATGTCTTTCAGAAGGACGTGTCCAAAATTTTTTTTTGATAAAATTCCATGATCAGTTCCAAATGCTGATTTTGCAATATCCCCTGACCAATACTTATCAAATACTGGTTTTGTTGATGGAATTACTTTCTTTGTAATAGTTTCAGCTGCTCTTGCTACTTTTAATGGAATATCTAAAACACCTTTTCCAGATGATTCTTTTACAAAGGTAGCTTTTGTTATACCACAATTAACACATTTACATTTTAACATCAATCTTCCATTCTTAGCTCTTTCATAATTTTCACTATTTCGTAAACATTCTGTTTTCATTTTTTTCTTTAACACAATAAGTTTTCATCTTTATTATTAAGTTAGATAAAAAAAATTATCTTAAAAATTCAACTAATCTAACAAATATAATTTCTAAATCATTTTTCAATAATCTTTCTCTTCTATTTAATTCTGAAATAATTTCTTCATTTGGTGGTGAAAAAATAGATTTATTAGATAAAAATAATGATTTATTATCTTCACCAAATTTTCTTAATAGTAATTGTAAATTATTAAATTCATCATCAATTCTTTTTTGAACATAAAAACTTCTATAATTTATTGTATGATTAATAAAATAAGATTTAAGTTATTGAATACATTCTTCCACTCTTTTTCATATATTCAATATAAGATGACATTCTTTTTAAAGATAGATAAAATTATAAATTTCAGCATAAAAAAAAGCCCATAAAGGGTTAACTTTTTACCAACTTAAATTATGATATATTTCTTCTTCATTAATTAGATCTTCATCAGTAACTTCTTCATCAAAATTATCTTCTTCAAAACTATTCTCCATTTTCAAATACCATTTATTTAACAAATACTTACTAATTCTTATAGATTTACAAGTTTTATCACCATAAGAATTTCTATAAAATCTTAAATTACCTTCACCAATATTAATTAAAAATTTTAATAAATTACCTAAATTCAAAAAAATCTTAAATATTAATATTTCATCTAACAAGTTCAACTTATCAGAATAATAAAATAAATTCAATTTTAAACTATCCAATCTTTCATTAACTTTTTTTACAATTAAATACAATCTTTCTTTTCTTTTTTTAACTTTTCTTCTGAAATTTTAAATTCACAAGTTTTATTCAATCTTTTTTAAAACTTTTAGAAAAAGTAAATCAATATCAAGGTATTGATTAAATACTTTTTCATTATCAAAAGTTATTCCAAAATTATTCATATTGTTTTGCTTTTCGATGGCTTTCATAATTTTATCTATATCTATATTTCATTTCTTTAAGCCTCTTTTATTTTTAAAAATCAATTTCTTATTTCCTGCTACAACTTCTAGAATATCCAAACATAAAAGGATCAAATATTAAACACAGTCAAAACAACCTGTCATAAAGTCTGCATATAGATTTTGGGAAAACCACCTTTGAGAATAATATGTGAATCTTGGGGGAATCTTAAACAAAGATAAAAACAAACTTATGAAAGTTTTCATATAGATTTTTTAAGAATATATATATTAGTAGTTAGAGGAGTATTCTTTGACAACAACCTCTATTTACTTTCCGTCATTTTTATACTCTAAAAAATAAAAGTACTTTTTAAAGGCAATTTTATCTCAGGATTTTTTTTTCACACAAAATCTTATTCCCATTCTCACCTAAAATCCAATAACTTAAGAGAAGTAGTAAAGTATGCTTTCTGCTGCATTCCACAATCCACATCATTCCGTAATTTTTCTGAAAAAACCTGATATAAGTGATTTTAATATAATATGAAAATCTTGTCTTTAACTTCTGATATCATTTTCTGTCATTTGGAAAAAATGAAAGTTAGCTGTAATTTTAAAAACAGAAAATAAATAAGTCCTAGCGGATCAAATAATATTTATCAAAAGTATTACAGAAAATGCTTTGAAATTTTTTAAAATGATGAAAAGGAATGAAATTCAGAAAGTTTTAACCATTTAAAATCTATAAATTAAATAAATGATATTTTATTCCTCGCTTCGCTCGGAATAGGGTTTGAAAGAATACTCCTCTAACTACTCTTTAAGAAATCAGGGCTTGAAAAAACATATTGCTTAATAGACAAACTCCGCCCACAAAAGTTATACCATCATTTCTCCATCAATTTTCACTATTTTTCGATAATTTTTTTTTGGATGAAAGTTCATTCTGTAAACTTTATTTTGACGCCAAAAAGAATTTGAATAAATTTTCGATCTGAAGGTACACTGTAACCTTAAATAATAATCCATCACTAATATACCTTTCCTTGGGAACATACTAGCAATAACCCCCATCGCTAATATACCTATCCCTGGGAACATACCAGTAATAACCCCCATCGCTAATATACCTTTCCCTGGGAACATACCAGTAATTACCCCCATCACTAATATACCTTTTCTTGTGAACATACCAGTAATAACCCCCATCGCTAATATACCTATCCCTGGGAACATACCAGTAATTACCCCCATCACTAATATACCTTTCCTTGGGAACATATCAGTAATTACCCCCATCACTAATATACATTTCCTTGGGAACATATCAGTAATTACCCCCATCACTAATATACCTTTCCTAGGGAACATACCAGTAATTACCCCCTTCACTAATATACCTATCCCTGGGAACATACCAGTAATAATCCCCATCACTAATATACCTTTCCTTGGGAACATACCAGTAATTACCCCCATCACTAATATACCTTTCACTGGGAACATACCAGTAGTATCCCCTTATGATGGCTTGACATAGTTGAAATCTATTTCAAGTCCTAATTGTACATACGATATTAATAGTAGAGACCTTAAGCAACGACGACGAGTTGGACGACGACGACGAGTAGAATTGCTGAAGGAATGGGCCGAGGACGTCGTTAACGGAGGGAAAACTAAAATGTTAAGCGCGCGCTTGGACGTGGACGAGGACATATAACGATACAGTGCTCATTTTTTCGTGAAAATCGAGAAACAGTTCAATAATTTTACCATGTCTTCTTTTCACGAGGTCCAAGACCTACTTCTCTTGAGTTATGACGACGGTATTCTAGATAAAGATGAGTTTTTGTTACTACATGAGCAAATATTTACATCAAAATATAAGCTAATTTTTCGGAAAATTACACTCTAAAATGACCTTAACGGCATGAAAATTTACGGCTTAAAACAAATGTAAAAGATTACATATAGGTCGGAATTAAGGAAAAACGAAACAGGTAATCGCTTTGTAAGTTCTCGATTTCACCTTCTTAACTTAAATGTTTTGCTGACAAGATGCAAATCCCTCAAAGCCCGAATTTTGACTGTTTGCAAATTTTTATATTTCAAAATCGCACTAAGATGCAATATCGTGCAAAGATGGGAGGCTAGAGAATATCTAACTTTTCATTCCAAAAGCCAAACATAAACTTTCTTCCTAAACACGATGAAAATACGTAAATTTTTACTCACGCTCTCTCGACGTTCGGCCAGGACGGCAAAGATGGCGTTTTCACGTTCTGAACTTCATGTGGACGACTAGTGAAGCATGCGCCGTAGCGCGCTAAGCGACATTTTCACTTCCGGTCGTCGTCCTGAGGGCTTGTCGTCGACCTTGCTTAAGGTCCCTATTATTACATTATATGAACTGACCATTATAATCTTTAAATGTTAAAACAGATTTTGCAATGATAGCATGTTCAGTTTCAGTTATTACCTTGATTCCATTCAGAATCTCATTCATCATTTTCAGACGCAAGTCTTTAGTACCCATTTGCTTGACCTGGAACAAGTAATTTCAAAACTGTTACAAGCAACTATTGTATGAACAATAATACTTACTGCATTTATGATCATGTCTGAGAGTGTGTAAAAATGCCAGTCAATATAAAAAATACAATAATGTAGACATTGGTGACTGGCCAGTAGTAAACTCATGCATCACACGTGTATCGTGTATCCATTCATATAATGATGATGCCGATACTTCCATTTGCATTTAAGCATGAACCGCAAGCATTCCTCAACTTCATTCAAGCGTGAAAAAGGTCCTTTTCCAGCAGCAGTATGTCATGTTTCCAAGACACATTTGTGATGTTTCCAGGAAACACGACGAGCTGTCAAAACAGCTGTCAAGTAGATTTGTTACTTTGATAGGCAGCTTTCTTTTTCAAGTCCAACAGATATTCGGCTGTTGCCAGTATTTCTTTGAACAAATCATTGCCTCTTTTCATTGATATGAACAACTCCCTGTCCATGTCTTTTACCAAACATTTCATCCTTTTCATCATAAGCTACTTGTTTTGAATACAGGGCTGCAGCCGACTCATGATGAAATGAATACAGGGCTGCAGCCGACTCTTGATAAATGAATACAGGGCTGCAGCCGACTCTTGATAAATGCGATAAAATGTTATGATAAAATAGAGATGACGATGATGATTATGATATGTGATGTGATAAAATTATATGAAATGCTCTAAATACACTGTATATATGTAAGATTCTTCACCCCAAAATTAATGGTACATAGAGGTATTCACTTGAGGAACAGATCCATATTTAGCGCATAACCACGGTCAATAGATTTTATAAGAAAACTCACAAGGTTGAAAAATCCATTTGTGGTCTTTTCATCGCTTTTTTTATCAAAGGACTCCAAACACAAAACATTTATTTAGTACATTGTGTTAATATTGTCTTCTTTTTCCACAGTTGATTATTCTCAATCTATATTTCTTTGCATTTGGAATGGGTAAAAGGCCATGCCATGGAAGGAAGGAGTGAAAACTTGCATATTTGTCCCTGTCTGCTTTAATAACTGTCTTCATATATTCTAACTCTACCAGGGTTACCTGAATTTTTCTTGCAAGACGGCTGACAAAAAGGTTCAAAGGAATCAATAGAATCATGACCCCCACACCCGCCAGGATGGATGGACCCATTGTATTGTATAAGAAATACAATGCCAAAATGATTTGGAGAGGAGCAGACCAGATGGTATTGACATATGCCATCAGATCCATCAGTCGCTGTGCATCCACTGACATCAGATTCACCATTTCTCCTGCTGTAGATTCCTTCCGTGCACTGTTGTTAAGGAGAAGAGCCTATAATGATTTAAGACAAAGATAGATACAGTTCTTAAGACTAAAAATAGCCAACCAGCCAAAGAGAAGTTAAAATTTGTTTTTGGTTTTTAAAGGGGCTATGTCACTTATTTTTAGTATCACTTTGAAAAGCTAAAAAACATATTTGTTTCAATGGAAACCTACAAATAATAATTGTCCAGGTTTGTTAACAAATACTCTACCAGTGCACAGAAACTAGTAATCGTTATCTTTGGCTGTGGATGGCCAGGACAGAAATGATTTGCAACTTGAAAAAATTGGCCAATTTTTTCAAGTTCCTCCAAAGTGTCGTGGAAAAATCACAGAAAAATGTATTATGGTTTGTTCTTCCTTGAATAAATCACTTGGTGTTCTAAGAACAATTTCATGTTTGAGCAAAGGTACCTTGTCAACCATTTGGTGTATTTTGACCAAAACACACCAGAATCTGCGTCACAATGCCCCTTTAAGCTACCGTGCAATTAGCCACTTTGGTTACTGGTCCTGGTTCCCTGGGTTATATCACAAGACACACAGTACATGTATGTAAATCCTAGGTTCCCTGGATTATACCAGTATTAAATGACACACAGATACATACAGCTACCAGTGGGTTCCCTGTGTTATATCACATGTCACACAGATACATGTAACCTTCTGGGTTCCCTGAGTTATATTGATGACACAGATTAGGTAAGCAGCGTAGCCATTGTTTCAGAGGTAGAAAACAATAGACAAATTCGGCTAACGCATTGTTGTACCCAATTCAAACCTTTTGGGATTAGAACCCTTTGTTCGTCATATTTCCATATGAATAAAGCATTGACATGCAAATGATATGGAAATATTGTGAACAAAGAATCTTATTCCCAGGAGGTTTGAACTGGGTACAACAAAGCGTTAGCCGAATTTGTCTATAGCCACACTTATAAATTACACTTGTAAAAGTTTTATTGAATGGACCCCAGGTCAACTTTTTTAACATCTGTAGCATGGAATTACTGTTACAACAAAAGGAAAAAAAGGAAAGCTATTAAAAAAATGTACGAAAATACACCTTTATGACATAATATCTGTTTCAATAGCATGAACTTTAACAAATTTATACTACAGATTTTTTATTAGGATGTCCTTGGAAACTGTTGACATTTGTTTTATTGGGGGAAAATGTAAGATGTTTGAGTTTTAAGGGTTTTTATGTTCTGGTCACGTGACCAACCAAATATGGTTGTGACTCATAAAATTTGATGGATTACCATTGACGGAAACCGAATGTAACCAAACATCATAGCCGAGGAAGTTAAGAAACTCATTATATGCATATGACACTTGGAACTCTTCCATAGCAACCAGCTTGTAGTTTAGGTTCTCCCCCCCACCCCCTTAATGGCAATCTTCTCACTTGTGAAACACTTTTTCTCTACCTCTCTTGCTACCAGATACCACACAGCTCTTTAGAACCTCTCCATTGTTCTGTTGTTTGTTCTATTGTTTTCTCAGCCAATCAGAGAAAACCTGGTTATAGCTGCATACTGCCCCCTTGCTTTCCCTCAGCAGTTTTCATTTTTGGAATTTGTACATTGTGTTTCTCTGTATTGGTATTTGGTATTTTAGTATGTATTATATTCTTTATTGCTATTTTTCAAGAGGAGCAATTGTCACGTGTGTTGATTAGGTTACATGATTTAGTGCTTGTTGAGTTCAGAGCAGCCATGTTGGATCCTCATTATAATGAAGACAATCCGGCAGCCCAGCAAATGTAAAATTTACCCCAATATAACAAATAAATGTCAATGTGTAACAAAAGATGAATGCGGAACACACCAACAGTGTGTGCTATAGGGCAAAAGTATAACCTGCACAGTTTTCCAGTGCCGTATATGCGTAGTTATATGTAGAGTGTACTAAAGCTTCATACAGGCATTAAAGTGCTAAAAAATGGTATTTGTTCAGATCCAGAAACACATACCGTTACGAAACAATAATTATTAACTATACCTCGATAAAACAAACATTTTGGCTGTTTTTCCGCAAATTTGTTATCATGAGGTATTCGATATTATAACAAACCTTCAATATAACGAACCAATTTTTCCCAGTCCCTTGGCACTTCATTAAATTGAGGTTCCACTATACATTGAATCGACTGATACAATGGTTCGAGATTGTCTAGTGTTTGGAATTAGAGATGCTAAAGTTCAGGGCCAGCTGCTGCGCATAGATGTAGAAAAGTTGTATCTGGAGAAGGCCTTATCTCACTGCTGTTCAGCTGAAGACCTGATACCCAGCTAAAGGAAATATTAAGAAGCCCATCAGCTGAAAAGCAAATTAAGGCCGTGCCAACTGCCTCCAAACAAGAAAATGCAAAGCCAAACTTTGATGGTTTCCATTCAATTGCTTAAGGTGTGGCACTAGACATCTTGCAAGGCAGTGCCCTGCGTTCAGTAAAACATGTTTTGTTCATGATGGAAGAAATCATTTTGCTAAAATTTGCAGCCAGTGCAGCAGGAAGGTACACACAGTTGTCCCTTTGCCAGCCCCAGCAGAAATGCTGCTTGGAATACTGGAAGTGATGTAACAGCAATAGATTTTGAGCTGTTTGTTGGAGAGTTGGAGGTAGATTTGTTGGATGGCAAGGTCACTGGAGCAGAAGTTAACATATACCCCTTCACATTTATGAATGTCTTAAGCCACATGGTAGCCTGCAGAAAATCAGTGAAATATTGACATCATATGGAAACCATTAAGTTGTCCCAGTTGGCAAGGTGACCCTCAGGTGTATCATGAAGGAACAAACTCACAGTTTGAGTTTCTGTTGTTGATGTACCCTCTATTCCTAGACTTGGATTGCAAGCATGTACTCAGTTTGGTCTTGTAAAGAAAATTGACAGCATGATAGAGCCAGTGTGTTCAAAGGAAAGTACTACATTTGTACATGAGTACAAGGATGTGTTTCAATGCCTTGGATGTATGCTGCAAGAAATACAACAAGATGCAGTCCCAGTTGTAAACCCTCCCCGTAGGGTTCCATTTAGTCTTCATGGTAAACTAAAGGAAACTCTGGATCGTATGGAGAAGTATGGTGTCATTGCCTGTGTGGACAGACCCACTGATTGGGTGAATAGTCTTGTGATAGCCGAGAAGAAGGATGGTAACCTTCGCCTTTGTTTTGGATTCATTAAGAGGGAGCTTGTTCACCATTCAACTAAGGTTGGTGTTGGGTGCGTGTGAGAAGCTATTGGCAGCCAAGGAATAGCAGAAGTATTATAATTATGATTGCTATGCGAAGCCATTAAAGAGAGAGTCAGGGTGAAAGAAAATAGGTCCTAGGCAGTACCTGCAGTATACAGTTGTCACTGATATATGGTCTACCCCATTTTGTTTCACTTTCCATTTGCAAACGGTGATATTAATTACTGTTTAGCACTTTCATTATTTCTCCTTTGTGCAGTTATAATATTCATTTCCATGGGGAGGTGTCACATAATTATAGTAATTAGGTCATGTGATTTAGCATGCGCTTGCTGAGTTGAGAGCAGCCATGTTGAAGTAACAAATGATAAATGTGATAACAATCTATTTAAATTAACATCACTGATTCTGCCTAGTACCTTTGCATATACCATGCCTATAACAGCAGTCCTGATTTTCATTCCAAGAGTAAACACAGTGTGAAAGTACTGTTGTAAGGCGATGGACTGAGTAAATGCCACTAAAAACATGCTGACAGCAAAAATGTACCCTCGCCATCTTCCATCGGGGTTGTTTCTATCTTCGGTGTAGTCAATTAACAATCTAAAACATCATGAACAAAATAACAAATATTACTGGCAAATTTTAACTTTAAGTTACTACATTTTAAAAGCAACGAAATGCCTCCAAATTGGTGTTACCCTGAGTCTCTAAAAATAAAGTTCACTATATTTTGTAGCAGCTTAAATCTCATTACCACATTTATCATGTGTTAACAGCCCATTTCTAACAAGAACTCTATGAGTAGTAAAGTCGGGCTTCAGAGTCTAAAGCATGGGAATTAATCCAATTGTTGATTTGTTTTACAGTCATTTTTCTAGTCACACATGGTTATCCATCACGCACGTTACTACATCATTTGAAACCTTAAGTCAGTCTTTCGCAATCACTAGTGCATGCATGGTCTATTCTGATCTGTTCCTCAAAAAGAAAGAAAAGGAAATCGTTATCGATTGGAACTCTCGCCAAATCCGGCAATTTAAATGTAACTTCCTAATTTACTTGATATGTTTCATTTCATTATATATTTCCCTTTTTCATATGTTGTAAATTGATTTTCAGTTTCACAATATTGATAATGGTTATAGTTGCTCTCTGATCTCTTATGACCTTGAAGTTGCTATGTCAAATGATATGACCTCACTTTGTGGTCATTTTTATCTGTGAATATGCAAAGCAATGTCTTTGACTTCAAACTCAGTATGGAAAATTAAAACCAATCTGTGGACTTCAAATGGATTTTTGAAGACTTTGGTAAACACTGTACTGCAGCACGATATATGTTTCTTAATGTGGAGCCAATCGAGAAAGCACCAACCTTTTAATCACTTAGCCACAGGCTACAAACCACTTGAAACAGAAGCTTCTTTAGGAGAAACAAAAGTGAATTTATAACTCGGGCAGGCTTAGCTTGCAGCCAAGCAGCCCAACTAATAACCACCCCTGTTTGAATGTGTTTCTGTTAACCCTATAGCAGTCCAACTAGTAACCTATTCTAACAAGTGACACTCATTATTATATAAGTAAAAGGTTCATGCAAGTTTTGTGATCCACAAGTGAGACAGTGATTTAAAGTGATTTAAACGAGTGTATTTCTAACAACAACTGAACCAACTGGATTCTTACTGTTGCAATTCCTAGCTCTCACTGTATGTTTATTTTTATTGAAGTTTATTTTTCCCACTCTGCAAATGCATGTTTATACCATAATTAGATATAAACTTATGCTTGTCTCAAATTTATGTTTATTCCATAACAGATATAAGTACCTTCAGTTGTCTCTAACCTGTTTCCAATAAGCTTACAAAATCAAAGTCTCCTATGAACCGACTCCTAAATATGAAATGCTCTAAATAAAAGATTCTTCACCAAATATGCAGAGGAAATGAGTATGACCCGAGGGCAGTTATAGGAAGTAAAAGGCAGTAAAAGGAATATAAAAGGATTTTGTGTTACCGGATCGTGTTTAGAAGTTAAATTTTTCATGAAGTCAAGTCTTGAGTCTGGGGGGGGGGGGGGGTGGGGGCGGGTGCAAGGGTATTTTTGAAAACCACAAAACTGGCATTCTGGTGTTGATGTCACAGCCCACTATCCCCAGTCTTTCTTCTTGTGTAGAATTGTACCCCACCAGGTAGAAGTAATATTTCACATTTTTAGATGGCTAAAACACCAAAAAGAGAAATCAATGACAATCAGAACACCATGCAGATTCCATCAACAAAATAGACGAAAATCTGTCATATAAATAAAAAAATTATACACTTTTAGGATTAATTGAACACTGCTGGGGATAAGAAAAAGCTTGACAAAATAAAGAGTTCTCTTATAATATATTTACAACTATAGCAATTTGATTTATACCTCAGCAGCTGTGGCTGTACAAACATGATGCAATCGTTTACCAATTTAAAGAAAACTGCCAACAGCAATCTAGTTTTGAAGAGTCTAAACACAATTCTAGGAAGTGATGGTTTCTTTTCCTTTATCTTATCATCTGAAGAGAACTTGACCTCCTCATCAGCATCGTCAGCCTTTAATTCAACTGTCTCGTTATCAGTAGGCTCCACATTCTGAGATCTGGAAGCACCTCTGTAAAAATACAGCAAAACATTTTATATGCTGTGGTTCAAATCCTTGGTTTAAAAATTTTCAAACCAGTTAAATTTTTGTTTTCCTTTGTCCCCTTGATTCGTTCTCATAATCTGAGACGAAGGAAAACAGAAATTTGAACCACAACATATACACAGTATATATACAGTATATCTGTATAATATTATTATAACAATATATAATAAATTAACAAGAAAGGGCCCTTCATGTGTGCAAAAATAGCTTATTAATAATATTAATTTTTACATAGGCAAAAATAGCTTATTAATAATATTAATTTTTACATACTTAGGCAAATCACTGATTACTGTTATGTCAAACTCTAGTGAGTGATGTGTATCCTAGCTGGGGACCAAATTTGAGGTGTTATTATTAGAGTTATCACTAAAAATGTAGTGTTTGAATGTATGTTTCTAGGGCCAAGGCTGAGTGAGCGAGTTGGAAGTTAGAAATGTAGTGTTTGAATGTTTTTTCCATGGCCATTTCTGGCCAAGTGTTATATACACTTAGGAAAGACATCCATGTATGGTAGTTGGAAATGTAGTGTTTCAATGTATGTTTATGTGACAAATCCACATGTATGTTTATGTGACGAGTCCACTTATGAGAGGTTGTATGTGCAACGTGCATGGCTGAGTCCGCTTATTATGAGAGGTTGAAAATGTACTGTAACTATAGTGTATGTACAATGTGCATGGCTGAGTCCGCTTATTATGAGAGGTTGAAAATGTACTGTAGTTATAGTGTATGTACAACATGCATGGCTGAGTCCGCTTATGAGAGGATGAAAATGTACTGTAGCTAGTGTATGTACAACATGCATGGCTGAGTCCACTTATGAGAGGATGAAAATGTACTGTAGCTAGTGTATGTACAACATGCATGGCTGAGTCCGCTTATGAGAGGATGAAAATGTACTGTAGCTAGTGTATGTACAACATGCATGGCTGAGTCCACTTATGAGAGGATGAAAATGTACTGTAGCTAGTGTATGTACAACATGCATGGCTGAGTCCACTTATGAGAGGTTGAAAATGTACTGTAGCTAGTGTATGTACAACGTGCATGGCTGAGTCCGCTTATGAGAGGTTGAAAATGTACTGTAGCTAGTGTATGTACAACATGCATGGCTGAGTCCGCTAACAAGAGGTTGAAAATGTACTGTAGCTAGTGTATGTACAACATGCATGGTTGAGTGAGTCCACTTATGAGAGGTTGAAAATGTACTGTAGCTAGTGTATGTACAACATGCATGGTTGAGTGAGTCCACTTATGAGAGGATGAAAATGTACTGTAGCTAGTGTATGTACAGTATGCATGGCTGAGTCCACTTATGAGAGGATGAAAATGTACTGTAGCTAGTGTATGTACAGTATGCATGGCTGAGTCCACTTATGAGAGGTTGAAAATGTACTGTAGCTAGTGTATGTACAGTATGCATGGCTGAGTCCACTTATGAGAGGTTGAAAATGTACTGTAGCTAGTGTATGTACAGTATGCATGGCTGAGTCCGCTTATGAGAGGTTGAAAATGCACTGTAGCTAGTGTATGTACAACATGCATGGCTGAGTCTGCTTATGAGAGTTGAAAATGTACTGTAGCTAGTGTATGTACAACGTGCATGGCTGAGTCCGCTTATGAGAGGTTGAAAATGTACTGTAGCTAAATGTACGTACGTGCATGGCTGAGTCTGCTTATGAGAGTTGAAAATGTACTGTAGCTAGTGTCGTACAACGTGCATGGCTGAGTCTGCTTATGAAAGGTTGAAAATGTACTGTAGCTAGTGTAGGTACAATGTGCATGGCAGGCACCACAACTGAGTGTCCTTACTAAGAGGAGTCCATGTTGTGGATCAAATTTTTCTTTGGTTTGAAAATTTTCAAACCAGTTCAATTTTATTTTCATTGCCTTTGTCTCAGATTCATTACCGCATTCTGAGACAAAGGACAACAAAAATCAAACTGGTTTAAAAATTTTCAAACCAAAGAAAAATTTGAACCACAACATCCACAAAGAGGGGTGTCCACTTATAGAGAGGTGACTACCAAGAGATGTGTCCATTTAAAAAGAGGTATCCACTTAAAGAGGTGTCCACTAAGAGGGCTGTCCACTTAAAGAGGAGTGTCCACTACAGTGTAAGAGAGGTGTCCACTTAAAGAGAGGTGTTTGCTTAAAGAGGTGTCCACTAAGAGGTGGGACCGTTGGGACCAGCCTCACTTGTCTGTCTTACAGAGGTGTCTGGCTTATAGAGAGTCCATGTGACACCAGTAATTCTGTCCAGATAATAAAGCTGAAAATAAATTATGCACAGTGAAAACATGTCTGCTTTAAGTTTGTTAACAGTCATTTACTCAAGCAAATCCTACAAACTGGAACAACACTAATATTACAAAAGCGAACTAAACTATTCATTACAATCAATAGTTTAGTACTTCTGAACAAGGAGTCCATATTTGGCTACATGACTTTTTTTGTATGTAATGCAAATTTTGCATCCCCAAAATTAATCATAATTTGCTGTCATATATTTACATTTCCATTTGGAAGTACTTTTTCACTGAAAAAAGAACCTTTTAAGTGTCTGTTGTCTGTCTTAGAGAGGTGTCTGCCTTATTGAGAACAGTAAAATGACTGGAAAACAACAGTGACCATCACCAGGTGTCCGTCCGACTTATAGAGGTTTCTGTTAAGAGAGAGTTGACTGTAAAAAGATTATTTTGTTAAATTTGGACAAAAAACCTTCACTAGCTTTTTTACACAGCCTGCCACAGATATAAATACAACAGTTTTCAGTAACTCCAATCTACCTTTTAGTGCAAGTTGATTGTTTCTCTCATCAACGCATTGTTACAAAAGAGAGGTGCCCAATGATCGGGGAGATCTATAGATTTGTTACCTGATAGAGCTTTCAGCTTCCTTCCACTTTTTGATAAATGGTGGGACTATTGCTGAAGCCTTGTTAGATTTATTAAGAGCCCACAAATCAGCATCTACTAAGGGCCTCTTGTAACCTGTGTAAATCAGTCTGCCAATGAAAACACATTACTACCATGTTAATTGTGGCAAAGTACTGTGAATCAAACTGTGGACACTATCTTAGCAACATGTCTGAATAGCTGCAGAGAAACCAAAGAATAAATCCAAGGATTTAACAGGATTTGAAGCCATGAACTGTGTACATTAATGACATCTAGAATGTCAGCTTTAATTCAGCTCTGGCGTTTAATAAGGGTTACAGGGGTCTCACAGGAAATATTAAAAACAAAACAGTACATCAACTGACATTTTCATAATTTTTTCGGATAATGTTTATTAATAATCGGTAGTAATTGTCTTTCAAAGGTTTGAGATATTTTCAGCAGCATCATAGCTACTGTAGGTAACAACTGAAGACATACCTTATAATTATTAAGCATCCACACCTCACATTTAAAACTCCTAAAACATATATACAAAAAGCATCCTCTAGCTTTTATTATCTTATTTGTGAGTTGGGAGTTACTTAAAACAATCCATCCAAGAGAGTAAAATAAACAGAAAGCAAGGTTACCAGCACAACTCATTCTTCCTTGGCAAGTAGGGTCAATGTTGCAATTTGAATTTGGTCAGTTAGGATTAAGCAATTAGTAATAATTATTAGCAATGTTTTAAAAAATATATATATTTTTTATTTTTATTATTTTGCCACACACAATGAATTACCTATTGAGCCACCAAAATGTCATCCTAAAGAGAATGTTAGCTGAATCTTCTGGACAGGGTTCCTGAAACATACATTGCCATGTTATTAATTGGATTTTAAAGAGGAAAAGACCTTCTTTTTGGTAGGCCATGTGAAATAGATAAGATGTTAGGTGATTTGAAACACACATACAAAGATATTTTTTAATAATATATTTAAAAGTCTCTTCTCCGAAATGTGCAAGCTCTAACACATGCACATGTAAAAAAAATAGAGACACTTATATAGCGCACATATCATGTCTCATGGCGCTTTACATACATTTATGAGAATGAGATCGGAAGCCAGCTTATGAAGGCGCCTCAGACAGCCAGTATCGGTCCATTGTTGATCTCATGTCCCCACCCCACCCATGAACAATGTATGGCACTGAGTCTTATATAGCGCACAAATCACATGTTTCATGGCACTTTACATACACTTATGAAAATGAGATCGGACGTTAGCTTATGAAGACGCCTCAGGCAGCCGCTATCAGTCCATTGTCGATCTCATCTCCCCCACCCCACCCATGAACAATGTATGTCACTGAGGGTGATCACAGCCAGAGTTTTGTTACGTCCTCAGTGGTTCTTTTACGTCGCCATCAGAGACGGGACCGCCATTTCTACGTAGTCATCTGAGCCACGTGAAGGTCTAACCATTTTGCAGATGTCATAGCAAAGGCAGCACCTTCGTCGTAATATGGCGCTTTGCATTGCAGGGATGTTTGTGGCGATTTTCTGGTCATTAGTAATAACATGCATGTGAAAGTGTTTGATTTGTGTGGTCGGAAAAGACATAAGAATATAATGTATAAGTCACAGGCACTTTTTTCTTTCGCGTGATTGGTAACGCGAGATGTGAAAAGTTAATAAAATGATGACAATTGCCAGTTGATACCCTGGAGAATTTAACAATAGCCCCGGAGTTACTCACCAAAACTTATAGTGACAGTGTGTGGCGCATTTCTTGAAACCCTTACCCTATTATAATACACATATCCTTTGGTGACGTTTTATATTAGCTTTGATAGAGAAGTACCCCCCAGACAAAAGTTGACGACTAAGGGACATTGAGTGCATATCTATGCCTGTATACTACATCTCGTTCATGCTTGCGCATTAAACAAGATAAAAAGAGAACATACCCTATTGACTGCTTCTCTCGCAACTGGTGCATCAGGGAAAAACTTTAAATCAACTGACATATTCACCAACTCATCTGTTAATTCTCCACCCTGATCTATAACTTTCAACCTTAAAGTAAATACCATTAAAAAGAATTAGAATGTCACTCATACTAAGGTGCATTCAGTATTTCGAGGAAGGGTGGGAGTGATCGGTTTTGAGGAGAGGTATGAATTTTAGAGGGTTGCCGAAGGAGGGGTTATTGTATTAATTTTTCTCACAAGTAAAAGGAGGGGTTTATTAATAATAAAAAAAAATGGCATGCCTGGGGCTGACTGATCAAAGAGTGGACTATCCACAAGGCAAATAAGTGTTAACAAAACCAATAATTTATTGCTTTTCCACTAGACAGAGATTTATGCCGCAGTGAATAGCACTATCCACCTTTTAAACAGCCTGCACCAACAGGTCTGTATCACTACAAGTACCACACAAATCTTAGGTTGTCAAACAGTCTTCCTTTTCACTTCAGTTCAAAACTTCACATAATATATGTTGAATAAAAAGACTTACTCATCGTCAGTCAAATCATCCTTTAATGGTACCACACATGTGCTGGGAATGTAACCTTTTTCTTCACTCCCAAGATGCTTTACATAAAGCCACCAATCAACAGCCCCACCAAGTACTTCAAACTTGGCTCCTCTTTCAACTGACATCTGCGCTGATAAATCAGGAGCTGTGTTGACAGCTTCTTGAGCTTTAAGGTCATCATCTTCATTGGGTTTGTGCTCATTGACTGCTATTACCAACAGAACTTTTCTATTTTCTTCCATCACTGAACCTCAGTGCTAATCTAGAAAAAAAAAAAGATACACACCAACACTCCAAGTTAACTTTTTTCCTTGGTGGCCATTTGGCCACTGACTCTTAAGACTTGGTCGCCAGTGAAAAATTTTCGTCGCCAGAATTAATTAATTAATTAATTAATTAATCGATTATTAATTAATTATTCAATTAATATTTCATATATCCTTATACTTAATTTATTATAACCTTTTCCTGAAACCACTTAAAAATTTTTTAACTCTCAAACAATTTTAAAGTGAAATCAAATCTTTTCATTGATTGATTACTGTACAACGTATTAGCGGCTCATCATAATGAATTTGATATATCATTGGCTAACTTAATAATTAGCTTCAGTTTCAATGAATCCTTTACAATAAACTTTGACTTTCATAGATTTTCAAGGTTACAGTTACACTTGAGTACATACTAGTTGTAATATCAACCAAAAACAATGGTCAAGATTGAAGAAATAATGTCATGCCTTTACTGCTAGTTCAGGAAACCAAATTTTCTAACACTTGTGACCCTTTAGTGGCCAAATGTTTGCCACATTATTGCTGTGGAAAACTGGACACTACCTTCCATATTTGAAAACCTAACAGTTTACCCAAGTGAAGCCACATGGTTTGAAGACAAAATGGCGGTGTATTTTCACAAACTAAACAATGAACAAAATGTTCTAGAACGAACAAGAAAACATGACATCCTGGCGACATTGTTGCTGTCATGTGCTGGTGGACTATTAACTTATCTTTGCATTGATGTACTTTTTAGCTAAATAGGATTTTTGCAAGAAGCACTAGATTTGTTTGAAAAATGGCCATTTTTTCCAGCAAAAATATCGGATTTTAAGATATGTCTATTAAGAATCAAAGCCACTAAACAAAAACACGGAAATGCCAGGATTGTTTAATATAATTCATAATTCACAAAACAAAACACTAGTATAACTGGTATAGTTTATTCAACAATCTTTCAAGAAAAAAAATCTTTCACATTTGAAGACAATTGCCAGGACATGATTTTTTTGTATCGAAGAAATCTTGAAAAAAGTAAAAAAGTAAATCCTGGTTCGTTCATACATATACAAGTGAAATTTATTTGCCGTGGACCGGCGTAGCTGTTTTTTTTTTTTTATTGTGGTTTTATTTATAGAATCGATTACGTCTAGACTCGACACACGCACTTTATTTATACATCCCTTGTTGTCAAAATTGGCTGGCTTTTTCATATGAAGTATTTTGCGTCCGCTGTAACAAGATGTGTTCTAAAATTCATTGTGGATCAATTAACGGTGGAACTTTCCAAGCTTTCGCAGTTCCTTTCTTGGAGGAAATTTACGAGATTGCGTGTACAGTATCATGCTCAATCGCAAAACAAGTATTAATTTCACTGTGAATTCGTAATGCATCAGAGCGTTCTCTTTTTTTTTACTCGGGCTTTGGATGATTGTCGCTCAAAATTTTGATTAGTCAAAATTTTAGTCGCCGGACTGGCGACTTCGGTTTAAATTTAGTTGCCAGCTCCAAAATTCTAGTCGCCATGGCGACTAAAGTGGTCGCAACTTGGAGTGTTGCACACATTGTAGTTATAGCAGTTACTGGTAACAGATGGATCAGTTGCAAAATTAATACAAAATTGCAAGCAACAAATTTTAAAATTGCAGCATGCATCCAATGTGTGTGATGTTGTGTCAACATGTTGAATGTGATGTTGCACCATGTGTCCAGGCCTTGATTCCATAGAATCTGCCAAAATTTTGTTAAGCGCACTGACCACGTTAAATAAAGGATTGATTGATTGATCATGTTTCCAGACAAATGAACAAAGATGCGTCCAATGTTGTCCTTACATCTGAAGCGACACACAGATTTTGTGTCTGTATTATATAATTTATTATATTATATATTATATTATTATTATATATTTTTGTTGTTTATTAATTTACTATAGTTAAGGGTTACAAGATTAAGAGAACCCTTTTGATAAGCAACTATGATCATGGCGGACTAAAGATGATCGATTTAAGTTCTTTCAATAAATCTCTTAAGACTATCTGGATACGTAAATACCTTAATACGTCAAACCACAGGAAGTGGAAAGAATTTATCGAGCTCGATCTGGGAAAATATGGTGGAAACCTTATCTTTAGGGGCAATCTTAACAAGTCTGACTCTCTCAAGATAATATCAGTTAAAAGCATCTTTACAAGAGAGCTACTACAAATATGGTCTGAAGTCAATTTTGAAGAGTTTGTTAAAAACAAGGAACATTTTCTTGAGCAACCCATATGGCATAATTCGCTAATTAGGATCGAAAACAAGCCCGTCTTCGATAAAAACCTCTTTTCTCTAGGAATTTCAAAGGTAAAGGATTTTGTGAAAGAACAATACAACTTCCTTTCCTACACAGATTTTATTGAAAAATATAATTGTCATTTCCGACCTTTAAAATATTTTGGACTCGTATCTGCCCTTAAACAAGTCACAAATAATAGCATCACTCAAAATCCTACTCTTTCAATCCCAGAAGATTCACTTCTTACCTTATTTCTTAAGAACGCAAAAGGAACTAAGGTCGTCTACAAAAAACTTGTCTGTAAAAAAACGTCCACCCCGGTGAGAAGTCAGGCGAAATGGAACAGTACGGTCTCCCAGGAGGGATGTGTTGCTGATTGGAATGCAGCATACACCTTGGCTTTCAAGTGTACTAAAAGCACGACACTTATTAATTTTCAATATTGATTTTTGCATAGAATACTTCCCACAAACTCGTTTCTGACAAAGATTGGTATCACGCATGACCCAAACTGCTCCTTTTGCCGTACTACTGAGGAAAATCTCGCTCATCTTTTTTGGCACTGTCCAAACGTTCAAAATTTTTGGGGAACCTTGACTGAAAAGCTTGCTGATTTCGACCTTATACCTAGAGACTACTCCATGGATATCACAGTTTTTTTTTTTAGGCCTAAAGACGGATATCTCTAAATTTTCTCTTCAGATAAATTTCTGCTTTCTTCTAGCCAGATATTACATCTGGGGTTGCAGACTCTGCAACAGGACCCCTAAGCTAAAAATGTTTTTGAAGACCCTTCAGTCCCCATATAAAATTGAATTGTACAAACAAGTACCTACAAACAATCCTACAAACAAGAAATGGGACCCTTTGGTCCCACTTTTCAATGGTGTTTGTTAGTTTTTAATTGGCAAATGTATATATGTTCCCAAATTACCAGCTCTAGAGACGGCTTTCTTGTAATTGTGTACTGCTCCAATCAATCAAACTAATGGTTTTTGTGACCAATTAACAGTTATGATCTTTGAGAATATTATATTTTACGTAAATTAAGAATATTATAATTTACTTTACATTTATTTTAGTTTATGTTTTTAGTTATTCTCTTTTTCTACATTTACTTGGTAATGTAACTAGTGTAATAAGTGTAATTGTAACTGGTGTCTACTACTGTTGCTAATTAGTTTTTGTATTGTATTGTTGCATTAAGAAAAGTATCGTATTGTAAGTAGTGTAAGTATCGTATTGTAAGTAGTGTAAGTATCGTATTGTAAGTAGTGTAAGTATCGTATTGTAAGTAGTGTAAGTATAGTATTTTAAGTAGTGTAAGTATCATATTATAAGTAGTCGGTGAACCTTGTATTGTGAAATAAATAAATTTAAAAAAAACAAAAATAGTTACTTAATTAGTGGACCTAAAATAGGGATAACTTCACGGTCCTCCTTTTTAAATACTGTAATACTGCATGTTTGTATGTTTGTATTTGTATTTGAATAAGTATTATTATTATTACAACTATTATTATTATTATTATTATTACTATTATTATTATTATTATTATTATTGTTATTATTAGAAATATCATTGACTGGCAAATACAATGACTGTTGGATATAATAACTAGAAAATCATTGAATGAATGCAAATAACCTGGTTCTTGAAGGAGGCATTCCCTTTTCCTACTAATTTCCTCATATTTTTTGCCCCTCCCCCCCCCCCCCTTTTCTCCTGATTTATACTTGCAGTACTAATATGCTAGAGCAACTGGAGTGACCCTCCTTGAAGTTAGACAAAAGCTCTCTCAAATAATTATGTTCCATCATGCTGTTGACATTGACAGAGATTTGTATTTAATTCCTATTTCTCGTGCCTCAAGGAATGGTACATGTAATTTCATGTTATTCCTAAGACCTTATGGTCAATTAAACAATGGAACAAGCCCATAGGCAATATTGTAATTCAGGACAATAACAAATTTAAAACTGTTATTTTTATGTGACCATTTTATTGAATTAGGAGAGTGGTTTTAATTTTTAACGTATTAATAATAATTATTTATTGTATTAATTTAGATCAGTTTTCAATTGAGTGTGAAAAGTAATTATACAATTGCTTTGGTTTTTCATTGCTACGCTTTGTGATTGGCTAAAAAATCTCGCGCAACTTTCTCAACCAATCAGAAGTAAAACCAAAACCAATCATGACTTGCTTGTACGCGTTTTCCTGTGCTTGGTGCTGCCGACATGTTATTGCTTCGAACTCTGATTGGTTCATTGGATTGTTTACGACTGCTGTGATTGGTCAAAGTAATAACTTTGGTTTTGGTTTTACCACACTCAATTGAAAACTGCTCCATTGTGTGTTGTTATTATATTTTATTTATTTAAAGGCCCACTGTCACCCAAAATGCATTGCAAATTTAATGCAGTTGAAAATTCCCGAAAGAGCCAATAACGAGCGAGCTCATCATTTGAAAACAAAAACAAATGACCGCAAAGCCGACTGGGTGACAGTGGGCCTTTAAGGTCTACATACACTCCTTCAGTAGAAAAACCCAAAAGGATATAATTATTTTCACTTGAGGGGCAGATCCACTGATGACATAATTTTATGAAAGTTGACCTTTGGTGCATAAACATGTCCATTTCTCTCCTATTTCAAACATTGCGTATTTGTGTCACGCTAGGACATGAAAGACATAAATGCAAAACATCTTAAACTCTTTGTCTGCCTCCAAAATTTACCATATTTTTTAAAAAAATTAATATCTCAGCAGGTATTTTGAACAGCATAGAAAGCTATACTTCTTTTGAAAAGACAAAAATATCCTTTCAAAAAAAATATACTTTGCTCTCTAGAAGCCCATAATATTTCACCAAAAAAATTTACATGATACATTATGCATAATTTATGAAAGCATTTTAATAAAATTAAAATGTAAGTTTTGCAATAACATTGTCTGGTTTGAGGAAAAAAGTTAACAATAAAAATATCTTAGCAAAACGGAGTACCAATCCGCCTAAAATAATGAACTATGTAGAATTTACTAAAATTTATTTTTTGATGCTACCAGACTATGATTAAGAATAAAAATGAGTGATCATTAGTATGCAAATTAGTATGATAATTAGTTAATACTAATTTGCATACTTCAGCCTCGCCTTGTGCTGCCCTTGGTCCATATGTCATGACCTCAAGCCAAATATTTTCTATAAGAAGCAAGGGCTGACAACTGCGTAGAAAAAGTAACGCAAATATTTTCCCATCCGGCCCTCCCAGTTAGTCAACAGGGACATAATCTGCACCCGTACGCCTATACTAAGTTCATCGCTTTGAACCACGAGATAAAATGAACAGCGTTTTAAACTCATTTTTTAGGGCTTTTAAGAAATAATAACAGAAGTCATAAAATGGGATAAATAAAAAACAAAGTTGAAGCTTGCATAGCTTATCAATACTGTAGTCCATTCCAAAAGATTTCTGCATCGTTTGGAGTATATCTACATAAGCTTTACCTGTACAAACAAACCTGTTAAAGGCACGTTGTTGTAATGATGAAACACTACACAATTTGCTATCGCATGGTATATATAGAAGTACAAGTTTCCAATAATACAAGAAAAATACGGTCATAATAATGTAATAGTAATAATAATGAAGTTGCTTTAGTTATAAATAGCACGAGTTTTGGCGCGCGAGATCTTGAGTTTGACCTCACGCGACCAGATTTAATAGCCCGCCTTGTGTTTTGGTTATCTTTTGCAATTGATTAAATAATAAGCTGATATGCTTACCTCAATTGCTGAAGACGTGCGCAGAATGTAAAGATTTCTGATTCGGCAAGACACAACAATTAACTGACAACAATATGCTTGCACTACCATGCATCGCTTGCACCTGACATAAAAAGAAACGCCTTCTCATTGTTCTTGGCAGAACCTGGGAACGAGAGGTGCAATAAAGTCGATACAACATCGTTGGTCGTCTTCGCGTCTCCGAAGCTCTCACGAGCTCCGCCCCAACGATCGTCAGCGCGTGTGCTTTTGTTGGGTCGGCGGCAGGTACGAAGGAGGGGGAGGCGGTGCAAACGAGACGTTGTTGTGGTGAGAGTTTTCTTGGTCCGCTGAATGCAAAGTGATTCGACAAGATTTTGCAGTTTTCTCATTTGATCGAATCGAGTAGATTTCATTCACGAGGCGAGGCATTTCGATTTTATCGTGTCAGTTTCATCTTTGCAAAGCGCGTCCCTCCTACATTTGCATAGTGCACCTTGCTATTCCCCACAGTAGACGGCGTTTGAATTTGTGGTAAGTTCATTATTATTTAAAGTTTCTTTAAAATTAACATCTCAGTTGGATCTAACGGATCCATCTAGCCATTGTTTTTAGCTCATAAACAGCAATTACGTTACGCGCTGTGAAGCATTCAGCTAAACAAACGAGCCCGGGCTGGTGTATAATTCTGCAAGTGAGCGATAAATTACTTTGTAAGATTTCTTCTTCACCGCTAGGATGGCTTTGTAATGCAATTGCGGAGCTTATTTTTGGATAAAATTCTCACCTTATTCTAACTGGCTTTTATCGGAAAATTTACATATGAGTCCTGCATAGGTCACAAAAACAAGCGGTCACAGTGACAAACGACAGACCATTGTAGGAATGTACATGTAAGCGTCACCGTGTAATGCAATGCATATTTCGATGTGATCGCTATTTTATTTAAAACAAGAGAAAACAGTAAATTGTAACTTCCAGTAGTCTATTGAAAACACAAAGTGATTAGGGTCATCCCGGGATGATCGAGAATGATAAAAATTAAATGGTTTCTCGTCTCTCACGTTTTATTTTCAAGACGGCCGGTGACTAGTTGTAGTAAGCTTATTGATATGAAAATTGATATGCTTATCAAATTATGAGACTTTTAAATGTAATGCAGGCCTTTCCTTTTGCATTATGTCTGAATATATTATTATAAAAAGATTCTAACAGGCAAATTCGTTTCAATATGGGTACATGTCATCAGTTTCTGATCTGCCTCATATTTTTATGTGGCGTTTATAATTTGTTAGTGAAATATAGTCAAAAGCGAATACTCTTGGGAAAACAAATATAATTTAGCTGATATTGTATAATATCTTTGAGTGTTTATTTATATTGATGATTTCAGTTTTTAAAAAAGTGCCTGGAGCGTGAAACTGATAAGATAAGGGTCCTTGTATTAGTGAGCCGTATAGTTCATGTTTACAGAGTGTTGGGCAGATAGGAAAATATTGTTTTTGTTTCTCAATCGTTCAGTAAATTATCTTCGGAAAAGAAAAAGAAAGGTCTGTAGATAGACTACATGAGAATGCCCCCCCCCCCCCCCACCCCACTCTAATTTTCCAACAAATAATCCGTTTCCGGTTGAGGCGATGAAAACGTGCTGAACTGATTAAAGGTGTGGTAATATTCAATAAAAATAACCTATTGCAAAACGCCGCTTGTGATCTTGGTCGGCTTGAAAGCAGCCCCTAATTGCGAGAAAGACTACTTGAGAATTCTCCCCTCCAATCCCCCCCCCAACCTTAATTTTCTAACAAATACTCAGTTTCCCACCAATCAGGGTCGCCACGTGAGACAGACATGTTAAATTTATTTTTGTTAGCTTGAAAGCGGCCCTAATTGTGAGAAAGTCTCCCTGGAAAATATTAATCGTCCATTTTAGTAACAGTGCAATCAACTGGTTGTACTAGTGAAACAGTTAAAACAACCCCATTTAACATTATAGGCGTCACCGACTAATAAATTTGGGGGGTCTTAGGTTTCGTGATTACAAAATTGGTGGATTAGACTTGGAACGGTCAGAATTCAACTTCATAACTCGACCAAATGGATTTTAGGGGTCTTAGTTTTCATGATCACAAAAACTAAGATGGGTCTTAGTTCTAAGTTTTCGTGGGTCTTAGTTTTCGTAACACCCGGTTTCAGGTCACATGCTCATCCAAAGTTCAGTTGTTTTTGTTGCCATCCACCATTGCCTGACCTGCCCGCCCACCCACCCTTTGTGTGTTTTTTGTGTTATTTTAGCATTTGAAGTAGTGCCATAGTTCCAAATGTTATTGTATCTAGTCTCAGTATCTTGTTAGTCATTTTAGAGCTGTTGTATTGTAATATTAGTCAATTGTTGTGATGATTGAAGTCAGGCTGCATGGTTTGGCTTGGCATGGCTCCCAGTTGTATGTGAGAACCCTCACTTATTGTGTGACACTGCCTCATAACTTGTTTGCATTCAAACTTTATTCAAAATGTTTTCAATAAAAACGCATTTTTGTTTTAAAAATCTCTTGAAAACAATGTATCATTTTTTCTCTTCTACCAGAATTGTATTTTTAGAAAATGATGCAAAAAAAATTCACAAATATAAAGCTTTAAATAATTTGCGTATTGAAAGATGTTCAATGTAAATTAATTAGTTGAGCTTCCAAAACAACTAAAAAAAGCCTGTGTTAAATGAGACACAAGATGACAAGATAAGACAAGATGATTTACTCAACTCAGCTCAGTTTTACATGACATGTAGGTAAAATTTACATAGGCAACTAAACACAAGTACAGCTAAGGAATAAAAGAAAAATGTAACAAAAAATAGAGAGTGAGTTGGGATCATCCAAATAGCAAAGGCTAATCTAGTGGATGACCGCTACAGGATCCTTAAGATTAGGGAGTGTTCTCCTTCATCAAATGTAATAAGCAGTGATACTTATTCAAAGTGGTTGAGTTCAAAAGCAGCACTTAGTCCAAGGGTGTAAAAGAATATGTTTCAGTTTGAAAAGCAGTCTATGGAAATTTATTCTCAATGAGTAACAATATGTTTCAGTTTGAAAGGCATATATTTAATTGTTCTTTCCTTTAGCTCTCTTTCTAAAATTTCTGCAATGAATAATAATAATAATACATTGTAATAAAAATAATAATAACGAAATTCATACACAGTACATGTACAGAGTCTTGATGCTCGTACATAAAAACTAATTTACTATGGCGAGTCTGAGATAAAGAAAAATCAGCCTCATTTTATTAGCCTGGAGCTCCATGGAACAAGCCCAAAAGTTTACTTCTATTAAAATTTATTCAGTTTACACAAAAACTAAACAAATCATCAAACATTGCTTGCCCTTTAGGCTGCAACCAGTGGCATAAAGGCAGTAGCCTCACAGGCCGGCCATAGCCAGACAAAAATTCTTACCAAGGCAATATCAGAAAAAAAACACTTTCTTCAGTTTTTCTAATGCATACATGTAGCCTTTTACAAGAGAGATCCAATGCTTGTACTATTATTCAAAGTTTTTTTTTACTGACCCAAGTGCCTTGGTTTGCCCCCAGGGGTTCGCCTCATGCTTAATGTAGCTACAACTCTGGCCCCACTCTGGGCACCAACAGTGTTCTTACCAGACCACGGCATTGCCTCACTTTTTCGGGGAATGCCGCATTATTATAAGCCCAAGGGGTCCCAAAGGCGCAAAGAAGCAAAAAAAAGAAAAAAGGAGGGAAGAAAACGTATCACGAACGTACATTTCTCTATAATATAAGCCAAAATTTCATTAGTTATGGCCTCTTTAGAAAGCGCCCAGAACATTTATTATCTAAGTTTGTTTGGGGTATTTGCTGAAATAAAATGTTGAGTTAATTGTGTCTAAAAATTGTGACCCACTTTCTCTCTCATGACCCCCTTTTAGCTTCTCTATGGGTCCTGTGGACCCCAGTGAGGAAACTTCTGGTAAGAACACTGCACCAAGCACTGTATAAAATCCCAAGGGTATAAATTATAAGTGCTGTATGTTATTCCTTTTGATCAGGGAAGAAGTTTCTTGTAATATTTTGCTTTATATGTGTTTCTACAACTATTAACAGTATTTCATTCTGTGTTTTTGTTTTGGCAAAAATATGTAGTTTACTTCATTGATTAACTATACATTATTATAAAAATAAGTACATAACTGAAAACTGTTATACAGTGTGCATTCCAGAATCCATCCAAGCTTATGAATTAATCATCAAGAAATTTTAATTTTCATAGACTTATATTCTAGGTAAGAGCTGCCAGATTTGTTACAATTGAGCATATACAGCTAATTTTAAATATAGAAGTAAGTTTCTTTTTGGATGAAGTAGTTTTGGTACAAAAAAATGAAAAATTAATTTGCATACAAGTATAGGATCGAACATGAATAACAAAGACATACTTTTTACTGCAGGTGACATGGTGATGCCTCATAAAGTATTTATGAGTTTTAAATGAAATATCCTGAAAGCTGTTTAGCCATTAATCTTTTTTTGAATTTCAAATATGTTTTTAAACCAATAAGATGCTATGTGCAACTTCTTTGGAAAGCTTTATGGTTTTAACATAATAGAGTGATCATATATAGGCCTTATAAACAAGAAAATGAACTTGTAGTTTTACTTTTATTACTGCAGATTTATCATACTGTTGAGTAGTGTTCAGTCAGGTAAAGGTTTGAGCATTGAATCTGTCCATCATATCACACATTTGGTTGCTTTTTTTTTACACAAAATGCACCAAGCTACATTGAGTTGCATGGTAATTTTCTTTGTTTTGTGACTTCAGTTTCCAAGTTATCATGGTACTGTACATCATACACTGTTCAATTTATCTGTGCAGTGTATTATTATTTATTGCCCATATATAGAGACACATTTAGATAAAAACAATGGTGTATTTTTTCAGACAATGGCTGATAAAAAAAATAAAGAGGAACTTGGAGCTGCATACCTCCAAGAGATGTATGAAGTGAATGGGAACCCAGAAGATGTAAGTACAGTCAATCCTCTTGACCACCTTTCACACAGAATTTCAGGGCCACCTTATAGAGGTGGCCATTAAAGAGAGCTTTCAGTAAGTGAAGGATTGGCCCCTCAGAGCTGCCAGTTTATGGTTCAATAAGAGTATTATAGAGAGATCATCAGTCAGTTCAAGAACTCATGGCCATTTCAAGGACGTTCGATAAGTATTTTGTAATGGCTTGATACTCATGGTGATAGATTGACCAGTTGAGAATAGAATAGATAATTGGCAGTCGTCACAAGAAACGATGGCCTTTGTTGTGGGGTGGATCTTGTGGAAATGTTGTGTGAATCTGAGTGAATGGATTGACAGCCAGGATAAAAAACCATGAGTGTTAAAGGCATGTTAAAATAAATTGATCATCAATGCAGGTTTAATTGATGAGTTGAAACTTCTATAATAAAGTTGATAACAATGCAATTTTAATTATACTGTAATACTGTAGGAGCACAATTTTAGTGACATTTAGTGACAAACCATCACTACCAAGACATGAGACATTTTCAAAAAATGTAGATAAACTATGTCCCTAGCATTTTAATCATGTATGAATCAGAGTTACAGTGTATTAAATATTCGTGACTCAAATTTGTTTTAGTATGGCAAAGCTGACAAAGATAAAGAAGCATCAACTCCTCTTGTGGAGCATGCACCAGCTCCTGCTGCTGGAAAAGGCAAAAAGGGGAAAAAAGATGACAAAAAGGACAAACTAGAAGATCTCAAACAGGAACTGGAAATGGTAAATATTAAAACTCATCAATATCTTAACTTTTTTAATTCCTAGTCTATTGCATCATTGACCATTCCAACAACTGCTAAGTAGTACTGGATGCAAGGGTGAAATTGAAGGAAACCTAACCTCAAGATTTTGTAATGAAGTAAATATAAAAACAGCAAAGGGGGGTGGGGGGCGGGTCATGTGAAGATGGTCTGATTCTCTTTCCTTTCTGGCAGGATTGGCACAAAGTTAGCAGTGGGAGAGGAGTGGGGGGTGTTAAGATGGTCTGATTCTCTTTTCTTTTTTGGCAGGATTGGCACAAGATTCCACTGGATGAACTTGAAAGTAAACTTTGTACTCATCTAACTAAAGTAAGATACATTCTAGATCTTCTGACCCTTTGATGTCTTGTAGTACTATTCAAACTTGTAAATAAGACCATGTTTTTCGACTGAATTCTTTGTGATTTCACCAAAATTCACAATCTTTAAAACTGACTTATCACATCATATGATGCTTCAACAATGCTGAACCTAGCAGTAGCAAATTTTATTTTATTTTAACTAGGGAAGGCGTCCAAATATCGGCATTGACCCCGACCAATTCCGATTATCGGGGTCCCGATTTTTTCCGATTCAGATTGTGCATCATACATTTCTAGCAGGTTTAAAATAAAGGAAGAGAAAAGAACATTAAGTGTCACAGTTTATTGTTAAGTGGCAGACAAACACAATCTAGATTTGAATGAAAAGTCACTTGTGGTTTGCAATACAATGCATGTATTGTGTGATTGACATGATTTCACCATGTTATTGATCTCTTTAATACAGGGTCACACACAAGAGAAGGCAGATGAAATATATGAACGTGATGGTCCTAATGCTCTAACTCCACCACCTACAACCCCTGAGTGGGTGAAGTTTTGTAGACAGCTGTTTAGTGGCTTTGCTATGCTGTTGTGGATTGGTGCTATTCTCTGTTTTATCACTTTTGGAATTAAAGTGTCAACAATAGAAGAACCCGAGAAAGATGATGTAAGTTCATTTGAGTGTGAGCATTCATGATGATGTAAGCTCATTTGAGTGTGAGCATTCATGATGATGTAAGTTCATTTGAGTGTGAGCATTCATTGGTGTGGTTATCAAATCAAATCAGACCACTTCTTTCTTAAAGTGTATTCTTGCATGCAGTAGCAAACCAGCAGCAGAAGATAGCTCCAGAAACTAAGTAACACAACTCAAGTTACAGTATGGTGAAAAATACTGTTTCAAGAATGCCTAACTTTAATGGTCTTTCAACTCATCTTTAATGTTTCTAACTCTAAAATTCAACCCTAACTAAACTTGTAACTCCAAAATGCGAATCATTGCAGAAATATCAAGGAATTCAACATCCAAACTGTAATTGCCATCTGTTGTTGTGTTGTGAAGAATTTTATCACTGCTCATTCATTTGGATGGTTCATAACACATACAAATGAAATATGTATGTTGCTCAAGATAAAGCAATAACTCTTCTGAAAAAATCCATGAACAAAATGTAAACTTTGTCTCAAAGTATTGTTATACCTATCATAAAAACTCTCATCCTCATATTTATGGCTATTTAGCTGGGTCATTGATACGGCTCATCCATTACTTTGCAGGGTGTGTTTCTACCACCCTTCCTTTTATGCCAGGGTGCACACAGCAACCTTAGCTTTCTCCCATTTATAATGCCAAACACTGTGTAGTTATTTTGTGTTTAGAACTTACAACTTAAAATGTGTACTCCCAACTAGTGAGAACTAATACTGGGAGGGTGCTTGTGTAGGTGATTTTAGAGTAGGTGCTGGATAAATACATGTAGTGTAGGGGAAATTAAATACTATATGATCAGTGGTTGCAGTCTCTTGAGATGAGCGGGCGGGCTCATATTACGGATTTCAGGAAGAGCTAATGTTTGAAAGATCTGTAGGTTTGGAGCAGGAACTGCTTGTTATGAAAGTCTGTTCCATATGTGGATTGATCTAACAAAAGGGGAATAACTGAATGCAAGGACATTAACACATGGTTGTAAGTAGGCATACGGCTTACAAGATCCAGGTGATTGTTTAACACAAGGGTTTAAGTTTAATACTAAGTGACAAGTTGTTAATAAAGCGAGTAAAAAGTTTCCAAAATTGTCATTCATGAGACAGCAATTTTGCCTTTGCAATTAATATAACTTGTTTCATTTGAAAATGCAAACATATCGCACATTAGTGTGACGTAACGTTTGAATCCTTTATTTTGAGGGGTGTCCTCAATACTATCCTTTTATATCCAGTAAACTAACAATGCTCTTGTCTTATTTTGTTAGTTGTACCTGGGAATAGTTCTGACTACAGTGGTTATTATTACTGGATGTTTCTCTTATTATCAGGTCAGTTGTTAATCTGTTGCCACACAAGTGTTTATTGGTGGCAGCTACCTGGTATTTCAAGTCCTGTCAATTAACCCTAATAATATTATTACTATTACGGTCCTGTAAATAATTTTCTCTTAAATAAGTTTTAGAACAGGTAACAACAATAATGTGTCAGTCGCAGATCTAAACTTGTTTATTGGGAAGGTACCTGGAGATACATGTAAGAAAGGGGGAGTGAGAGAGGAAATGTCAACCTCATTCCAAGGTTCTTCTCCTTCCCGTCCCGTGGAGCGAGAGAGAGAAAGACCCTGGCACAGGCTGGTCAATGTCTCCCAGAATCTGGGAGATTACAAAAGTAAACATCGAGGGAGGGGCAGCCAAGTCGGGAGTTTGGTTGTACTTAGCTTACCAGGTAACGGAGAGTATTTGCATAAAAAATAAGAGATCTAGTTTGTGTTACAGTAATAATCTCCACGAAGTAAATTTAATTACCCGCGAGAGGTCAAATGTCGAATATTCAGATGCCAAAAAAGATTTATGCAGCTTCTAGGGACCTCTAGTCACGTAAATATAGGAGTTGCTGTGGGCTTTGCAAGTCTGTATAGGAGATATCTCACATTCCAAGAATTAACTTGTGAATAATAATCGAGTGCTGCTCGCATTATTGCCGAAGAACTTTACGGTGGGTCTTTGACTATTGCCACGTATAATAAATTATCTAATGAGATTCAATTTTAATTTAACTTGAAGATCCATCAGTGAAAACTTTACTCTTTAATTTAACTGATTACTGGTTGCTTTCTTGAGTATAGGAGGCCAAGAGCTCAAAGATCATGGAAAGTTTTAAGAAAATGGTTCCACAGGTGATGATATTTAATTTGCTCCATTGCATGGGCTTGTTGTGTGTCTCGATCACTCCATGTGTGTAATAAACCTTTAGTTCCTATGGTATAACCATTATATACAGTTTGAAGACAAATAATCTAGTTTATAATAATTGTATTAATTTTTATGTTTCAGGAAGCCACAGTTCTTCGTGATGGTGAAAAGCACAATGTTAATGCAGAAAAGCTTGTCTTGGGAGATATAATTTTTGTGAAGTTTGGAGACAGAGTACCTGCTGATATCCGTGTCATTGAAGCTCGTGGTTTCAAGGTAAACTTAATAATTTGTTTTTATTTCAAACTAACTTCTAATTCAGTGAGTATCTAAATATTAAGCAATTTATCAAGAAATTGCAAAAAATAGTATCCTTTCTGGTAATGCACTAGGTCTATAACCTGATGGTTATTTGTATAAACTTTTATGGATTTACATTCCCTTAAATTTCTGATTAAAACCCTGCAAATAACACAGCTAGAGTTATGCAAAAACATTTTTCTCACACACATCTGGGGGCCTGGGTGCTAGTGTGCTGGGGGTATAGGTCACATGGTTTGTCAAGGATATCAGTTTTCTTGTTGCCTTTGCCATTGCCTGACCTCCGCTGCCCACCCAGTTTGGTAGGTCATTTATTCCTCTCATTCATTCTTGTAAGGCAATCGGTGGTCCGTGAGTTTTCAATAACCAGTTGTTGCCTAGTTTGTAATGTTTTTGTTACATTATCATTAATAAAGGTCAGGCTGCAAGTTTTGGCTTGGCATGGCTACCAGTTGTGTGTGAGAAATGTTTCTTACAAAGTTAATCCAAATTTTTAAATGTAATTTCCTTTACCATAGTTTTGCAAGACTGCATGAAAATTCTTAGTAAAGTCTGCTGCTTCAAGTGTCGTGCAAACGGAAAGCCAAGAAGATATTCGACTATCTGTGTTCCTTCAAACGGCTATTCATTAATTAAGGTTACAGTGTACCTTCGGGGGTGTCTCCAGTATAACAGCTCTAGCGTCTTACGATTACACTAAATATACCTAAACCCAGATATCAAATTAAAGCTTATAGAGCTGGCTATCTAAATATGGAAACCATTTGGTAATAAAATGAATTGTCGAAGTTTTTACGACATCTAAATTCGAACGTCCGAATCAGCTTTAAAACGCTATAACTCAAAGCGATTATTATATTTTGCTAATTTGATTTGTTCTCGGGTTTCCGGACACGAAGCGCTAAAAAAACGTGTCGGCGATTTTCCATATTCAATTGCAGTGAAAAGTTACAGAATATTTTCGAAAAGGGGACAAAAAAAATTGGAATGATCGCACGGAAATGCCTCTTGACGAAAAAGTTTTCGGAATTAAGAAATTCGCCGACACGTTTTTGTTGATTATATGTTAGCCAAGCTTCTGTCCAAATTTGAGGAAAATCGAACAAATTTCCTTTGAGTTGTAGCTCTTTAAAGTGTCCCCAACAAGCGAAAAATTAACTTTGAGGAAACGGCGCTTAAAAACACATATCGCTTAATAAACAAACTCCGCCCACAAAAGTTATACCGTCATTACTCCGTCAATTTTCACTATTTTTTGATACTTTTTTTTTGGATGAAAGTTCATTCTGTAAACTTTATTTTAACGCCAAAAAAAAAATTTCAATAAATTTTCGATCTGAAGGTACACTGTAACCTTAAATTAAGACATTCTTCTCTGCCCTTTGATCTCCCATGTAGTGTGTATCGTAATGAAGTGTCTTTGATGAGATTTACACGTACATTGGATACATTCTTCCCGTCATCTTGAAAACAACATATGCGCATGATCCACACGTGTCACGAGCGAAATTTGTTTCAACCATCAGAAACACTACCCAGATCTGGGTGGCAGTTACATGACACATACAGGATTTTGGCGCTCATTACTCAGACGTCCGTTTCACAGGGGGTCCAGTGGTGGCACCACAAAATGAGGTCTGTTTTCTTAGGCTATGCAAAAATTAAAAAGGCCATAGCCTGGTGTATACCAACAGGGTTCAGTTTGTTTGGTTTTATTCTTTGTTTAACAAGGTTGATAACTCTTCTCTCACTGGTGAATCAGAACCTCAAGCTCGTACACCAGAATTTTCTCACGAGAATCCTTTGGAGACAAAGAACTTAGCATTCTTCTCAACAAATGCCGTTGAAGGAACCTGCACTGGAATTGTTGTCCAAACAGGGGACAACACTGTCATGGGACGAATAGCCAACTTAGCTAGTGGATTGGGGTCAGGAAAAACTCCAATTGCTGTGGAAATTGAACATTTTATCCATATTATCACTGGAGTTGCTGTGGGCCTTGGAGTGACCTTTTTTATTCTTTCTTTGATTCTCAAATATCATTGGCTCAAGGCTGTCATCTTTTTAATTGGTATCATTGTAGCTAATGTGCCTGAAGGACTTCTTGCAACTGTTACGGTAATTACATGTTGTCTTATTATTCACTGTTTCTAAATGTTTTGTACTGTTGGACATTATAGCTGGACACACGGTCAGTATTATTATAGCTGGACACACGGTCAATAAACCTCTATTAAAGACAGTTCACCTTGGTTTAAAAATGTCTAGAGACACAGGGAAATGATTTTCAGCCCATCTGTCATGATTTTGTAAACATTTTGTCTACTATTTTGGTGTGGGGAGGGGTCATATTCATTCCAAACACAGAACACAATGTACAATGTGCCTCTAAATGAAACACAGAATACAATGTACAATGTACCTCTAAATCAAACACAGAATACAATGTACAATGTACCTCTAAATCAAACACAGAATACAATGTACAATGTGCCTCTAAATCAAACACAGAATACAATGTACAATGTGCCTCTATATCAAACACAGAATGCAATGTACAATGTGCCTCTATATCAAACACAGAATACAATGTACAATGTACCTCTAAATCAAACACAGAATACAATGTACAATGTACCTCTATATCAAACACAGAACACAATGTACAATGTGCCTCTATATCAAACACAGAACACAATGTACAATGTGCCTCTAAATCAAACACAGAACACAATGTACAATGTACCTCTAAATCAAACACAGAACACAATGTACAATGTACCTCTAAATCAAACACAGAATACAATGTA
Source organism: Cladopsammia gracilis (assembly GCA_022457155.1). NCBI lineage: Eukaryota > Metazoa > Cnidaria > Anthozoa > Scleractinia > Dendrophylliidae > Cladopsammia > Cladopsammia gracilis. The sequence goes on along the minus strand of JAJGOT010000249.1, from coordinate 1,086,122 downwards.
CAATGTACCTCTAAATCAAACACAGAACACAATGTATAATGTACCTCTAAATCAAACACAGAATACAATGTACAATGTACCTCTAAATCAAACACAGAATACAATGTACAATGTACCTTTAAATCCTACACAGAACACAATGTACAATGTACCTTTAAATCCTACACAAGTTCACCCCTGAAATAAGTTGCTACTTTACTTTGTCTCCTTGGAAAATGTTTGAGTCAGGCAATGTTCTTTTGCTTGTTTAGGTTTCAGAATAACCAGAGTATTTTCCAAATTATAAAAGTGCCTATAGTTTAACTCTGGAAGTTGTTGATGTAAATTGTTTTCAGGTTTGTTTAACTCTGACTGCTAAGCGTATGGCCGCTAAAAACTGCTTGGTGAAGAACCTGGAATCAGTGGAGACACTTGGTAGCACATCAACCATCTGTTCTGATAAGACTGGAACACTGACACAGAACAGAATGACAGTTGGTATGTGTCATTGTTCAGAGAGTTAGACTGTTAGTTTACAACTTAACTACTGATTACTGGTAATAATAATAATATTTGTTTTATTACGTAGTCAGTAATGATCTGCTGTACAAGGTTGAACTTTATGTTGATGATATACTCATTTATTTTGCCAGCAATACAACTGAAGGGCTCCCGGCAAGAACATCCTTAGTATGTTTTTGGCAACTTTCACTAAAAGGCCAATATTCAGTGAAAATTTTCCAAAAAAGTACTTAGGACATTCTTGCTGGGAGCCGTTCAATTAATAATATTGAGTCTCAGCTGACCTCAGTTCTGAATAATGTAAACAGCTGGCTTTATTCCAACTTCCTGACACCAAATCTCAGCAAAACTAAAATAATGCTATTAGGGACACATCAGGGACTCAGTACAGAGGACAGTTTTGAAATTCAAGTTAGCAATATCAGCTTAGAGTCATTGAAAGTAGATCTGTTGAGCCTGAGGAGCTGTGCACAGTATTTAGCTGGCCTAGTCTACAGGCATGTCAGGAATACCTTAAATGTGTGCTAGTTTATAAATCTCTTTTCGGTATGGTGCTGTGCTATCTTTAATCAAAGTTCAAACAGCATATCAGATCCATGCATGTAACACCAGACACCGTGACTTGTTGCACCTACCTCTGGCTAAAACATGGAAGTACCATAAAAGCTTCAGATATAATGGGGTGGGCCATTAAATTCCATGCCTCATAGTATCTGTAGTGTGCAGGGATTAGGGTAGTTTAAGACCAAAGGTAAGCACCATCTCAAACGCTTAGTCAATAAGTCAACTTCTGTTTTTTTGTGTGTGTGCTTTTTATGCCTGTTTGCAATCTTATTAGTCAAGGCTCCATTTAAACTAGTTTAGCTAAATTAGATGTCCCTGAAGGAAATAATATTGGTTTCAAAAAAATAACAAATAACAATAACAATAATGTTGTAATTTTCCCCTGTAGCCCACATGTGGTTTGACAATAACATTTTTGAAGCTGACACTACAGAGGACCAATCAGGAACTCCTATGGAAAAGGTACCTAGTTTAAACATTATAGATGTTAATTGACCACCTTTGAAAAACAGTCAAAGCTTTGTGAGCTGACACTCATAAACAGACAGCTCTACTCATGGCTGCTGCCTTGAGAAACCAATTTCAACTCTTTGTTCACGAATGGTATTCCTGGAAGTGAGCATAATCTGCAACAAAATTGTTGAGGTATTTTCATTTAATGCGGTACGTTGTGGGACGATAACAAACCCAACCCCCCCACCCATCCAACCATTTGCATTTGCTGTTGCCCACAGACAACCTGACCAGCGGTACAACATTGGATGGGTGGGGGGTGGAGATCACATTGTTCAGATAACCTTATGGTATAAGTTTAAGAAAAGATAGCGAAAAGTTATTTTGAACCAAGTGTCTTAAGTAATTTTGACGCCAATTGCAATTGCATTTTCTCAGTGACGACAACCACAAGGTATGTATATGTTGCAGATAAATTTAATTTTTAACTAGGTTAACAATCTCCATCGCAAGTGGAAAGATGAAATAAATAATAAATAACTAAATGAATAAATAATTTAATAAATTAATAGCTAATACAAAATACAAGGGGAGGGAGGGGTGGGGGAGCACAAGCTAAACGCCAACAACAAACTTGACGATAAAATGAGCTCAGAGCACATGGTGCTGCATGAGCCTAAGCTGATGAGAAGACCACTGAACATATCTAAGCCCAGGAACCCCACATCCAAAGCCGGTGACCCCTAATGCTATTGATGTGGGGAACACGGCCACAAGCTCCCATAAACGCTAACCGCTAACCATCAGGGTGAGCCACAGGAGATGAAAATGAGCATTCTAAGAAAACTAGTTTTAGTTTTGCATAAATTAAATGTTGGATGATGGAAGTCTGGGACCAATAATAAGCAATAATACAAAAGACGTTTTAACCATTTGTCAACCTTATCTTGGTATAGAGATTGTATTACAGATCTGAAGGTAGAGAGTTCAGCTCTAGGCAATTACATGTAGTGCTATAAAAATATTCTTTATTTCATAATTTCACTGCAGATATTCCAGGAGGTACATGTAGATATTAGACTAAGTATTGCATCAGGGGGGTGATATGAAAACTAGGGAGGTGGGGGAAAAATTACCTAGTTAGAAAAAAAGTTACCTATTGATGTAACTACAACATAATTATATAGCATCCATACTTGGAAATATTGGGTGAGACATGTCCTATGAAGAACGGTTACAGTTCTTAAATGGCCAACACTACAACAAAGAAGATCATTTTCCTCGCTTACTGAGTGTTATAAGACAATAAACAGACTTAATGGACTTGACCCTTCAACATTTTTTACTTTTGCACACTTTTGCCATTAAAGACTGGAACTCTCAAGCCTTACATGTAAGAAACAGTACTACTAGCGCTTCTTTTAAAACTAACTTTTACAACAACTGTTTTACCCCGTAACACGTTTGGCCTCGACTTTAAATTTATATTTATTAATTTATGTGTTTAGTTAATTGATTATATTTTGTAGGACCTCTTTGAAAATCATGTAATGAAAGGGCATCCTATTAAAATATTAGTTAATAATAATTTTAGTCCCTAAAGAGCTAACCACCGTTTAAAAAAAGTCTGAATCCGCAACACTAAATAGTTACAAATATTCTTTTTTTTATTTGCATCATTGACACATGGAATAAATTACCTAAAGAAATCGCCGAAGCAGAAACTTTGAACATTTTTAAGAACCAGCTCAGACGCTATTCGTATTCTTGTGAACATTAAGTTATTTAAGTGTATTTTAAATTTATTTTATAATTTGAAATAAATTTAAAATGTGATGTATATATTTTTTTGTTTATTTATGTTTTTACTAGTCTATAGAGGGAGATAAATTAGAAAGGGATAACTTCTTTTATCTCCTTTTTATGCTACTCATGGAATTTGTGAATAAACAGTTATTATTATATATAGGTCCTGGTCATTCAATTAGGGTTGGGAATGTTTATACAGAACATTCAATTATTTTAAGATTAATATTACAATTTATATTAGGTGTAATAACGAAAGATTTAGATATACATTTAAGAATAAATATCAGCGATATAAAAACATGACGTTTCGGCGACGACATGTCACCATTATCAAATGTAAAATTATTTGTGAAGTCGAAAGTGTGAAAATAAATAAATAAAAGATGCGGAGATGAACGAAAGAATGTGGCTTAATTAACTAAACAGTTTTGCTGGTATGCAATTTACCATCCTAAAGAAATGCCGCGGAAAGTTTGAGTGCCTTATTTATGAGATGCTATTGATAAGGAAAAAGAGTCCGTCTCTTAACACTCAAAAAGACTCCATACCAGCGAAACTGTTTAGTTAATTAAGCCACATTCTTTCGTTCATCTCCGCATCTTTTATTTATTTATTTTCACACTTTCGACTTCACAAATAATTTTACATTTGATAATGGTGACATGTCGTCGCCGAAACGTCATGTTTTTATATCGCTGATATTTATTCTTAAATATATTAGGTGTGCCTGATCATGTCGAATTGCCTTTAAAGTCAGTGTTTTTCTAATTTATGCCTCCTTGGCATTTATTTGAAGAAATATGGTATCTGGAGCTGTGCTACCTTTGGAAACTGGGCCAAAATTGCACTTGACAGTTTTTTATACTTAATTTCAAACAGAGTGATACTTGGGACGCATTGTCCAGAATTGCTGGTTTGTGTAATCGTGCTGAGTTTAAGGTTGGCCAAGAAAGTGTCCCTGTATTAAAAAGGTGAGAAATTTACATGGCACATAATTATTAAGGGTTAAGGAGCTGACTGTGTTGAGTTCTGTGCATTGTTGCAATTTAATAAAAAGGAAAATTGTTGCACTGTTGTCAAGACAGAGCTTGACAGTAATAATGACCTACTACAATGGAAACTCCATTTAACAAAGTACCAAGGGACTGGAGAAATTCATTCATTTTATTGAGGGTTTGTTAAATAGAAAACCTTGTTATAACAAATTTGCGGAAAAACAACCAAAATGTTCATTATATTGAGGTATATATAGTTAATAATAATATTATTATTGTTTTGTAAATGCTAGGTAGTGTGACATAATATGTTGCACTAACCCAGCATTTCCGGATCTGAACAAATAACATTTGCGCTTTAATGCCTGTATGAAGCTACAGTACACAGCTACTTTCTGAACTCTATGGTACCTTATGACAGGTATGAAAATCACAAACCAGGAAAGACAAACAATAAACTACAATAATATTGACTGTTCCTTTATTTTGAAAGGGAAACAAATGGAGATGCCTCTGAATCAGCTCTGCTGAAATGTGTTGAGCTTCAAGTGGGCAATGTTGCACAAATGCGAGAGAAAAACAAGAAGATTTCTGAAATCCCATTTAACTCCACCAACAAATACCAAGTGTCCATCCACGAGCAAGAAAATGCTGATGATCCTCGTTATCTACTTGTAATGAAGGGTGCCCCAGAACGCATCCTAGAACGCTGCTCTACAATCCTGATCAAGGGGAAGGAGGAAGTATTGGATGATGATATGAAGGAAGCATTTGAGAGAGCCTATCTAGAGCTGGGTGGCATGGGAGAGCGTGTCTTGGGCTTCTGTCACTTTTACCTGAATGTTGAAGAGTATCCTCCTGGATTTGAGTTTGTTTGTGATGAAGTAAGTTCATTGAAACAACTCTGCAAATAGATGCAGGTTCTATATCTGAAATACTTTTGTCCAGGTAAAACATGCCCTTGGATAGCAGATTACTTGAAAAATTAATATCGTACTCCAGGTTTTTGCACATAATGACAACAAGCAGCCATGGCAGCAACTGAACATCTCAAAAACAATAGTTTTATTAAATGAGGGACAACAATAACTCTACACATGCCTTATACACTTTGGTTTATTTCTTTATTTGTTCGTTTTTATCTCCTGTAAGTTAATGTTTAACTTACAGGAGTTTATGTGGGCTAACATGCATTCTTTATGCATTTTTGTTAGCAAAAAATGCGTTAGATACTATTAATAGACTTTTTAGTGAATTTGTGGGGACATTCCTGTTGCATTTTTGTTAGCACATTACTTTTCTCATCTGTCATCAGTCCTACGTCACTACGGAGTTAGATAGATTTGTGTTAGATATTATCAATAAGAAAACAAGAGTCGAGTTGCATATTTTTTTAATACAGTGGTTTATTGACTTGACCTTCACAGTGAAGAAATATGCGTGTTAAAATTTCATATAAAATCTGCCACGCTGTTTGCCTATTTCGAAAAATGCCTGGGAATATATTTTTTCAGTTAGGTAACATTCCTACTGTTTGTTATCTCTTTTTCGTAGCGATGATTTTTAAGGCGTACGATTATGAATTCTATGTTTTTTTGGGAACATGTTGCAGAATACTTTCATTGTATCGAGCGTCAAGAAGTGTAACGTAAATCTCACCTAATGTAGACTGTGCTCAGATATATGGCACGCTAGAAGCGCGCTTGGCTAATGTCCTTTACGATGTCCAGTCTGGTTTGTCAAACTGGTTGCTTCAAGACATTTCAGTGGTATTATCATATTATAGCACTGCGTTTTAAGAAAGGGAAAACCGGAGAGTTTGAGGTAAGCTGACATTGCTGATTGAGAATGGTTGTATGCTGTGCGTTTACAATGAAGTTTTGTTGAAATAATGTGTTTGTTAATTTCCATGTTATATCGCCAAATGTCACCAAATATACAACTAAATTGGATTAAAAGATTCTCAAGGAGAAAAACAGAAGCAGTAGTTTCGAGAAAAAGTACGGATTCGAAATAGAAGAATGGATCAAGTTGATTACGGTTAAGCAATTTTGATTACATGACATGCGGTCAAGAAATATTCAAAGTTTCGATTCTGGTGGAATTTTGTCGTTATTTTGTCTTTTTAATTCATATTTTTCTGCGTTCATCACTTTTGGCTATTTTTTTCTTCCTATTTTCGGATGATAAAAAGCAAGCTAAAGCAAGCTCCTGGCCATAATCATGGAAACCAATATTTCTGTCGAGACAGTGTCCCTTTAGTTAAAAATGTCCTCGGCCCGAGGTTAATTTACCTCATTTGCAAGTTATAGAAGCTGACTAAATTAAACGACAATAGGTTTTAACGAACCAGTGCTTTCAATTTCCTTGTAGGTTGACAAACAAATATAGAACTTTTCTATAAGTGTGCTTGTAAAAGCGATCAGAAACAATTTCACGAACGCTTTTGTAAGATGTGAATAAAAGAATTTTATTTTATCAAGGGGACTGTTTTAAGCGACATTATTTTATTTTTAGTGAGTCATCGTACAGTGTACTAAACAAACCTGTTTTTTTTTTAGCCATATCATTAGAAATGATTAAGCAGAGTTTTGCAATACTGTCATCAGATTGATTTTCCAGGTCAAACAAACCAATGTCAAACAGTTAGGTTTCAGTGAGGTTCTGGGTTTTAGTTCATTTTTGTTTTTACTTTTTTAGGCCTCATTTTGGTTCATTTTGGTCAGAAAGATTCGTGCCCAATTTAGTCTCTGCTTAAAGGGATAATTGTGGTACGGATAGTCCTTAGATTTTTCCTATCGATGGTTTTAATATATCTGGTATTCGAATCTATATATAGCTGTGAAATGGCTTATTTACGCGTCATAAGCTTTTAAAAGAGGCAGGCCAAACACGATTCCCACTAGTCGCAAGAAGTATTTAAAAGCCTTTAAAATAGCTTTCCCAAGTAGGTTTACGAGGTATTTGTCCCTTGCTATAGATCACTGTTAGGATGTTACAAGTCGCAATTATCTATCATCTTTGGATAATTTCTCTAATGACAGGATCAATCCCGGAGGATTTCATGCCATAGCCATGACTATAATTATTTTATTTCTTTATGTATTCTCTACACTGTCCTGACATATATTAGGGCTTCTTTGGCTCAGACTCATGTTGCAAAATAAATGGCAATCGGCTAAAGATTATGCTACCGCTGTGGAAATATTAGGATCAGTAAAGAGGCTGTGATAAGTGTCCACAGCCTGCGGCATGCAAGACTTGTGAGAAAGTGTTTCTTGATCACGGATAAGTGTCTATTAAAGATCCAAGAATGAAAATGCAATCATTTTCAGGAGTAATAAACTCCTGTCATGTTCCTATATTGGAATCACGACTTCTTGCAGGTAGTTTTAGCTCTTTAGTTTATTCTTTTGTTGAGTAGTGACCTGGAGCTAGACAGAACTTCCGTTGTCTTATCATGGCATTGCGATCACTGCATCCAATAGTATATCCTCTGTACGCGAAGAACAGCTTCACTTGTAGAGTTGTACCAATGTATTTTGAATTCATTGAGACATACACGAGACTACACTACGTATCTTTTGTACAACAAGCGTGTAATTCTCGTGAAGTAATGTTGTGCTCCATGCGTACCATAATAATGGAGTAATTCCATAGTAATGGAGTAAATGGAGTAATGGAGTAATGGAATAAATAAAAAAAAAGCCAACCCGGTTATAGGCCCATCGGTAACAAAACATTACTCCGGTTATACCCATTAATTCCTTATTCCTTTCTTAATTCCTTAACAGAAATTCTTTACAAAAGTTTACGCCTAAATGAAATTAACTCAAAGAACGCTTCTTTATGGCAATATTTTTGCTTGCCAGCCAAAAAACCCCTACGAAGTTACATAAGCCCGGGGCTTATAAGCAGCATTTTACAGTATAGTCTCTGTAAAAAGTATAAAAAGAGACAGGCCAAACACGACTCCCACTAGTCGCAAAATGTATTAAGTAGCCTTTAGGATAGCTTTCTCGAGTATACCTGCAAGATATTTGTCCCGTTAGATTACATTAGGCATATATAAGGGTTTCTTTGGCTCAGAGTCGTGTTGCAAGATAAATAAGTTTATGTTATCGCTATGAAAATGTTAGGATCAGTAAATTTCTTTGTTCGTGATGCAGTGTTTAAGTCTGCGACGTGCAAGGCTTGTGAAAGAGTGTTTTTTCGTCACTCTGAGATGTATAAGTGTGTAAAAATGAAAGTATCAAAGACGACCACGACAGCTCTAGCAACTATGTTTAGTTCATTTCTGTTCTTGGTATAACTGTTTGTTAACAGTGACACTGATTCAAACAAAAGTTAAGATGAGGGGATGAATACTGAGCAAGTTTACAAGAACTAGATTTCCACCTGAAACAGATTTTGACGATAAGATTGATGATGATCCCAATAATGAAAACAGAGAACAAAGTTGTAAAGAATTTTACTTGAAAGGAGGAATAAAACTTTTTCGCAGAATAAAAGCTAAATCATTCATTTAGTTATGTTTAATAAAATGGATGCTGAAGATTAATTGCAGAGAGCTCTTGATGCTTATCCCATGTAAAAATAAGATTTCAGCAAGTAAAACATGTTATATTCGAAAGGAAAGAAAGGAGAACTCTTAAGAAAAAGCCATGGGAGATCCTGAAAATAAGGAACGTGATCAGTTAGATACTGTAGCTTCGTCTGCTCAACATAACGATGAGCAGGATATAAGTGAAGAAACACGGCAATACAGTGAACTGTTTGGTTGTTTTAACCCATGTTTAGATAACAATCACCAAAGGAACAATCTTTCAAGTAATGCTGGATTTTTTTTCTACAGCAAATGATAATGAAAAGCTGGTAATTAATCGTATGGGTGATAACAGTTATAAAGAACTTGTTCATTCTTTGAACAGAGAACAAATGGAGTTTTTTTTTACCATATGTTACTCTCTGTTAAAAACGACGAGAAGCAATTGACACTTTTGAATTGACACTCTAACCTAAATGTCCAATTGCAACAATATTCGGACATAATATGACAGCATTGCATGATGGGAAAAACTTACAGGAGATAGCCCAGAGGGCACTTTGATTAAGCTTGGGTTTTGTCCAAGATTTTTGCTCCTTTTAACTCATCCGTGTAGCAAGCTTAATTATTCCTTTCATGAATTGAGACATGCTTCTTTGAAACTCACTTGTATTGTAGCTTAATCTTGCAAGGAACACCATATTGTTTTTGGAAAAAGAATAGCTCATTATTAATGACAATCCTATTTCACTTTAAAGTTAAGCTGGTGTGTCTTAACCTGTTTTGCCAAACAGTAAAACTGGGTGGTTTTGGTTGCTCACAATTTTATTTCAAGCCACACATTGATTTTGTGGAAATTTAAATGCTGGTTTTGTTGGTGTAGTCATCATGTTTACAGTACCACACCAGCTATAAAATGCAGGCAACATGAAAAATGTGACAAAATGTTAAATTAAACTGGAAGTAAAAACTAATGCATAGAACTGTGCAACTTTTTACCTCATGCACATTCTAAAGCAGACAGTAAGAAATTTTAAATTTTGGCCATTACCATCCTTGTGATGTTATAAAAATTATTGCGGAGCTCTGGGGATGAGAATGTGTATGCAGTGTGTGGCAAGATAGAAATTGTTTGTCTCTCATTTCCAGCCTCCCAATTTCCCACTTGAAAACTTGTGCTTTGTTGGTCTGATGTCCATGATTGATCCTCCTCGTGCTGCTGTTCCTGATGCCGTCAGCAAATGCCGAAGTGCAGGAATCAAAGTTATCATGGTTACTGGTGATCATCCAATCACAGCCAAGGCCATCGCAAGAGGAGTGGGAATTATATCTGAAGGTACAGTGTTAATTAAATTAGTGCAAATTGTGTCTGCGGGTTTGTGTGCAAACTTGAACTGGGAAACTGGTATAACATAAGTACAGATTATACTTATTAGTGGGCACATTGTGCTTGCTTGGAGTGTCTTCGCTGCTTATTTGTTTTCTTTGGAATACTGCAGAGTTGTAAATGAAGAAGTCTAAGTTCTTTTAGATGTCAGTTACTTGACTTACAAATGAAAACAAGAGAACATGTCATGTTGAACAACAGACATGCACATCTATTGGGTGGGATCACATTTTTGGAGTTATAAACTAATAGTCATTGGCAGCTAAAAGCTTATTTATATAATGATCCGCATAAGAAGGATAGCGCTGAACGGCAATGCACGATGGAATGTCAACTTTTTCATTGTTACAACTAGTGATCTCATTGGCCTAGACTCAAAAACCGCTAAAAAGTTAAGGTTCAAGGTGCATTTTGTCTAATTTTTTAAGGTTTCAAGTAATCGTGACCCAATGGCACAACACGCAATTTTAAAAAGATATTGTATTTGGGGAACTTCATCAAAGAAGCAAAATTATTAGCTATTGTCTTCTGCTATTCTGATTGGTTAAGCACGAACATTTCCTAAAATTTATAACGAAAATTTTTAACGCAAATGGATTTTCTTTATTTGTATAATGAAATATAATTATTAACCATCAGCTCCTTCTCTATTCTTGAAATCAAAGATATTCTATGTAGGAAATAGCCAATGCCGCAGAACAATGAAGTTTGCTATCGTTCTTATGTGGAGCATTACTTAATCAACTGCAAAATTAATATAGTTTGTTTTCAAGCTTACTGAGGTTTGGAATTCATGTTAACTAATAACCATTTGACAGGTCATCTCTAGAATAGTTTAATCTACATGTGTGTACTTAATCTTTTTGAGGGAAGAACTTTTTTGTGGGATATCTGTTTTTGAGGATCATGCAAGGTTAATAACAGGGTCTAGTTGGGATGCCAGATCTGCCCCGATTCTCCATGCCCTTTAATGGGATAGCCTCGCTGACAGACGTGTAAAACAACTGAAATCTTTAATGTTTAAAACTGTAAATCACCTTGTACCTGAATATCTGTCTGATAAATTCACCAGCGTTAATACCATTCACAGACATAATCTTCAACGTGCGCAACATAACCTGTTTATTCCGCGACCGAACACTGAGGCCCTTAAGAAAAGTTTTCGTTATAGGGGCGCAGTAACATGGAACAGTCTGTCAGCGGAGGCTAAGCAGGCCACTACTTTAAATAGTTTTTATTCCGCTATTGTATTTTAGTATTTTCTTAACTTAGTTTAGCATTTATTATAGGAGTTTTGTAATTTTTAAGTCTTAACTTTTTCTACTAGGTTTAATGTGCACGGCTCTTTAGAAGACCACTTTTTAGTGATAAGGACTCCGTGAATAAATAAAGTTATTGTTGTTATTGTTATGTAAGAACATTGGCAAAAAACAAACTAGGAAATATTTCATGCCAGTCAGCATTTACTATTGGAGTCTGACAAGACTTTGAGGAGTAGAGTAGAGTAAAGACACACTTTTAAAGCTCTGTCATGTTGATTTAGGTACAGAGACTGTGGAGGACATTGCTGACAGACTAGGAATTCCTGTGGCCGATGTGAATCCCTGTGATGCTAAAGGCATTGTTGTCCATGGTGGACAGCTAAAGGTGCCAATAATTTTCAATGCAGTATCAATTAAACTTGTTACAGAGGGGAGTAGAGGCTGTCTGGTCCCAAAAGACCAAAAAAGCCAAATCTGAATAGGATCAATTTATTCCTCCTATATTCCATCTCAGGACATATCAAGCAAAAAGTTAGATGAAATCCTGAAGGAACACACAGAGATTGTTTTTGCCAGAACCTCTCCACAACAGAAACTGATCATTGTTGAGGGCTGTCAGCGCATGGGTGCCATTGTTGCTGTTACTGGAGATGGTGTCAATGACTCACCAGCTTTGAAGAAGGCTGATATTGGTAGGTTGATTATGTGAATGTTATGACAGTATTGTGCTTCTGTGTTGTGTCAGTTCATATCTAGTCACATTGATAGTTATCTTAACCCACTAGCCATTCATAAGTTTGGAACCTCAAGGTTTTTTGTATCATGAATCGACTGATAGCAGTTGCCTCAGTTAACTTAAACATAATTAGCATAATTGAGGAGATTTATGCAACATAAATTTATGCATTGCCATGACCAAAGACTCCCAATCTGTGTTTTTCAGGTGTTGCCATGGGTATTGCTGGCTCAGATGTGTCCAAACAGGCTGCAGATATGATTCTGTTGGATGACAACTTTGCTTCTATTGTTACTGGAGTTGAAGAAGGTAATAAAACATGGCATGGGTCACAGATGTTTTATTCCATTTAGCAGTCTGTTAAAGTCTGCTTTATCCTTTTGTTGCTTGAAACGTAACAGTGACAAGTCTGAGCTCTTGATATTTTGTAAACTTGTGTCCACCACCCTTTTGAGTCTATTTAGATTCTTATTCATGCTTTTGTCACTTCTAAACTAGACTCACATACAATCTTCAGTCTTGTGGTGTGACAGCTTATTCAGTCACTGCCCCAATCTTATGCAATGCATGGCTGTCATTACATTTTGAGGTTGCTAGCTACATAAGGGCGAAGGAGACTAACACCTTTAATACATACATACATACAAGTGAACAGGAAAACGTTGAAAAGTCAATTATAATTTTCAGTTTGGTTTTGTCTGGTGCTTCATGATTTTTACTAGCCCAAATGGCTAGTGAAAGCAAAATTCCACTAGCCAAAATTGAATTTATACTAGACTTTGGCAAGTTGGCTATCGTTAGACAGTTAGACAGTTTTTCAGGAAATTGACCATGTTATGTGATGATGTTACATATGACACTCATGGGATATTTTGTATCCTCAGGTCGTTTGATCTTTGATAACTTGAAGAAGTCAATTGCATACACACTGACCAGTAACATTCCTGAGATTACACCATTCCTCATGTTCATCCTCATCGGCATCCCGCAGCCCCTCGGCGTTATCACTATTCTGTGTATTGATTTAGGAACTGACATGGTAAGTACTTGGGGTACTGTTTAGTACTCAACTGGTGAACAGTATCAAAAGAACAACAAGTTTCTGAAACCCCCCGGTTGGGAATAATTGAAAATAAAATACCACCGCTACCTTGGGTGCCAAAGGCTTTCTTATAGTGTGTTATATTTGCAGCACAGTATTTTATTTCTTCAATGGTGAACAAGAAAACTTGTTTGGTACCAAGGGTACACAATGAAGTACAATGGAACCTCCCATAAACAGACACCATCGGGACCAGAAAACGTGTCCGCTTAAAAGAGGTGCCTGCCTATGGGAGGTTTAAAGTGTAGTGTTGTATATGGTGCCTATGGGAGGTGTCCGTTAGCGGAGTTTGACTGTACATGTACTGCTCATTACATGGGAAGTGTCTGTCTATGGGAGGTGTCTGTTAGCAGAGGTTTGACTGTACATGTGCTGCTTATAACATGGGAAGTGTCTGCCTATGGGAGGTGTCTGTTAGTGGAGGCTTGACTGTACATGTACTGCTCATTACATGGGAAGTGTCTACCTATGGAAGGTGTCTGTTAGCGGAGGTTTGACTGTACATGTACTGCTCATTACATGGGAAGTGTCTACCTATGGAAGGTGTCTGTTAGTGGGGGTTTGACTGTCATGTACTGCTCATTACATGGGAAGTGTCTACCTATGGAAGGTGTCTGTTAATGGGGGCTTGACTGTACATGTACTGCTCATTACATGAGAAGTGTCTACCTATGGAAGGTGTCTGTTAGCGGAGGCTTGACTGTACATGTACTGCTCATTACATGAGAAGTGTCTACCTATGGAAGGTGTCTGTTAGCGGAGGCTTGACTGTACATGTACTGCTCATTACATGGGAAGTGTCTACCTATGGAAGGTGTCTGTTAGCGGAGGCTTGACTGTACATGTACTGCTCATTAGATGAGAAGTGTCTGCCCATGGAAGGTGTCTGTTAGTGGGGGCTTGACTGTACATGTACTGCTTAGTACATGAGAAGTGTCTACCTATGGAAGGTGTCTGTTAGTGGGGGCTTGACTGTACATGTACTGCTTATTACATGGGAAGTGTCTGCCTATGGAAGGTGTCTGTTAGTGGGGGCTTGCCTGTACATGTACTACTCATTACATGGGAAGTGTCTACCTATGGAAGGTGTCTGTTAATGGGGGCTTGACTGTACATGTACTGCTCTACATAGTAGGATTAATTTTTTGGACTCAAAAGTAAAGCATATTTCTCATATTATGGTATAACTAGTAAGGAACTTTCCACTGAACCTCATAGCAGTAGACTAGATAAGTTACTTTTATTTTATCCTTTATTCTAACTGAGCGTTTTCTATTAGATCTTAACTTTTTTACTTCTTTTTAAGGTGCCTGCCATTTCCTTGGCTTATGAGAAAGCAGAGAGTGACATTATGAAGAGGAAGCCTCGTGACCCCTTACATGACAAACTTGTGAATGAAAGGTACATTACTTTCTGCGTTGTTTAGTAACATACCGATGGTGATAGATTACTGGGTAATGGCTGTTTGGTGCTAAGCAAAAGGAAGGCTGCCAAGTTCTCTGCCTTCGCTCATATTTTACATATTCTGCTATAAAGAGTATTCATTAAAATAAAAAATGCCACCTGCTCACTCAGCCTTTTCATCCTGAGTGGAGTGCGGCTGCCTCATTGTCGCCATTGTAAAACTAAGATTGTTTCTTTTCTTTTCCCAGGTTGATCGCCATGGCTTATGGGCAGATTGGTTTCATCCAAGTAGGACATTTGCTTGCTTGCTTTCTGAAACTAATCACCGAGCAGTTAACTGATTATCATGTTTTAAGTGTTGCTTCAAGCAACAACAGAACAACTCCCTCAAAGGGGGCAGTGTCACATATTTTCACAAGCTCAAAGACATATTTTTATCCACGGAAAACCTAAAAATAATGGATCATGTTTATTAACAATCTCTATACTATTGTACTATAAAGAAGCGTCTTAAACTGCCAATGGCCAGGATGGAAATGGATTGCAACTTAAAAAAATTGGCCTTCCAAGAAAGTAGTTTAAAAACTGATTATGGTTTGTTCTCCCCTTGAGGAATCACTTAGTTTTTTAAATTTAGATATCGGTGTTTTACGAGCATGGTGTGTATAATGAATGCATTGAGTTGAATAATGAATAGTTAAAGTACCATGAAAAAGAATATCTCTGTAGCCTTTATTAAATGGCCACACAGCAGTATTTCGTCCATAATTTAGAATGATGTCAAACGTTTTTTTACTCTAAGAGGGAAAGGCTATACTTCGACTACCAAACGCTGTACGTAATTTTATTTCCATTGTTTTTATCACCAGGCTTTAGGAGGCTTCTTCACCTACTTTGTTATCATGGCAGAGAATGGATTCCGTCCGTCTCGGTTGATTGGCATCCGAGCGGAGTGGGAAGATAAGAGCAACCACAGTGTGATGGACAGTTATGGACAGGAGTGGGTCAGTAACCAATCACAACGCACGCAAACAATGAATTAATCAGAACTCACAAACGAAGCACTAAGCGCGGGAAAACACGCGCCACGGTGACAGCTCGAAAACACGACAATTAACACGTGACCCAGAACAGTATTCTATGTTTAGAACTATAATTTGCTGTCACTAGAGTTTCGATAATCCCCTGTCAGAGTGAATCTCTTTACTGTAGCCGATTTACTAAATCGACTCAGTTTATTCAAAATTAAAACGATTCGCATCCCAACCAACACAGCACCACAGTTTATGACTGGGGTAAAGCACAAACTAAGATACACTTGTTTGACTGAACTTCACTATTACAATTTAGAAAGAAAATCAACTGAAAATTTTAGACAAAAAAAAACCACGTTTTTTCGTGTTTTATTTCCTGGAGTTGTTTTTTGTTGTTTTCCGGTGTGGTCAATTGACCGTATTCCGGAATAAGAATACATAGAATGGTCATATAGAGATTTAGGAGACACTGGAAAACTAAACTTTCCTTATTATCGTATTAGAAGAATGTTTTGAACAGATTTATACTGTAAATGTACCTGAACAAACAATTTTCAGAAACTTTTTCCGTTTATTCTTATTCCGGAATACGGTGCGGGTCGAACGAATGCGCCCTTAATTATAACCGTATGTTTCCATGTTCTGAAGAAGACAGGAGAGCGGAAAAATAGCGCCTATTCCATCCGAAAGAACGGCCTAAAATTTGTTAAACATACAGTTAATTATACTTGTTTTTGTTTCGCAGTCTTTCAGTCAGCGAAAGGTTCTGGAGTACACCTGTCATACGGCTTTCTTTGTCAGTATTGTTGTTGTACAGTGGGCTGATTTAATCATTTGCAAGACGCGTAAAAATTCGATTATCCAACAGAAAATGACGTAAGTACTTAAGTTTTGTTAGAAATTCAATCTGATTACAGTACTTACAACATAGGCACGCTGAGTTATTTTTGAAATTATTTATTATATAAACCTTAACATGTTAAACCTTGATGAGTGATTTTCGTGTGTTTTCTGGGAGCGGCGTGGCGCATTTCCCTTTCGTAAACGGTCGTTGCCATTTTAGCGACACTTAGAAAAATTTTCACCAATTTTAGAATTATTTTTTCTATCAGAAAAAGAAAAATGGAATATAATTACCTGGAATCGAACCCGGAACCTCTGCATGCTAACACCTCTCTCTTACCACTAGACCACTGGGTTGATCCGGCAAACCCAAGAAAAATTTAATTATAAAAGGTGCTTTTCTTAATATATATCAATAACGGGTCACCCTAACCCTAAATCTTACCTAACCGTGAATCTAGCTTAGATCTAATAATCGCTTTACCTAGGCCCAATTTGATCTAATAATGATAGCCTATTTTCGTCCCAATCCAGGCATAAACTAGAGAGAAATACGGCATCGACCATTACAAAAGGCTTGGTTACTAATGAATGTTAATGATGGCATCGACCGTTAAAAATGGCATCGACCGTTTGCTAATAATGGCATCGACCGTTAAAAATGGCATCGACCGTTTACGAAAGGGAAATCAGCAGCGGCGTGCACCCAAATACAAAGTTGACTTCTTAAAGTCTCATGGATTTGAACTTTTCTTGCGTGCAAGCATTTTTTACAAATTATTATCCTTCAAATTACCACACTATATAATTAGCAAGGCAGTGGGATATTGGGCACACTTTCATCGGAAAATGTTTTGGACATAACCACGACGACAACTGCAGCGAGAACGGCAGGAAACAATACGTTTAATGAGCGAAAACAATGAACGGCAGGAAACAATACGTTTAATGAGCGAAAACAATGAACGGCAGGAAACAATACGTTTAATAAGCGAAAACAATGAACGGCAGGAAACAATACGTTTAATGAGCGAAAACAACGAACGGCAGGAAACAATAGGTTTAATGAGCGAAAACAATGAACGACAGGAAACAATACGTTTAATTAGCGAAAATAATGAACGGCAGGAAACAATAGGTTTAATGAGCGAAAACAATGAACGGCAGGAAACAATAGGTTTAATGAGCGAAAACAATGAACGGCAGGAAACAATAGGTTTAATGAGCGAAAACAATGAACGGCAGGAAACAATACGTTTAATGAGCGAAAACAATGAACGGCAGGAAACAATAGGTTTAATGAGCGAAAACAATGAGCGACAGGAAACAATAGGTTTAATGAGCGAAAACAATGAACGGCAGGAAACAATAGGTTTAATGAGCGAAAACAATGAACGACAGGAAACAATAGGTTTAATGAGCGAAAACAATGAACGACAGGAAACAATACGTTTAATGAGCGAAAACTATGAACGACATTAAACAGTAGGTTTTATGAGCGAAAACAATGAACGGCAGGAAACAATAGGTTTAATGAGCGAAAACAATGAACGACGGGAAACAATACGTTTAATGAGCGAAAACAATGAACGACAGGAAACAATAGGTTTAATGAGCGAAAACAATGAACGACATTAAACAATAGGTTTAATGAGCGAAAACAATGAACGGCAGGAAACAATACGTTTAATGAGCGAAAACAATGAACGGCAGGAAACAATACGTTTAATGAGCGAAAACAATGAACGACAGGAAACAATACGTTTAATAAGCGAAAACAATGAACGGCAGGAAACAATACGTTTAATGAGCGAAAACAATGAACGGCAGGAAACAATACGTTTAATGAGCGAAAACAATGAACGACAGGAAACAATAGGTTTAATGAGCGAAAACAATGAACGGCAGGAAACAATACGTTTAATGAGCGAAAACAATGAACGACAGGAAACAATAGGTTTAATGAGCGAAAACAATGAACGACAGGAAACAATACGTTTAATAAGCGAAAACAATGAACGGCAGGAAACAATACGTTTAATGAGCGAAAACAATGAACGGCAGGAAACAATAGGTTTAATGAGCGAAAACAATGAACGACAGGAAACAATAGGTTTAATGAGCGAAAACAATGAACGGAAGGAAACAATACGTTTAATGAGCGAAAACAATGAACGACAGGAAACAATAGGTTTAATGAGCGAAAACAATGAACGACAGGAAACAATAGGTTTAATGAGCGAAAACAATGAATGACAGGGAACAATACGTTTAATGAGCGAAAACATTGAACGGCAGGAAACAATACGTTTAATGAGCGAAAACAATGAACGGCAGGAAACAATACGTTGAATGAGCGAAAACATTGAACGGCAGGAAACAATACGTTTAATGAGCGAAAACAATGAACGGCAGGAAACAATACGTTTAATGAGCACGTGCACGTGCGTTTTACATTTGATACATTTCTTGCCGTTCCCTGCAAAACAACAACGTCAAATGATAAAGGTTTTGTGGAGAACGTGAACGCACGACGGTTAATTTTCCTTTGCTTTATTTGAACTTAAGAATTAAGCTTTTGCATAATTCAGTCACATTAGGCAAATTAAACAAAATAAATTGGAACAATTTCAAAGTAGTTTAAAAGAGCGTGAACTCGTTTTGTAATGGCGTTTTCTTTAGCGTTACCGTCGTGGTTGCTAAGGGCCAGGCTAAAATAGGGAACGTTGTTGCAGAAGCAAATGTTTCCCAGTTTAGCCACGCGAGAAACATTTCTTTCGCACTCAATTCTTGCTCTCCTTACTTAAATTTTGCTTCCGAAACAACAGTTTCCCAGTTTAGCCACATTATTAAAAGGAGAGACTGTTTCCGCAATGATGTTTCTTTGTTTAGCCAGGTCCTAAAGCTCCGCAATGTTGAAATAGGCCATTCAACATATTGAATGAACCTGATATATGGCGTAGCTTGCCACGAGCCTCTCGTAGCTCAGTGGTTAGAGCATATGAGCGGCACTATACGGAAGGTCACAAGTTCGGTTCGTTTCGGGGACTCATATTATTTCTTTGTTCCACGCTCGTGACATGATCAATAGGGCCATTTATACGAGACCAAATAAGTCGCGACTTACAGAAGACGCGAACCACTCGTATAAATGATACAAAAATGTGTTCGCATCTTATTTAGGTCGCGACTTACGCAAGCCTTACTCGTATAAATGGTCTAGTTCGCGTCTTCTGTAAGTCGCGACTTATGCAAGTCACGACTTATTTGGTCTCGTATAAATGGCCCTAATATTACAGCTTTTTTATTTCTTTACTAAGCTTAACATTTACCATCATTCTTTATATATGTTGAACCGTTTGTTGAACGAAAATAAAGACAGGCTGTATTAACTTGTTGAACGTCAGTTAATCGTTTTAAAATGTTCAATATGTTTTCTTTTCATTCATAAAGTTGCAACATCGTTGAACACTTGTTGAGCAGCAATTGTTGAACCGTTTTTCTAAATAACTAAAACTGCTTATTTTCATTGTACCAGTTTGCTTACCTTGCCGAAAATGACAGGTCTTCATTATCCTGAGATACCGTGCACATGGTATTTTGCGTCAACCTTGTTTGTTTGTTTGTTGACAGTAACAAAGCCCTGAACTTTGGTTTGGTGTTCGAGACTGCGCTGGCTGTGCTGCTCTGTTATACGCCCGGCCTCTCTACTGGTCTGCGGATGTTCCCCTTAGTGTAAGTAATAACCAACATTCCCTCACTTTTGCTGGCGATATCATCTATAGCTCCTTATCAGGGCGGTTCGCAAGTGCGATAGAAAATAAAGACCTCGATCGCTGGACTTAATCTTTCGTTTTTAGTCTGTTGCCTTAACCGGACCACCTCGTTGTTACAGCCGTTTTCGGTCTGGACGGAAGTCGTAGGCGTTCAGTTTCCGCGGAGTACACTCGATTACCCTCCTTCATCCATGCATGCCCAACTTATTCTTTTTTGCTTTTCAGAGCTGCATGGTGGTTCACAGCTGTTCCATTCAGCTTGCTCATCTTTGTTTATGATGAATGCCGAAGATACATCATCCGCAGACATCCGGGCTGTAAGTAGCTTCCGTTTGGTGCATGTCCCACAATATCGCGTCAATCGTTTTTTGAAAGCAGATTTCGATAATATAATATCAGAAGCTCATAACGCCATTCCGCCATCTTGAAATCAAGAGTGGATCACGAGGTCGCGTGTCAACCAATCAGACCAGTTGAATTTAAAATATATTTAGACGCTAAGACGCGTTGATTGAAGCCAGCAATTTTTCTGAACTCGCTTTAAATGTGTAATTTATTGATTCCCGATCAAATCCACACTCGTCTATTAATTCCCAAACCGTGAATTATTTCTGTTACATTTGAAAAGACCACTTTTAAAAGCAATGAAATCAGTAAAAATCGACACCAATATGACACGCATTCCACAGTCCATAATCCACAGATGTCCAGTCCCGAAGTCAATTTGTTTTAAATCCGATATGACGGCGCCGTTTTTACGTGTGTTTCTATTGTTCTTTCTTTCAAAAATTACTCGCCGCAGGCAGCGAGGACTACTCTGACACAGGCATTGTAGAAGATCGGCAGTAAAATGTGGAATAAAATGACAATATGCTTACGAGCGCGATAGATCGATGTTTGGCATTTTTGCCTCGTAAGAACTCTGATGAAAAATAGCTCATATTTCTACAGAATCGCGACAAATTCGGCCTCATGTTGTATGCTGTGTATAAAAGCAACGTTCACCTCGATGGGAGAAATAGAGGACTGACTTATGCACCAATACGACCAAATTATGGAAAACGTATGTCATACGCATGCATAAGAAACATTTGTCATGAGAAAAGAAGCAATTTATATTTGAATATTTTAAACAAGATAAGAAGACGTCCGACATGGAGAAGAGTTACTCCTTTCATTCAGTCATCGTTCCTGCAAACCACGTTACTATTGAATGTTTTGTAAATGAAGGCTGTACCACAATGAAGCCAGTCATTTTTGTGAGTTTAATATATACCTGACGTGTTACTTATGTAAGTAGGGTTGTAGGAGACGCTGTCGTGACACTTCAGTTACGATGTTTTGCCGGAAGTGAGAGTAGCCGGAAGTCACTAAACAGGAAGTGTAAATGCCAAAGCTATGAACCGGAAGAGCACAATTTAAAATATGCGTGCGTAATCGTGACAAAAAAAATAAGAAAAACGGAGCCCATTTTATAGCTCATGCCGCGACGCGCATGAGTAATTATTAAGGGCCGATTGAGACGATGCGACTTTGTCGTATGTGGTGAAGTGAGACACGCCATTAAGTCAAGTCGTATCAAACTCACACTTGTAAATGGACCCAAGTCATGTTGTACGCCATTTATACAAGAAAAAGAAAACCGCTGTTTTGCAGTTGTTTTTGTACGAGTTTTCAGGAGGCACTCGCTGAGCTAAACTTTCCTTTCTTTCAGGTTGGTTGGAACAAGAAACCTACTATTGATGCTGCGTGTAATGCGACGCGTCACTATCAAGAAGATCAACGTTGAGCGTTAACTGCGGGTGGACTGATTCCTCCCTTTTTACAAAAAAATTTGTTTTGCGGTGGAAATTGCGTGTCTTGGATTATAAACAAGGCGCTTTATGCGATGATCAGTGTATAATCGTCCGGCAACACAGCCGTTTTTTTTCATTTAACCGTGAAGACAATTTTAGATCAAAAGTTACTTTATTCATTCATTCTTCTTGGCTTGAGGATTTTTGTGTTGCTTGAGGCAACTGATATTTTGTGAGCAAGCTATCCCGAGTTCCTATACATATATTGGCTGACATGATACATACACGTATCCTGTAAAGGCATATAATTAAAATCTTTGAACATTTTTAATTGTTGTTTCTTGTTATTTTTCTCGGTTGAAAAACCACACAAGTGAGAGCTGGGAAAAGTTTAATTAACAGAATGAAAATCCTTTTCATAGGAATCCATAAGCTTATAAAATATTCTTTACCAACCAGCATGAGCGGGATGTCTTCATTTTGCCGTTTTAACAGTGGAGACATGAAGTCGCGTTTTAGTTTTCACGTCATGCTATCCCTCGTCCGCGACATACCGCGGAAGAAAAAATTCAAGTTTTAGTCAAGGGTCTCTCGGTTTTAAAAATGGCAGCGAGAGACGACCCTGACAAGAAAACTTGGCGGCCCGACCGACTGGTTTGGGGACAGAGGGGATTTGCCCCGCTTCTTCTAGAGCTTAGCTTTGAAAGTCGCACAGAATGATCACCTACTCACAGTCTTTCTAAAGGGCATAAAATTAGCAGTCAATTGATAAACACATGAATATTGAAACAATAGAAATTTGTTTATCAGCTAAACAGGGCACTCTTGGATTTTTGTAAAAACGGCTCATTTTTGCTCATTAACAAATTGCACCGATTCTACAAGAGCTCTTGAATTACTTCATACAAAACAGTTTTCTTCGAACCTTCGATTTTTATGGTCGACCAATTCCGTCATAACGAGTTGCTTTTGTCTTCAAATACAAAAACAGCACCCAACATGGCAGATGTGAAAGTACTTTTAATAATACGTTTGGCAAGTTACAGATGAGAATTGGAATGCGCCTTGCAATAGTTTGACAATCGATCTTATCACTAAGAATTTCTAAAAGGCAACACTAACCTAACCGCTACCTAATGCTTTATAAAGGTTTGCCCAATGGTATTAAGAACTGTTCTGACGTCAGATTAACGACAAACCTGTCCAGGAAAATGAATTGCATGCATAACCCAGAAAATGATTTGGTTTATCAAATGAGTTGCAAGGGTACACTGGCCACTGTTAAGAAATTCAAAAGCTGACGTTTCGTTCTTACGAAGGGTAACACCGAGTCTCTTAACGATGGTCAATTTACCTATCAATTCAGTTTATAAAACCACATTTTCGTGTTCCACTCCCCACTGACGCAACGCCGCAGTTTTCTTAGAAACAAACTCCTTTATGCATAACCCAGAGGCTGCTTATAGAGTAATTATCTAGTTGTCCAATGAACAGACGACACAAAAAACAGTTCAGATCCTAAAAGTATTTTCACCATCGCTAAACTTCATCTTCGGGTTATGTTTTTTTTTTCCACTGGTGAAATAATATACCAACACAACGCGAGCCTTGTATTTCTTTTCGTATTTAGATCAAGTACAAAAATCCTCGCATTAATTGAACATTGAAGAGCTCAATTCTAACCCTTGTAATGATCAGAAATTGGCATCATTGTTTAAAAGCTACGCTACAGATAAGAATTCCGACAAAATGATCGGACAGCTAAATGGCTAAAACAGCGCACAATTCGAACGCACTATTGTCGACACAATAGCAGTTGCTTGCACCGTCAACTTGTTAACCGCAAAAGAATTTCGCTCTTTGTTCTCGCGAAATTTCGTCGCAATTTCGAGAGGCTTCAAAGCGAAAATTCGGTGAAACTTCGTAGATGAAAACGAAGTTTGAATTAACAAAAATTGAAATGAACAGAACCTTGTAAGCCTAACGTTTTTTAAAATCTCAATGTCCAAATCATCGTATTCTATAGTATCGCTTTGTTCCCTCGACTGTAGTAATAATCGGCAAGTGATTACATAACCGAATGGTAAAAAACAAAGCTGGACGCCATCTTGAAGTGGTAGTAAAAAGAAAATTGGCCTTTTAGTCTTCCAAAACAGCAACAATTGCAAATCCATCAGATCGTTTTTTTTTTTCATCATTATTATAATGCGGGCATAAATGTCGATAATTTAATGCGGTAACTGTTTTCTTAACCCTAATAGATGTACCTATAAAGAACAAATTTTGCTCATATACTTGGCAAACTTATTCTTATCTTGCCACTTTTGCTCTCAGGATACGTATTTAGTTGAGTAAAATATGACAACCGTTTCTTGTACACGTGATTTAAAAACTAGCAATTGAAAAATTGAAATTGGAAAATGTCCAAGTAGACACTACATGTATTAAAGGTGAATCGTGTTTGTTATTTTAAAATTCGATTGTGTTTATAAGTGAGTAGCTTGTTTTCATTCTTTCAAATACATTAAAGCAGTGATATTCACATTACCGTAATAAAATCACTGCATGAAGAAATAAAAGATTGTGATAGTTATTTCTACTTTGCACCTTAAAACTTTGCCTAAATTCAAACCGGTTTTATTAGCAAAGTGGTTAAACATTGGGGGTTGTGGAATGTTCCACGCTAATTCAAACTAAATCAACAGCTTTACAAATTCATTTTTAAAAAACTAACTACAACCAGGCCTCGAATCATTACACTTCTTGATAGAAAGTTTTACAACTTGGAATTCAGTGAAACAGAAACAGCAATCGGCTGATATTTTTTAAAGTAGTGTTAATTTAATATTCACTAAAATGAAAAAGAAAGCTATAATTATCGGTAATACAACCGCAACCTAGACTACAAGACCACGGCCACAGTCCACTGTCGCCACTGAAGTCTGCTAAAAATTGTCTCAGTTTAGTAATATGTCTCCCGATCCAACCAGCCTGAAAAAGACAAAACAAACAGTAAATAACTATTGCAAAACTGGTAAATTAAGTAGTGATCAATGATTCCAATTGAAAAACAATAAACATTTTAAAGTGGTGTGCTTGGTACCTGGACTAACTTTCCCTCTAAATTGATAAATATTACAATCTAGTATATAAAATATAGATCACATTCTTACTTTGTAGATGGTCTGGGGTGAAAGTGAGGCTGGAATTGACTTTGTTTTCTTATAATACATAAATCATGTTCAACATAAACTAGCCTCACTCCCAAACAAAGGCCAGGTCACTAAGCAGAACTCTAAATTGGGTTATTGTAACTCTTAGTGATACAACAATGGACTAGAGTGCCTCTAGAATATAAAGAACCTTTAGATATGTGATACAACAATGGACTAGAGTGCCTCTAGAATATAAAGAACCTTTAGATATGTGATACAACAATGGACTAGGGTGCCTCTTGAATATAAAGAACCTTTAGATATGTGATACAACAATGGACTAGAGTGCCTCTTGAATATAAAGAACCTTTAGATATGTGATACAACAATGGACTAGAATGCCTCTAGAATATAAAGAACCTTTAGATATGTGATACAACAATGGACTAGAGTGCCTCTAGAATATAAAGAACCTTTAGATATGTGATACAACAATGGACTAGAGTGCCTCTAGAATATAAAGAACCTTTAGATATGTGATACAACAATGGACTAGAGCGCCTCTGGAATATAAAGAACTTATGATATGTGATACAACAATGGACTAGAGTGCCTCTGGAATATAAAGAACCTTCAGATATGTGATACAACAATGGACTAGAGTGCCTCTGGAATATAAAGAACCTTTAGATATGTGATACAACAATGGACTAGAGTGCCTCTGGAATATAAAGAACCTTCAGATATGTGATACAACAATGGACTAGAGTGCCTCTGGAATTTAAAGAACCTTTAGATATGTGATACAACAATGGACTAGAGTGCCTCTGGAATATAAAGAACTTTAGATATGTGATACAACAATGGACTAGAGTGCCTCTGGAATATAAAGAACCTTCAGATATGTGATACAACAATGGACTAGGGTGCCTCTAGAATATAAAGAACCTTTAGATATGTGATACAACAATGGACTAGAGTGCCTCTGGAATATAAAGAACTTATGATATGTGATACAACAATGGACTAGAGTGCCTCTGGAATATAAGAACCTTCAGATATGTGATACAACAATGGACTAGAGTGCCTCTAGAATATAAAGAACCTTTAGATATGTGATACAACAATGGACTAGAGTGCCTCTAGAATATAAATATTTGATATAAAGAACCTTAAGATATGTGATTTCTATCCCCATGTATGGTGAAACATTATCCAGCGAGTTAGTGAAAAATGTCAGATGTCTTGGAATTAACGATTGCCTTCAACATTTTTCTTCTTAAAATGTGTATCATAATTCTTGGAATTATTGATTGCCTTTGTCACCTAAATTGTGCTCAACAAGTGTGGCTGTTAAATTTTGGCATGTATATTATTTAAATGGAGCCACTTAATATTCATCAGCAGGGTTATCTGTAAAAACTCAAGGATCATTTGGTTGAGATGATCCAACTATTTCTGATTATCATTTATGTGAGCCTAACTGATTTCTATTCCAATAAGCCAACACTATTACATTTGTAACTATTTCTTATAATGTACTGAAACCAGTGCATTGTTGCAGTATTATTATTATTATTATTATTATTGATGCTTACATCCTGGATATCTACGCAGAATGTAACGACGTATCTCATCATAAATCCAGATGACCAAACTGAAAGGCATAGCTGGGAACCACCACTGCCAACTGTAAACAATTCACACACAATGACGTCAGTATCCATTCCACTTCAAATGTTCAAATGGCAAAAAAAAAATATTGAAAATTAAAAATTAAAGTTAAACAAAACAGGGGGCGGGGGTTCTTTGGACCTTTTAGGAGTCAAAATTTTTAGACTGGTACTGCTCGCTTGGTGTGCTAAAATCTAAAATGACCACCGTTGGAATTATTGCTGTACTTTTTAGGGTATCGAATCAAACAAATATCACAGGATCTCTTAGAATAGACCATTTTACAGTTGTGTGTTTGGTGACCTGGCCTTTGAATGGAAGCAAGGCTGGAGGTGACCTTGTTTTGATACAGACCTTAGTGCTTTTCATATGTTGATGTTTTTCTCATGCTAACTAGCTAAATTTACATATGAAAAGCACTAAGTTCTGTATCATAACAAGGTCACCTACAGCCTCACTGCCATTCAAAGGCCTGGTCACCAAGCACACAACTGTAAAATTTATTTGCGTGATGGTCGCCCCTTGCAGGACTATGAAATTTTGAATTAAGGTTGAATGAAGGTAAAAATGGTCTATTGGTACATGTACCTCTTTGGGGTAAATATCCATTTAAGCCACACCCATCAAACAAGGTTCAACCCCCCACCCCCCCCCCCCCCCCCCGTCCCCCCTCAGTACTTTCTGTTTTATTGCTTATTTTGCTGTTCTTAATTTTTAATCTGTGACTGAAATCCTAAAGTCACAGCTACTAAGCAGTACTTTCCTGTGAAAGCTACTGAGCAGTATTTTCCTGTGATATTGTTTATTATGTTGTACAAGGTGGTTTTAACGTTTAAGTCTGGATAAAATCCTAAAGTGTGACCATTCAAATGAAAGCTATTGAGCAGTACTTTCCTGTGGTACTGTTTATTATGCTGTACAAGGTGGTTCTAACTTTTGAGTCTGTGGATGAAATCCAAAAGTGCGACCATTCAAATGAAAGCTATTGAGCAATACTTTCCTGTGGTGCTGTTTATTATGTTGTACAAGGTGGTTCTAATTTTTGAGTCTGAAGATAAAATCCCACACAGTGGTCATTCTTTCCTGCAGGTTCTCTTTATTATGTGTTAATTGTCAAGGTGGTACTTACGCCAGAGGATACATGCGAAGCCCATTGGACATGCCAGGAGTGTAACTCAACAAGGCAGCTAAGCATGTTTCGAAGAACAGGCCAAAATTTAAGAACCAGTTACTGAAACAAAGGACACAAGTAAGAGAATAAACCACAAGCAACTGGATTGGACAACGATAATGGCTGTTCTTCATAATACCACATTTCCAGGAACCATAAATAAACAATCCTTCACTATAGAAAATTAATAATGCTACCCAGTCCTAGAAGTGCAGCTATGATTAGTTAAGACAAATACCAAAGCATTATCTTTTATTGTTTAGGGGAGCAGGGGTGGTGTAGCAGGTGTGGTGTAGTGATGAGAGCACTCGCCTCCCACCAATGTGGCCTGGGTTTTATTCCCAGCCCCGGCGTCATGTGGGTTGAGTTTGTTGTTGGTTCTTTCCTTGCTCCCAGAGGTTTTTCTCCAGGTACTCCGGTTTTCCCCTCTCCTCAAAAAACAACACTTCCAAAAGTGTCCCCAATTAGTACTTGCGTGCTAAATACCTTTGACACTTAAATAAAGTGATTATATTTATTTATTATTTATGTAAAATACGTAATTCATGTACTGGATGCATACATATTTTTCAATACACCCAGACAGAATGGGAATTTCCTGACTTGTTGCTCAGTTATTGTTTTCTGTGTTCAAATTAGCATGTGTGGTGGCAGACTCAGACTCAGTCCTGGTAAAGGGGGCCTGGAGTGGACAGAGACTGATAAAACAAATTCAGGGTCTTTGGGCTTTATTTGTTGGTGAAACGGAGTTGGGGGGGTGGGGGGCGTGCGTTAGTTGGATCCACCACTGATCTGTGAATGATTTTTTGAGGCTATTGTTGCTATGGTGGCTATTGTTGCTATGTTTTCAGATTTTTACATCCCCCCCCCCCCCCACCACTGTCCACAAAAACCAACAATTCCAGAATCCCAAAACAATGCAAATAAATGTAATTAATACGTACGTCATGCCCTGTGTAAAGAGGGAGTTGCGCCTGGTCTTACAGATGATTAAATCAGCCCACTGTACAATCACAATACTGACAAAGAATGCAGTATGACAGGTGTACTCCAACACTTTACGTTGACTATAAGTCTAAAGAAAAAATAATAAAATAACTAAACATAAATCTTTCAACCAAGGAGTAAATTCATACAAAAGAAAACATAATTAAAAATTAGATTATGAACTTGAGATTTTCTATCGTGTGATAATTGATGAGGGCGAAGCCAGAATCAACCATCACAGGATAGAATCAAGAGCAAATAAAGTAATTGTTTTTGTATAAATCTACTAGACGTTCAAAACTTAACAACAAATACTCTTCACAGACACTTTGAAAATGCAAAGAATATATGGTGAGTAGAGTAGCCAATAAGACAACAGCATGAATTCGTGATAGAACACTAGTAGATTTATACTAATACAAAATACAGTAATAAGGATGTAGAAAGAACACTTTGAGTTGAAGGGGAAATGCATCAAAATAATCTAATATATGCAACTTCAGGTTGGTTGCACAGGTTTTATTGTCAAACCTGGAAAAGACAATCAACCCTTTTTCTGTATTGCTCTACAACTGGGTAGATGGTAGATAAAATCCTACAGTGTGCACATTCAAGTTCTTGGACAGTACTTTTATTTGGTGCTGGGTGCTTACCCACTCCTGTCCATAGCTATCCTGTAAATCATTAATTTCTCTGTTATCCCATGGTTTTCTCAGACCAAACAGCAATGAAGGTCTGAAGCCATTTTCTGCCAGGATTACAAAGTAAGTAAAGAAACCTGCTGTGGCCTACAAAACAAAAACAAAAAGAGAAAATGAAAATGAAACAGTTTTAACAACACATCTAATTGTACATTTCTTGTCTTTCTTTTTTTAACTACAAATGCTAACCTTAACCATTTTCTTTTGGCTCAACAAGTGGTTTTGTGTCCAAGTTTGCATTCTTTACACCATTTTTAAATATTAAAATAATTAATTAAACAAGCTGTTCACCTGAATCATACCAATCTGACCATAAGCCATGGCAATCAGCCTGCGAATTAATAAAATAACAATTAGATACACTTACGTTTACGCAAAACATTCATTTTATTTTTACTCCAAATCACATTAATCTGTTGTCAGAAGGAAGGCAGCATGGTGTTCTCATCACTTTTCAGCTGAGAAAGTCCATGATGGATCATCACTAACAGACTTGATAAACAATCTAATTTTGCTTTTATAATCAAAGCAATGCTCAATGTAGCATGGTTGTAACTTGCAATGCAAAATGAAATGTTTTTTAACTTGTTTCAATTTTGGCTGCTTTTGGGTGTCTCCAGGGCAAAAAACCTTTTTTGTCCATTGGACAAGTGCCAAGTGACAAATGAAATTCACTCATCCAAAAAATGAATAAATTAAAAAATGTAGCGGTGAAAAAATTTACAATGTACCATAAAAACTGGCATATAAGCCACACTTGCCCAAAATTTTTGCTCAAAATTGGGGGTGCAGCTTATCTGCGGGAACATCTGCAATAAATTATACTTTCTGGGGATATAAGTTGACCAGACTTTTTGAGCCTTGAAATTGAACATTCTATTTATTTGAGGTGTACAATGTGGAGCAAACATTCTTTAACTTTAGATGGTGTAGAAAAATCTTGTTTCTCCAACAGAGTTGCCAGAGTGCCTCCAAGATAAAAAATCAAATTAAAGAATAAGGATCCACATGAAACATGTATTCTCGTAACGCATGAACGTGAGCATTGTGTTTATAAATTTTAAAATTTAGCCTCACATTGTCAAAATACCTGAGTTGAAACAGTGCTCCCTATCTTTGTCGGACATTTTGAGGCTTTTAGCAATGAAGGAACAGCGAAGACAAACAAATTCGAAGCCAAAGAAAAGAGTCTGTAAACAAGCGGCCATCTTGGTTGTCCTTAAAAACCAGGCTAAATAAAAACATGTTCTCAAGAAATTTGCACGGTCGGAAAACGGGTAAGTTTATGAGTAAAAAGAAACAGAAATTTGCAGAAACCAGGTTAGTTTACGAAGTCCAGAGATGCTTGGGAAACTTAGAACTCAGCAAAAAACGAGACAAATTTCTCCTGGTAAAATAATTGTACTCGTCCCATCAGACAAGCGCTTTTGGAAGTCCACTTGTCCGAGATCAATAAGTACTCGTCTCAGACAAGCGGACATTTTTTGCCCTGGTCTCTGATTTTGTACGTCAGAGTTTTCATTTGAACCTGAGAGGGGTGTCCGGGTCTGTGCTCCAGCAGTGCACTGGTGCCACAGGTGATTAACCTTTTTTGGACACAGCTTAACTGCTTTAATTTTATATTTGGACTCCCTTTGGGCTCTGTATTGATAACTCTTAGGCACAGCCTTGGGAGTCACTAGTGAGTACATTAACCTATTAACTCCTACAGCAATGACAGCAGTCTGGACAAATTACAACCAAACTGGCCAAAACGTTGTTTGCAACATGATAACTAATTTCTGTTCAAGGACTAGTATGTTGCTTTTTCATTTCAGGCATGTGCACAAAGCAACATTTTGAATATGTGGGTTGAGTCAGTAAGTAAGCATTAAGTGCTGTAACACAGCAAAAAAGGCTGATATCCATGTGCCATGTTGTTACACCTGAATACTGAAATACAGCAATTGACAAAATTATTGAGAGCCCTGGTTTTAGACATGGGGAAATTTACATTAACAGTGAAAGCAGCTCACCTTTCATTCACAAGTTTGTCATTCAGGGGGTCACGGGGCTGTCGTTTCATGATGTCAGATTCAGCTTTTTCATAGGCCAGTGAGATTGCAGGAACCTTGGTTGTAAAAAACAATGAATTTGATTTAGCAAAATAAAAGCACAAAAACATTAAATTTTGGTTAGTTTAATTTGGTGACATTTCATGTTTCTATTGCCAATCCGTTTGATAAATTTGCTCACCTGTTTGAACGGTTTGGAAAACCATTTAAACGCTTTTGATGGCCGTTTGCTATCCATTTTGTATTCGTTTTTTAAAGCCGTTTAACGGATATCCATTAGTGTACATTTTCCCAAATCGGGTTAAACGTTTGTTTTTTCATTATGTGAACAAAACATTGCAGTGTGACCTTTCCAATGAAAGCTCTTTGCGAGTCCTTTCTTATGCTGCTAATTGTTTTTCAGTAGTTTCCAGCGATTTTCTTGGTACATACCATGTCAGTTCCCAAGTCGATACACAGAATGGTGACTGTGCCAAGAGGAAGTGGAATATCCAAGATGATAAACATGAGGAACGGGCTAATCTCAGGAATGTTACTGGTCAGTGTGTATGCAATCGACTTCTTCAAGTTATCAAAGATCAAGCGACCTGAGGATAGAAACAAAACTCTCATCAATACCAATTTCATTACATTATTTATTCTGAACTATTTCCTATATTTCCTGATACCTGAAACCAATAAATGGGTTGAAATGCAAAACTGTCTCTTGTACGCTTCAAAACAAGCTTCTGATTATTCAATTTGCTAAGAAGTTGTTACAGCCATATTTGAAAAATCAAGATAAAAATATTGCTAGAACAACTTGCTTCCAATCTTAAGGGACCCAGGGGTTTCCAAATATGGTACTAAGCAAATAATGAATATTCAGAAGCTGTGAATGCGCGTCACACCTTTCATCCCACTTATGGGTTTATGCTGATACTTAGTATTAAATGTATGGGAACCAGTGAGGAGAATTTATATGTTGACACTGAGGATCAAAGAGTTTATTTCATTAATGCCTTATTGAAGATTTCTTCACTCTTGTGACATCCCACTGTTGTCAGTCAACACACATGATTTCTCTGCTTGCATGACAAAACATATGGGACATGAGAAAAAAAAATTGATTTGCAAGGAAAGTTGCCTTGATCTTGAAACAACTTCTCACAGAAGGAAGGCAGCATGGTGTTCTCATCACTTTTCAGCTGAGAAAGTCCATGATGGATCATCATAAACAGACATGACAAACAATCTAACAATATTGTGTGCATGACCACTGATCCCCAACATAACCCTAACCCTAAACCTCATGAACACCATAACATATCAAACAACTGAGATGTAAACCCTGCCTGCTTAAGATAAAAGTCTTACCTTCTTCAACTCCAGTGACAATGGAAGCAAAGTTGTCATCCAACAGAATCATATCTGCAGCCTGTTTGGACACATCTGAGCCAGCAATACCCATGGCAACACCTGAAAAACGGAGCACATGAGGGACAAAAGGTGTAAAATGTTAATTTTTTCAATTCCTCAGTTGTGGTACTGTTTATAATGCTGTACAAGGTGGTTTTAACTTTTGAGTCTGTAGATTTGAATCCTACAATGTGACCATTCAAATGAAAGCTAAAGAGCAGTATTATGGTCACCCTTGGGAGTGAACAGGTTAAATAATGTACACACCAATGTCTGCTCTCTTCAAGGCTGGTGAGTCATTGACACCATCTCCAGTAACAGCAACAATGGCACCCATGCGCTGACAGCCCTCAACAATGATCAGTTTCTGTTGTGGAGAGGTTCTGGCAAAAACAATCTCTGTGTGATTCTGTAGTATATCATCAATATCACTTTTATTCAATTCCTGTCCAAAACAGAAAAACAATTAATAACAATGTTTTCATAACTTGTAAAGCATTATTTAGATGCTCTAATCAAAAGTAGCATCAATATTATTGTCAATGAAATCACCAATATAAATGAATCCCTCAAAAATGTTTAACCACATATAGAACAATGCTTCCCTTCCTTGAGTAACTGAACAAATCAGTGCAAACAACTGAAAATCAAATTGCAAATGAAAGCTATAAATTATTGAAAAGTACTTTCTGTGATGCTTCAAAATTGACAAAATATCTTTACAAATGTACACTTCGTTGTTCTTAGCAACTTAATGTTCACTGACTCCTCTGATTCTAACCCAATTTCAGTCTTTGGATACTAAGTTTCCACTGACCTTTAACTGTGAACCATGGACAACGATGGCTTTAGCTTGTCTTGGATCAACTTCAGTTTCAGGAATGTTAAGACGAACAGCAATGTCCTCCACTGTCTCAGTTCCTAAAACAATAACAATAATCCCTAGTTGATTGTTTTCTACATTATCGTCACCTATGTGCTTCACAATCAGCCGATTTTGTAAGGAAAAAAAATGTAAAGTAATTTTGAATAATCATCTTGGCCAGGAAACTGGTACACACACTGAACCTACTGAGAAGACCCTGGGACAAGTTTGCTCTTGGGGAAACAAATAACATGGGGTACAAAGTTATGGAATTTTTAGGTTGACCTATAAAAGAAACTTTATGCTTCCCAAAGACAATTGGCAGCTTTTGTGATATGGCAAGGTGAAATGAAGACTGAGGGGGATTTGAAGAGAAAATTGACCAATTTATTTCATGGTTTGGTTTCAAAAATGGGCGATTCAAGAAAATATCCATACCTACATGTATACCACGGACCGAGGGCAAGGGAGGGGGAGGTTGGGGGGAGGGGGGGTGGAGGTTGGGGGGGGGGGGGGTTCTTGGAACTGGAATTCTGAAGGCATGGGGGACAGACAAGATTGTGTTCCTTGAAAACACTACCGGTAATTTTGTGGACTTTACTAGTTCATAATTAAAGCACGAACTGACGACACTGCTGACGACTGTGCAGCAGGATACAAGACAAGCATTGATCGATCAGGCATGTGTCTGTGTTCATTTATAGAAGAAAACCGATAAAACGTGGGTTGTACATCAAGCTCCAGAGGCCTTAATGTTGATGAATTTCTTGTCAGATTGATAAAATATGAAAAATCAAAGCAGACTCACAAATTATTTAGTCCATTCAGTGCGAAACCCGGTCTTTTGGCTGAGGATGCCATTTTGAAGCACGTGCGATTGGGAGCGACTGCTGACTCTGAAGGCTCAAATTCAAGATGGCGGATATGTCAATCCACTCGATCGTCCTCAATTGTAATATCTTCCAAGCGTACACACGTACGTCAAACGATATTCTTATTTTAATATTCTGTTATACCAGTTTGGGGCAATATAAAGTTAATGTAGGTTGTATCTGTGGAACAAGGGTCAGGCGAAAACTTTTATTTATTAAATTTTTATCCCAGAATTTCTGGAGTCATAATGACTCCCTCTGCAACAGAAGTGGAGTCATTTGAAATAATTTGACATAAAATACGCCAAATTGGGCGTGTTTGCGAACCCTGCCGGTAGTTCCAAAGGGCTTGACAAAAAAACAGAAAATCCGAATGGAAGGGGGGTTAATGATTATGGAATTCTGAGAGCATGGCGAGGGGGGGGGGGGGGGGTTAAAATATGGAAGCCATCCGTGGTTGGGTATGGATATTTTCTGGTATCGCCCAATCAGTTTGGTTCTCTCGTGTTTTAGCTTGCTGTTGTTGCAGTTTATAGCCATTGAACAACAATTGCTTTAAAGTGCTCCCATGCTTTTGTTTAAATGCTGCTAGGTTACCATGCACCTTAATCACACCCTGTTATTTTGTATAAAAACGAAAGAATTACCCTAAAAACGAGGTTCAGCAGGGGGGAAACAAAGCATTTTATTCTCCAGGGAATCAACATGGTCACTGCATGATTAAGGACCATTCCACTGTCAGTTAATGTGTGCTATTTTACGGATAAAATTTGTTTTTTATTTATGAGAGTACACTACTTCTGTGCTACTTCATGTTGAACACACATATTAATCTATGATTACTACCATATATGTACATGTGTACTCATCATTGTGCTCATATTGTGAGGAGAATTTTGATGATAATCATTCTTGGCAGTTTACCTTCTGAAATGATTCCGACTCCTTTAGCGATGGCCTTGGCTGTGATTGGATGATCGCCAGTAACCATGATAACTTTGATTCCTGCACTTCGACATTTGCTGACGGCATCAGGAACAGCAGCACGAGGAGGATCAATCATGGACATCAGACCAACAAAGCACAAGTCTTCAAGTGGGAAATTGGGAGGCTGGAATTGAAAAACAAAAAGAGATGGTGACTTCAGTTAACCTTGGGTTTTGCATTATATGAAAAAGTAAGCAGAACTTTGAAAAGGGCCTCTTGTTTATCTCAAACAGTAGTATTACTGTTACATGCTTACTTACAATAAAAGGTAATTTCATCGCATTTACAACTAATTTAATAAGAAAAACATTTCTATGAGCATGTTATGATTATGATTATTATTATTATTATTATTAATCAATTAATTAATGTAATTAAGATAAACTTTCTTAAATTTTTTTAAATTGTGAACAAAGATTATTATTATTATTATTATTATTATTATTATTATTACAAATTATGATCAGTTTCATTTTAAAACTGTAATGTTGAGGAGTTTTTTATTATACCATTTCAAATGTACATATCTTATCGTATTAGAATTTTAATGTATTGTAAATAGTTATTTTAATTGTTAATAAACATCTTGTTGATAATAAATAAAAGTTTTGAAACTGACCTGTTAAAAATTTTATAAAAAGTTTAAAATTTTTTCTAAATTTTCGGTCGCTCACTGCGGCCTTCATCAGAGAATGAATGTTCTTTTTGTGGGAAACAAGTTATTTAAAATCCTTGACAATTGGTAGGTATACTCTTGGGAATGGCTTCTGTTCGTTGACACAATTAGGGTCGATGGTTGAATGCCACAATTCTAAGAATAAACGTTTGGACAAGTTGTTTACACCTCTCTCCAGAATCTGAACATAGTTTGGGTGTATGTCATGGTTGGTCGTCTCCGCGTGTTGTTTTATGAATGAGTCATTATTGCTGCGCATCCATGGCTTGTGTTCGGGCCCGCGTGAATTCCAGGAGCGTTTTGATTCGCCAACATAGGTGAAATCGCATGACTTGCAGTTAACTTTATAAACAATGCCTTTGCAGGCCATGAGTGGCGGTCGATCTTTAGGCTTTTTAATGCGGGCCTGAACACAAGCCAGGGACGCGCAGTGATAATGACTCATTCATAAAACAACATGCGGAGACGACCAACCATGACATACACCCAAACTATGTTCAAATTCTGGAGAGAGGTGTAAACAACTTGTCCAAACGTTTATTCTTAGAATCGTGGCATTCAACCATTGACCCTAATTGTGTCAACGAACGGAAGCCATTCCCAAGAGTATACCTACCAATTGTCAAGGATTTTAAATAACTTGTTTCACACAAAAAGAACATTCATTCTCTGATGAAGGCCGCAGTGAGCGACCGAAAATTTAGAAAAACTTTTAAACTTTTTATAAAATTTTTAACAGGTCAGTTTCAAAACTTTTATTTATTATCATTATGAGCACTGATCGCCCGAACAACAAACATCTTGTTCCATTTTTTTAATAAAAATTATTATTATTATTATTATTATGGCATATTATGAACCATGTTTAGATTGTCCTCTTCTTCTTTCCGCACTTGTTTCTGCAAGTAGCTTGTGTTCTTTTCTTCTTTATCTACCCTGATGAGGGCTCTTGTGAGCCAAAATATATTTTTTATCTTGTAGATAAAGAAAAAAAAGAACACAAGAACGAACACAAGCTACTTGCAGGAACAAGTGCGGAAAGAAGAAGAGGACAATCTAAACATGAAGAAGACCACTTGTGCCCTGATAAGAAGACTGATGCTGACATATTATGAACCATCCAAGACAACAAGAGTTGTTTTCAGAAGTTTCAAGCATAGAGAAAGGAATGATTTTGATTTCTTTTGCTAAAAGAACATAAAGACAATCGTACCTCGTCAGTAACAAACTCAAAACCCTGTGGGAACTTATCCTCAGGAAGAAACAAATGGCAAAAACCAAGAACACGCTCTCCCATGCCTCCCAGCTCAAGGTAAGCAACATTGAAAGCTTCCTTCATCTTTTCGTCAAGCTCTTGTTCTTCTCCATTTAACAGGATTGTTGTGCATCGGTCTAGGATTCTCTCCGGAGCACCCTTCATCACCAGAATGTAACGATTGTCATCAGGATCGGCATTTTCATGAATAGATACTTGGTACTTGTTGGTGGAGTTGAATGGAATCTCTGCAATCTTACTGTTTTTCTCCCTCATCTCTTTCACGCTCCCCTCTGACAGCTCAATGTACTTCATCAAGGCTGACTCGGAGGCATCTCCAGAACAATCCCTAACACACAAGTTAATATGTAAGTCATGGTCACACTAACACAAATTCTTTTCAGTTATGGGATTTTTTTTTAAGTACCTTTGCAAGTTAAATTATCTGAGCATGTTTTATTGAGCACTTGAGTGAAAATCATGGCAAACTAGGTGGAGTTAAAATAAACCTTACAGCCCTGGCTTGAGCTGCCTTCTATTGTATCCATTGATGTACACTAGCTCTCCGCTGCACTTACAGTTGTCAATTTTCTATAACAGCGAAACCTTCTAAATGGTGTTTTCACCTTTAAATTCTATACTTGTGAAATGACAAAAGTTTAATTAAAAGAAACTACACCAAATAAGAAACTCTCCCAAAATGTTAACTTGTCTGTTGTCAGTAGGAAGGCAGCATGGTGTTCTCATCACTTTTCAGCTGAGAAAGTCCATGATGGATCATCACATACAGACTTGATAAACAATCTAAAATTGTTCATAGATAAAAAACTGTACCTCTTAAGAATAGGGATGTGGTCCTGATCAGCCTTGAATACTGCTCTATTACACAGTCCTGCAATACGAGCCAGAGCTCTCCATGTAGCAGATGACTGCAGGAAAGTAAATGAGAATAAATAAGCTTTTGTTAGTACTGATAAAGTAATTACGCAGTACAAGTGCATATAATCAAACCTGCACTAATGGCAGGTCAAATCACAACAAAAGCTATGTTTTCTAGTCAAAATCTCAAATCCTTCAACTGAACCTCTGCAGCAACCTTTCAAGAGCTGTCAGAGAGGTTTCACTTTTTCAATATCCTACCCAACCTAAAGCTGCAAGGACAACTTTATCACAGGCTTTGATTTTTTACTGCACTGTCCAAAAAAAGATACACCTACTCCTCAAGATGATCATGAAGTAAAAAGTACAAAGATGTAAAGTAGCTGTTACCTTATCAAAGGAAACTCCAGATTGATCCTCAGTGGTATCAGCTTCAATTGTTGTATTGTCAAACCACATGTGAGCTGAAAATACATGTTAAACAGTAAGCAACAGTTATACAGTGTAGCAAGCACCGATCAATAATCTTCATATCTCATAGTGAGATTTTTAACAACATAAAGAACTATTCAACTACTGGTTGAATTTTACACTG
The DNA here is from genome assembly GCA_022457155.1 of Cladopsammia gracilis. Lineage (NCBI taxonomy): Eukaryota > Metazoa > Cnidaria > Anthozoa > Scleractinia > Dendrophylliidae > Cladopsammia > Cladopsammia gracilis. The sequence goes on along the minus strand of JAJGOT010000249.1, from coordinate 1,046,645 downwards.
TCCTTGATTATCATATAAATGTACAATAGTAGAAAATTTAGGGAACAAAGTAGTTTAGTTCAACTGATTTATAAGGCAACTCTAGCAGTTAAGGGTCGGGAAATATAATGCATGTTTTTTTTCTGTTCTTGTTTTTTTCATTTGCTTCACTCGCTGTCATGGTTATTATGATTGACAACAGAGTAAAATGCAATCATTATAGATTGCTATTGAGCTTCTTGCTGAGTTCACCTGATGCAGTAAGTAGCCAGTTCATGTATACTGACCCACTGTCATTCTGACGCAGTAAGTAGTCAGTTCATGTATACTAACCCACTGTCATTCTGATGCAGTTAGTAGCCAGTTCATGTATACTGACCCACTGTCATTCTGACGCAGTAAGTAGTCAGTTCATGTATACTAACCCACTGTCATTCTGACGCAGTTAGTAGCCAGTTCATGTATACTAACCCACTGTCATTCTGATGCAGTTAGTAGTCAGTTCATGTATACTAACCCACTGTCATTCTGACGCAGTTAGTAGCCAGTTGATGTATACTAAACCACTGTCATTCTGATGCAGTTAGTAGCCAGTTCATGTATACTAACCCACTGTCATTCTGATGCAGTTAGTGGTCAGTTCATGTATACTAACCGACTGTCATTCTGATGTAGTTAGTAGTCAATTCATGTATATTAACCCACTGTCATTCTGATGCAGTTAGTAGTCAATTCATGTATACTAACCCACTGTCATTCTGATGCAGTTAGTAGTCAGTTGATGTATACTAACCCACTGTCATTCTGACGCAGTAAGTAGTCAGTTCATGTATACTAACCCACTGTCATTCTGATGCAGTTAGTAGTCAGTTCATGTATACTAACCCACTGTCATTCTGACGCAGTAAGTAGTCAGTTCATGTATACTAACCCACTGTCATTCTGACGCAGTAAGTAGTCAGTTGATGTATACTAACCCACTGTCATTCTGACGCAGTTAGTAGTCAGTTCATGTATACTAACCCACTGTCATTCTGATGCAGTTAGTAGTCAGTTCATGTATACTAACCCACTGTCATTCTGACGCAGTAAGTAGTCAGTTCATGTATACTAACCGACTGTCATTCTGATGTAGTTAGTAGTCAATTCATGTATATTAACCCACTGTCATTCTGATGCAGTTAGTAGTCAATTCATGTATACTAACCCACTGTCATTCTGATGTAGTTAGTAGTCAATTCATGTATATTAACCCACTGTCATTCTGATGCAGTTAGCAGTCAGTTCATGTATACTAACCCACTGTCATTCTGTTCTGTGTCAGTGTTCCAGTCTTATCAGAACAGATGGTCGACGTGCTACCAAGTGTTTCTACAGCCTCAAGATTCTTCACCAAGCAGTTTTTGGATGCCATCCTTTTAGCAGTGAGTGTCAAACACACCTTCAAACAAACAAACATAAAACCTTTGGTTATAGGCCATTCTTAAGTTTAAACTGTCTTCCCCTTGGGGAATCGATCTTGCATTGATCATCTTTAATAAATCAGAGATACAAGGAGAGCGCTGGTTAAAATGAACAGTCACACTCATGTTATGAGATCTAATGAAATAGGCAAAGAATTCACATAACAAACTAAAACCTAACAAACTCCAAGAGCCAAGCCATGGTTTTAACTTTTGAGTCTGTGGATGAAATCCTAAAGTGTGACCATTCAAATGAGAGCTACTTAACAGTACTTTCCTGTGGTGCTGTGTATTATGGTTCTACCTTTTGAGTCTGTGGATGAAATCCTAAAGTGTGACCATTCAAATGAAAGCGACTGAGCAGTACTTTCCTGTGGTTTTGTTTATTATGTTGTACAAGGTGGTTCTAACTTTTGAGTTGAGCAGAACCTTCCTGTGTTACCGCTTGTTTTATAACATTTTCTTATTTTTAATTATTTACAGTGTAGGCCACTCTTAGGAGTGAGATAGCGGTTGTTTAATAACTTACCGTCACAGTTGCAAGAAGTCCCTCAGGTACGTTAGCCACAATGATACCAATTAAAAAGATGACTGCCTCAAGCCAGTAGTATTTCAAAATAAATGCAATAATGAAAAATGACACACCAAGGAAAACAGCAACACCAGTAATAATGTGGATAAAATGCTCAATCTCAATTGCAATTGGAGTTTTGTCACTGCCCAGACCACTTGCTAAGTTAGCTATACGACCCATAACTGTATTGTCACCGGTCTGTACAGCAATACCCATGCAGTTTCCTTCCAATCCATTTGTAGAGAAAAAAGCTATATTCCTGGTCTCCAAAGGGTTTTCATTGGTACATTCAGGGCCTCGGCTCTGTGGTTCAGATTCACCAGTGAGTGAAGAATTATCCACCTGAATGATAGAAACAAAGCCTTTAGATATCAGACAGAAAAAAGGAAACTTAACACGTAACTCTTGTGTTTTTATTCTGTTTATGGACAACTGTCAATCTTCTAAATCTTAGCATATAGCAAAGGTGATACATTTTGGTTCAATCTGATTCATTTTATGACAAACCACTGCTTTCTCGAGCCTTCTAAAGTGTATGCGCATTCCACAGATTCTGATTGGCTACAGCAGTACTAAACAAAGGATGCAAGGGAAGAACATGTTTTTGTGCAGAATAACAGCTGGGTTTAGCCAGCACAACTGTTAATTTTTTCCTAGTAGTAGTTATATTGATTGTGATCAGAAGAAGATCCTCACCTTAAATCCTCTGGCTTCCACTACTCTGAGATCAGCAGGTACTCTGTCTCCTCCCTTAACAAAAATAAGATCACCAACAACAACCTGCTCTGCATTGATTGTGTACCTTTCCCCACCTCGCATCACATGTGCTTCTTGTGGAACCAAATTTTTGAAACTTTCCATGATTCGAGAACTCTTAGCTTCCTGAGAAAACAAACACAAAATTGTATTAAATACAATCACAGTCAACTCTCTCTAAGATGGACACTGTCGGGACCGGCCTAACTGTCCATCTTAGAGAGGTGTTTGGCTTATAGAGAGTTGAGGTAATGTGACACCAGTAATTCTGAGATGATAAAGCTGTTTAAAGTCGTTTATTTAAGCAAAACCTTCAAACTGGAACAAACATAATATTAGAAAATGGGAACTTGTTTGTTCATTACAATCAATAGCTAACTGCTTCTGAAAAGTGAACAGTAACATGTTGCAAACTGGCAAATATGTCTTTAAAACAGCAATAAAAAATGTATTCTCTTTTTCAAGCAAACGTTCACAGCTTCTAGTCTAAAAACGTAACTGTACATTTCAGTGTCTACAATGTAGGTATTTTTCACTAAAAAAAGCACTTTTCAAGTGTCTGTTGACGGTTTCAAAGTGTCCGTTGTCCGTCTTAGAGAGGTGTCTGTCTTACAGAGAGTCTAGTTACAGTAAAATGACTGAAAAAGGGCAGGGACCAACACCAGGTGTCTGTCTTTTAGAGGTGTCCGTTAAGAGAGAGTTGACTGCTTACATGGTAGTAACCAGCAAACAATTATTCATTCAGATTTGGTAACATAACCAAACATGAGTAGGCTGTTGTGTTTGATGATCAAAAGCTGACAACTCGATGACACACTGGTAAACAAAATTGTGTCAATTGCTTTAACATTGTATTGTGAAAACTTGTGAATAACTTGTGTAAATTGTGAATAACTTGTGTGCTGTAAGTCCAACTTGTAAAAATTGAAATGGCTAGTCTGACAACTGTTGTTTCGTCGCTGCCAAGCGACTCTTTAACGCTTGTGAAAACTATTCATTACATTAAAGGCGAGCCTACGGTATAAAAGGGCAAAGCCCCATGCCGAATCTAATGCAAATGAGCAAGAACAATAGATTTTGCTCATTTCATGAGTTGGACAGTCCAGCCGCCTTTTTTATCGCGGATTTGGCTTTAACAACAAATTTCAACTACCAATTAAGTGTTTTATGGTTAAGAACTAATTTTGTCACCTGGATTATGTTTGATTGATATTGCTCGCCAAAACTTGCGCTTAAGGATAAACAAGTATTAGTGATCAGTAGTACACAGCTGAAATTACCAGCAAATTGATCACAAGAACAATGAATGATGTGCTATTAAGGTTGATTTGCACATGATCAGCTCCCATAGTGACCACAGAGATTTTGGCAAGCACAGCAGTTTAACAATCATTCATGATCATTGATGAATGATTGTAATGTGTAACCATGGTAATTGTGTCAACAAAAAACTCCATACCTGGTAATATGAGAAAATTCCAGTCACGATAACAACAAGTGACAGCACAATTCCAAGATACAACTGAAACAGCAAAACAAATAACAGTTTCTAAGAAATTTTCACAGCAATTGTCTACCAAACATGGTTTGTTTTACAGAATTTTCATAACCTAACTGGGCCTGGGCCTATTTCAATATATTTAAATTCTTACTTGGCTCCAAGGCTTATGGGAATAAAACAACACAAATCATATTGAGGTTCAGGGATGACTAATTAATTTCTTTTGCTTAATTCCCCTCAGAATCAAGTGTTCCACTGCATATACATGTACAATGCAACATAGCCAAGTAACATGGAATGTAAGTAGTTGCTTACATTGTCTTTTGATGGTTCTTCCTCCGTAGCTACCAAGATACCATAAGCAATAAAACACAGAATAGCTCCAACCCACAGCAGCATAGCAAAACCTCCAAATAACTGTCTACAAAACTTCACCCACTCAGGGGTGGTGGGTGGGGGGGTCAAGGCATTGGGGCCATCCCGCTTCAAAATTTCCTCAGCTTTTTCTTTTGATAGACCCTGTAAGAAAACAATACAAACACATAAATTCCTCTTGAAGTCTAGAATAAGATGAAACAGAAATGCTTTCACTGCATAAAAATATAACATCCAACTGTAATATTTCTCAAATTAACAGTGTTTGGTTACACACAGCTGCTATACAAGCCCAGGGCAATAACCTTTTTTATCTCGTTAATGCGCTTGCGCATTAAGCGAGATTTCGAAGTCGAGTACTAAAAAAGGGACAAAAGCTGTTAACAAAATTTTGTGGACTTTTGTCCGGGGGGGTTTCTTGTTCCTTCTTTATAGAAGCTATATTAGGGCATTGAGGATATGGTTGGTTAAAGCGGTTAGGATTTCAAGAAGGGCGTCACATACTGCCACTAAAATGTTTGGGAAGCACCCCCGGACCTATTGTTAATTTCCCTAGGGTATTGGGATGTCAGAACCTGTGATGAACTTGTCATATCTCACATTACGTTACCGCAAAGGTATTAGTCCTTCTTAAATTTCGATATCTCACGTTACCTATCAGTTTCAATCATTTGTCGTAAAGCCATTATAGCTACTTTAAAAGGGTAAAAATAGGTTAAATGCGTTTTCTTGGGAAACGTAGTTTGAGAATTTCACGGTGTATTTTACTAATGGAGAGGTTATAAGAAAGTTAAATGGGACAGGAAAGTTTGTGTGTTAATATGAGCGGTATGGCAGAGCAAAATAGCATGAACTTTGCGTTTTTTTCTATTGAGTTGTGGTTACACATACCTTGGGTTTGGGGCCTTCCCAAGGGTTAATGGCTTGGGTTCGGTTTATCTCAGGTTTCATCTTACCCTTGGGGATGCGGTTACACAGTAAAAGACTCCCCAGGGTAAAATATAATAAGATATGAGTTCACTGACACTGCAGTTTACGCGCGAAAACGTACAGATCGACATGGATGACACGAATCGAGATCTTGTAAGTTTAATTTCAGTCATTCTCCTGCTTATCATTTGATAAATATAACAATCCGGCATTTTTTTTTGCGAGAAGACACCGAAGAAGATGCCTTCAACTACGCTATCTTCAAGGTTTGTCGGCGTTTTATTTACATTTAGGAGCTCGCCACGAACTTGCTCGTCGCCAAGGAGGGCTTGGGTATTTCCACGACCACAGAATTGGTTTCAGCAACTTCTAAATAACAATGCACTCGATCACTGGTGGAAAGAAAATTTTAGAGTTACAAGTAAGCGTGCAATTAACCAAGCGTATCAGAGGTCAACTCAGCAGCAGGCAATTTCCTGTATTAGCTACGTTCTGCATTATGATTGGCCAAGCGGTTTGATTGTGCAATAGTATGGTAAACATGTCATAGTTGCGTTGATTTTCGAAAAAAGGGACAAAAGTTGTTAACAAAATTTTGTGGACTTTTGTCCGGGGGGTTTCTTCTTTCTTCTTTATAGAAGCTATATTAGGGCATTGAGGATATGGTTGGTTAAAGCGGTTAGGATTTCAAGAAGGGCGTCACATACCGTCACTAAAATTTTTGAGGAACACCCCCGGTCCTATTGTTAATTTCCCTAGGGTATTGAAATGTCATGAACTTGTCATGTCTTACGTTAGGTCACCACAAAGGTATTACAGTTCTTATTAAGTTTCGATATCTCACGTTAGGTATCAATCTTTCAAATTTGTTTTTAAGTTTATGTGTCCTAGACGTTCTACGCTGTTTGCGTTTTATGCTTTTTGCCGGTTTCCTGTGTGGATGTGTCGGAGACGTTCTACGCTCTTTGCGTCTTATGCTTTAGAAATTTCTTTGTCCGCTTTTTGAGGTTCATAGCAGAGTTGTTTTTCAACTGTTTTAGAGCTGACCTCATCGCCTGACAGATTGTACATGTTTCTTATCTAAACCACAGAAACAACAATGTTGAGGTGTCATGATTATGCAATAGTATGCAAGAGAGGTGAGATTTTGCCTATTCAGCTAACTAAAAATGTTTCGGTTTGATTACGCAAGAGTATGCATTACGGTTTGATTATGCAATAGTACGCAAAAGACGTAATAATTTTGCTGATTTTGTTAACAAAGTTTATCAAGCAAGCATTTTAAGAAGAATTTTTCGCCGTGTCTAAATGCCCGGCAGCCGGGCACGGTCTCAAATAGACTAAATGCCCGGCAGTCAGAAATTTTCACAAAATTTTCACTGAATGGCTCTTTCAAACCTTTTGAGAGTATTTGATGTTCGTTGAGAAATGTCAAGCGATTCCAAAAATTATTTTTCTTTTCCATTTGACGAAACATCCAAGCTTGACATTTCTAAACGAACATCGAATGCTCTTAAAAGGTTTGAAAGAGCCTTTCAGTGAAAATTCTATGAAAATTTCTCACTGCCGGGCATTTAGTCTATTTCAGACCGTGCCAGGTAGTCTGCAGAAATGTTCTTAGTGTCGTAAACATAGCGATCTTATAGTATACCGAAGCTTGAATATTTCGTCAACTGGAAAATCGAAATAATTTTGGGAATCGCTTGGTAATTCTAAACGAACTTTACTAAAGAGGTTTGAGTGAGACGTTCAGTCGAAATTCTGTGAAAATTTCTGACTGCGAGTCTCAGCAGAAATTTTCTAAGTGTCGAGAACATAGCGATCTTATGGTATGCCCAAGCTTGGATATTTCGTCAACTGGAAAGCAAAATAATTTTTGGAAGCGCTTGACATTTCTAAACGAACATCGAATACTCTCAAAAGGTTTGAAAGAGCCATTCATTGAAAATTTTGTGAAAATTTCTGTTTGCCGGGCATTTAGTCTATTTAAGACCGTTCCCGGCTGCCGGGTATTTAGACACGGCGCATTTTATAAGCGATTTCAGCGTGTAGATTTTTTTCAAGAGAGATTTTGTCTATAACACAACAGATCGCCCTTGTTAGTGAACACCATCTTAGCTGAACCGCTTCCAAATATCCCTCTAGCAAAGAAAATGCAGACATCTCTTAATTTTCCATCAACCCTACCCGTCTGGCTTTAAAAGCCACTGTTAAACAATTTACAACATCACACAATATTATACAACAAAAGACAAACTGTAACCTCAACAAAATTAGCGATTTTCTAAAACCATACATTTTCTAGTAAACATCAATCTATTGAGATTCCTTAAATTCCTTCGAAACAAAACACTCCCATATTATGAAATGTTTTATCACAATCATTGTCACACAACAACTGATATATAATTATACCTTTAAAATTTTTCATAAGAAGAACCTTCCTTCTTTAATTTACGAAATAACTTTGTCACACCGATACCCCTACAACTTTACAAAATTAACACCCCATCAACGTACCGCCTTAGACACAAAATCTGCACATATTAAAAAAAAAAGATGCAATTTCATTCGAAACGTACTCTCCACTCCTAAAACCAAAAAATATGAACACTTTTTACAAGAATTAACTTCAAATAGCAATCAAATACAAACCAATTCATTTCTTAAACTTAAAAGGATCCATTTAATCCCTAATAGTTACATGGCAGTTAGCAAACAGATGACACCGGAAATACAAAACTCTCGACTTGAAAATAAAAAACAGACAAATAGTATATATTCGCAAATAGCCCATTCATAATTACCTTATGCAGCCATTTCTTTTTAAACCCTCCACATACCAAAAATCAATCTCCGCTTAGCTTTTCAAAAAATTCCACATCGATCTCGATACAAACACACAACAGCGTTATTAAATTAATCCTTCAAAAACCATTGACAAGTAGCTAATTAGTCCATCACAGACATACCGCTAATCGATACCGGAAAACGTAGATATTTCGGCCCTCCCACAACTAAACAAGTTTCAACAAAATATTGCACATCACACAATATTTAATAAAGCAATCTTAAACAATTTGTCAATGTTGCTAACCCTTACATTTAAAAGCGATTTCCGACAACCCATCTTTAATTCATCTTCATTTTTATCTCCTGTAAGTTAATGTTTAACTTACAGGAGTTTATGTGGGCTAACATGCATTCTTTATGCATTTTTGTTAGCAAAAAATGCGTTAGATACTATTAATAGACTTTTTAGTGAATTTGTGGGGACATTCCTGTTGCATTTTTGTTAGCACATTACTGTTCTATCTGTCATCAGTCCTACGTCACTACGGAGTTAGATAGATTTGTGTTAGATATTATCAATAAGAAAACAAGAGTCGAGTTGCATATTTTTTTAATACAGTGGTTTATTGACTTGACCTTCACAGTGAAGAAATATGGGTGTTAAAATTTCATATAAAATCTGCCACGCTGTTTGCCTATTTCGAAAAATGTCTCGGAATATATTTTTTCAGTTTGGTAACATTCCTACTGTTTGTTATCTCTTTTTCGTAGCGATGATTTTTAAGGCGTACGATTATGAATTCTATGTTTTTTTGGGAACATGTTGCAGAATACTTTCATTGTATCGAGCGTCAAAAAGTGTAACGTAATGTAATCTTATCTCACCTAGTGTAGACTGTGCTCAGATATTTGGCACGCTAGAAGCGCACTTGGCTAATATCCTTTACGATGTCCAGTCTGGTTTGTCAAACTGGTTGCTTCAAGACATTTCAGTGGTATTATCATATTATAGCACTGCGTTTTAAGAAAGGGAAAACCGGAGAGTTTGAGGTAAGCTGACATTGCTGATTGAGAATGGTTGTATGCTGTAGGTTTACAATCTGATGAAGTTTTGTTGAAATAATGTGTTTGTTAATTTCCATGTTATATCGCCAAATGTCACCAAATATACAACTAAATTGGATTAAAAGATTCTCAAGGAGAAAAACAGAAGCAGTAATTTGGAGAAAAAGTGCGGAATTAGAAGAATGGATCAAGTTGATTACGGTTAAGCAATTTTGATTACATGACATGCGGTTAAGAAATATTCAAAGTTTCGATTCTGGTGGAATTTTGTCGTTATTTTGTCTTTTTAATTTATATTTTTCTGCGTTCATCACTTTTGGCTTTTTTTTTCTTCCTATTTTCGGATGATAAAGCAAGCTAAAGCAAGCTCCTGGCCATAATCATGAAAACACGATATTTCTGTCGGGACAGTGTCCCTTTAGTTAAAAATGTCCTCGGTTAATTTACCTCATTTGCAAGTTATAGAAGCTGACTAATAAATTAAACAACAAAAGGTTTTAACGAACCAGTGCTTTCAATTTCCTTGTAGGTTGAAAAACAAATATAGAACTTTTTCTATAAGTGTGCTTGTAAAAGCGATCAGAAACAATTTCACGAACGCTTTTGTAAGATGCGAATAAAAGAATTTTATTTTATCAAGGGGACTGTTTTAAGCGACATTATTTTATTTTTAGTGAGTCATCGTACAGTGTACTAAACGAACCTGGTTTTTTTTAGCCATATCATTAGAAATGATTAAGCAGAGTTTTGCAATACTGTCATCAGATTGATTTTCCAGGTCAAACAAACCAATGTCAAACAGTTAGGTTTCAGTGAGGTTCGGGGTTTTAGTTCATTTTTGTTTTTACTTTATTAGGCCTCATTTTGGTTCATTTTGGTCAGAAAGATTCGTGCCCAATTTAGTCTCTGCTTAAAGAGATAATTGTGGTACGGATAGTCCTTAGATTTTTCCTATCGATAGTTTTAATATATCTGGTATTCGAATCTATAGCTGTGAAATGGCTTATTTACGCGTCATAGGCTCTTAAAAAGAGGCAGGCCAAACACGATTCCCACTAGTCGCAAGAAGTATTTAAAAGCCTTTAAAATAGCTTTCCCAAGTAGGTTTACGAGGTATTTGTCCCTTGCTATAGATCACTGTTAGGATGTTACAAGTCGCAATTATCCGCTTTGCTCTATAATATTGACCCATTGATCTCTGGATAATTTCTCTAATGACAGGATCAATCCCGGAGGATTTCATGCCATAGCCATGACTATAATTATTTTATTTCTTTATGTATTCTCTACACTGTCCTGACATATATTAGGGCTTCTTTGGCTCAGACTCGTGTTGCAAAATAAATGGCAATCGGCTAAAGATTATGTTACCGCTGTGGAAATATTAGGATCAGTAAAGAGGCTGTGATAAGTGTCCACAGCCTGCGGCATGCAAGACTTGTGAGAAAGTGTTTCTTGATCACGGATAAGTGTCTATTAAAGATCCAAGAATGAAAATGCAATCATTTTCAGGAGTAATAAACTCCTGTCATGTTCCTATATTGGAATCACGACTTCTTGCAGGTAGTTTTAGCTCTTTAGTTTATTCTTTTGTTGAGTAGTGACCTGGAGCTAGACAGAACTTTCGTTGTCTTATCAAGGCATTGCGATCACTGCATCCAATAGTATATCCTCTGTACGCGAAGAACAGCTTCACTTGTAGAGTTGTACCAATATATTTTGAATTCATTGAGACATACACGAGACTACACTACGTATCTTTTGTACAACAAGCGTGTAATTCTCGTGAAGTAATGTTGTGCTCCATGCGTACCATAATAATGGAGTAATTCCATAGTAATGGAGTAAATGGAGTAATGGAGTAATGGAATAAATAAAAAAAAAAGCCAACCCGGTTATAGGCCCATCGGTAACAAAACATTACTCCGGTTATACCCATTAATTCCTTATTCCTTTCTTAATTGCTTAACAGAAATTCTTTACAAAAGTTTACGCCTAAATGAAATTAACTCAAAGAACGCTTCTTTATGGCAATATTTTTGCTTGCCAGCCAAAAAAACCCTACGAAGTTACATAAGCCCAGGGCTTATAAGCAGCATTTTACGGTATAGTCTCTGTAAAAAAAAATCACAAAGAAGTATAAAAAGAGACAGGCCAAACACGACTCCCACTAGTCGCAAAATGTATTAAGTAGCCTTTAGCATAGCTTTCCCGAGTATACCTGCAAGATATTGTCCCGTTAGATTACATTAGGCATATATTAGGGTTTCTTTGGCTCAGAGTCGTGTTGCAAGATAAATAAGTTTATGTTATCGCCATGAAAATGTTAGGATCAGTAAATTTCTTTGTTCGTGATGCAGTGTTTAAGTCTGCGACGTGCAAGGCTTGTGAAAGAGTGTTTCTTCGTCACTCTGAGATGTATAAGTGTGTAAGAATGAAAATGTCAAAGACGACCACGACAGCTCTAGCAACTATGTTTAGTTCATTTCTGTTCTTGGTATAACTGTTTGTTAACAGTGACACTGATTCAAACAAAAGTTAAGATGAGGGGACGAATACTGAGTAAGTTTACAGGAACTAGATTTCCACCTGAAACAGATTTTGACGATAAGATTGATGATGATCCCAGAACATGAGAACAGAGAACAAAGTTGTAAAGAATTTTACTTGAAAGGAGGAATGAAACTTTTTCGCAGAATAAAAGCTAAATCATTCATTTAGTTATGTTTAATAAAATGGATGCTGAAGATTAATTGCAGAGAGCTCTTGATGCTTATCCCATGTAAAAATAAGATTTCAGCAAGTAAAACATGTTATATTCGAAAGGAAAGAAAGGAGAACTCTTAAGAAAAAGCCATGGGAGATCCTGAAAATAAGGAACGTGATCAGTTAGATACTGTAGCTCCGTCTGCTCAACATAACGATGAGCAGGATATAAGTGAAGAAACACGGCAATACAGTGAACTGTTTGGTTGTTTTAACCCATGTTTAGATAACAATCACCAAGGGAACAATCTTTCAAGTAATGCTGGAATTTTTTCTACAGCAAATGATAATGAAAAGCTGGTAATTAATCGTATGGATGATAACAGTTATAAAGAACTTGTTCATTCTTTGAACAGAGAACAAATGGAGTTTTTTTACCATATGTTACTCTCTGTTAAAAACGACGAGAAGCAATTGACACTTTTTAATTGACACTCTAACCTAAAGTCCAATTGCAACATCAAAAACAATATTCGGACATAATATGACAGCATTGCATGATGGGAAAAACTTACAGGAGATAGCCCAGAGGGCACTTTGATCTTTCAACTTACCAATTAAACGTTATATAAAAACACAGACCTAGGGATTGTCTTATCAAACATATCAATCAAAATATAAAAGGTATCTCCGCAATGCCGCAATGTTCTTACTTAAAACGATTTACACCTTTTCAGTTCAAAAACAAAAGAGAGTAATCACTAATTTTTCCGTCTAGCTGTAAATCTAATTTTAAGACAAATTCGCCGACAACTGCACAAAAAAGTGCTTTTCAAACACTACGAACAATGTCTGTCTTGAATACCAAAAAATAAAACAATAAGGTAAAACCTAAATCTTTTAACAATATACACATTCTGCAATTTCTTACGACAAAAAATATTGCGAAAACGTTATTATAGTAAGCTCATTGACTAACTATAACATGCCATATGAGCAAGCTGAACCTTCATCTTTCACGCAATCGGCACACCCTTTTATCGCGCAAATAGACACATGACTAAGCAACACCACAGCTATCCTTAAAATAACAAACAAGTGTCTACAAGTATAAACTCGATGAAACTTTAGCACGTTTCGAAATCTTATCATAACTTAAATGACACGCACTATTTAGAGTTTCTTAATATAGTCCTCCTTATTTTAAAGAACATTGTAATTGAATTTCGATGATGCCTCAACTGAAAAAACATTCACTTACACTCATAATAATATCACGTTATTCCGTTCTACATAAAATCTTTGTCCCGTATGTACGCTTTGAAAAAAATTGAATATTCAATTTTACCCTCCCCCCCGTCACCCCCCACACTGAAAAAAGACAAGACGACCCAAAATAACATCGAACTGAAACAATTTTTTTCTAAAATCAAACAGGTGCCAGCAAAACAAAATCACATAAATTGCGCCTTTCGCGCTCCATCATAGTCCGTGATTTAATGTGAACGCCGAGGAGAGAGAGAGAGAGCGGGGGGGGGGGGGGGGGGGGGTACAATTTAAGATAAGCATGTGTGCCGCCAGGGTTCTCAAGCCCTGACCCTATTAAGAGTAGAAAATCAAAAAAAATCAGAACTTGTCATGAACTTGTCATATCTCACATTACGTTACCGCAAAGGCATTAAGTTCTTCTTAAGTTTCGATATCTCACGTTACCTATCAGCTTCAATCATTTATCGTAAAGCCAAAAATAGGTCAAATGCGTTTTTTTGGCAAACGCAGTTTGAGAATTTCACGGTGTATTTTTACGAATGGCGACGTTTTAAGAAAGTTAAATGGGACGGGAAAGTTTGTGTTTTAATATGAGCGATATGGCAGAGCAAAATTTGCGTTTGTTCTAGTACGCCGGTGGCGGCTTAGAATTTTAAACATGAACGCTTATCAGCATAAGTGGAAAAGCGTTATTTCCTGAATTATTCTAGAGCTCTCACGCAATGCAAGTATGAACGTCCCAGTATGGGAATCCCGAAACGTCAAGTTGGATATCGAGTTCGAGTTCGAGTTGGACTTCGAGTTGGATTTCGAAATATGAAAAACTATAATCGATAAAAATCGACAGTCGAACCTCCCTTACGGACACCTCTCTAATACGGATACCTCTCTATTACGGACAGTTTCCTGTGTCCCGACAAAATTCGCACATATTTTCTTTAAAAAAGACCTCTATAATACGGACCCTCTCTAATACGGACAACGGACACTAAATTCGGTCCCAGAGAGCAAATTAATATAAACTTAACCTCTTTATCACGGACACTCCGGTGATCAGGTGATGATAGTTTGAGTAAGTAATACAATTTCCTGTTTGCGGTTACAAACATGTATCGCAAGACGTTTTCAGAATAGACCTTATCACGGTTTTTCCAAAATTTTATATGGGCCTGATAGCAATAATCCATCGACACTGCTGGGAAAAGCATCTCAAAAATAGTAAAATGGCCGAGTTTAAAAGCGATATCTTTTAAAATAATGGAGATATAGCTCCGCCAAGTCGGCAAATTTCACAGACGTTTGTATCGCGCGGCCAAATATCTTGCCTACCGGTAGGCAAGAAATTTGGCCGCGCGGATCTGGATCAGTAAAATCCTGTACAAGATAAACTAGTAGTTTCCACTGGAAAGTGAAGTGCTGCGAGTAAAGCTTATTGCAGAAGAAGACTTGTTTGGAGATATCTCGTTAATTGCATGTACTTTAAATAGTGAACAGATGAGCGACTTGATCTATTTTGCCATTGGATTAACTTGGCTAATATATATGCCGTTCGAACGGCAAAACCGCACGGCTACTGAACGGATGAACGCGAAGTATGAATAAAGCCGTTTCTGATGGCTCAAAACGGGAAAGTTTGCAGAGATTAGCGACCTTTAATTCTCTCTCAATGTAATGTGCGACTCTGATGAAGATAACGAATGGAAAGCAGAACCATCGACTATGGTCTAAGTAGAATTTCGAGGCGACTGGAGGCGTTGGAGCGATTTTACCGCCGATTTCCTTCGGTGGATCCGATCGGCTCGATGAGCGGAGTGCTGTCTCTTTCAGAGGGAGGACTGAAACAGTTGAACTAAAAATCGCTGGAATCGCGAATCGACCGCAAAACCACTCACTGAGGCACAAGTAAACACACAAAGAAGTTCAGATGAACCAGTTTTATTCAAATATCGTTCCTAATTTTACGCTCAAACTCGAAGTGAATTTTCCCAATACAAATCCTTATAATTTCGCTATTACGCCATTTACCACGACGTTTATCACTTGAGCTTAGGCTACCTGTGCTGCCAGATGGTACGTTGTGACAAAAGGCAGTATCCTCTCGTGACCTTTTTTCTTTTGTGTAAGTGCCGATTATATTTTTTCATATTTGTATTTTGTTTTTTTAACTCGAAGTCCAACTCGAAGTCCAACTCGAAGTCCAACTCGAAATCCAACTCGAAGTCCAACTCGAACTCGAACTCGAACTCGAACTCGATGTCCAACTCGACGTTCCGGGATTCCCTGCCATGATCTATCAAGAAACGAAACATAATTATTATCAATTCGCTGTTCTGACTCAAATGAGTTCAAATTTTATATTCAAGTTCCGATGAATTTCATTGCATTCTCAAATACTTGTTCATTTGGCTCGGATGGCTTTATGCCGGTGGATTTTCAAGATCAGTTGCTAAAACGCGCCACACTGTGAAAGAAATTTCCGGGAATATTTAAAATTTTACAAGATTTTGGTCTATTCTCTTGCCAAATAATGCCATTTCAATGTAATCGATTTTTGTAACAGTTAGCGTAAACTTCGAGTTCTACGAAGGATTCGAGTTTAATCAATTTTTGCATAACCGGAATTCAATTGGATAAAAATGTACGACGATGAGTCGTGCACTTGTAATAAGCTGAGCGTGCAAGGCCTAGCCGTGTGGTTTTAACGCAATGAGAAGTTCGTAGACAATATAATAATTAAGGCCTTTAAAAATCAGTTGAAATCATTAATTCAAATGGATGGACTCGATACCTATTTAGTTTACTCTTAATTCAAAAGACAAATAGTATTGAAATATTTATGAAGAGGAATTTAACCGTTGCAACCCCTTAAAACTGTACTTATCTATATCCATGGTGCACTGTATTAAATTTTTCTTAATAGGTTTTTAGAAGACTTACCTTCTACATGCAGCTGAAAAAGCTAGGCTTAAACGTAACAGTCGCTAGACTGTCAAAAATGCCAACGAAGGTTTTAGCGAGCTCCACGCAGCTGTAAAGCGCAGCGAATACAAGCTAAAATTACAGCCTTTACTGAGACACTTACGATACGACCAAAAACAGATCGCTGCATTCACCCCTCTCATAAAATAGAAGTCTGTATACAGGTGAACATTTCAAGTTCGTTTACCAACAGGTTGCAACTGAACTGACTGAAAATTCTAAAAACTGACAGGAATCTTCTGCGACACCTCCTTTCAACAACCTTGACGGGCTTTTTTAATTTCGTTCCTATAGGTGGTTTGCAATCAATCTCTAGAGACATAGATAACAATAGTGAAACGAACAAATGCTGGTGGACGAACAAAAGGAGCTAATGAGAGAACTATTGTTTATGTCCACCAGCATGGCGGCGATGACGTAACATGAAAACCACATATAACAAATTAAGTTATCGTCTCTTTCGTAAAAAAATACGTAAACATTGGGAACATCAAACTTTAAGAGGGTATAAAGGAAAAGTAACACACATCTGAACAGCGCCACCATTTTGGACGGCAATCTATCCGTTCCGATGTTAATGCGTAACTGTTTCCTCCTTTCCGGTTCTAGATTTCTGTTCGTGAAATGACCAGATTTTTTCCGGATATATAATTGATACTATCCATTAGATTATTACAATGGAACTCAATTCATTCTATAGGTGTCAGAACATTCACTGAAGCGTGATGCTTGAAGTTGTTTCTCGCGGTGAATTTGCCTGTAAAGAGCTGTAAACCCGGCGCAGCTTTTTCTCGACAGCTACAGTGAGCTTACTTTACCATTTTGTAAACAAGGCCAAACACACGACAAATTAATCTAGCACTGCTAAATAAGGGTGCTAATGGGGGTACCCAATTGTCAGTTAAGAAGAGGCTACACTGGTAGCCTATACTCATGCGCTTGTATAAAAAAAATTTATGTTTTTCTTTTTTAACTGCGTCACGCTGTCGGAAATCGGTTCATTTCAATATTTTCATTCATTGATCTTATCAAGTGATTTAGCTTGACAAGTAGGAAATTACGTATATCAGTAAGGCTTTTAAATTTGCAAAGTTAAGATAAGGTTACTTTAAAGGCCATGAGAATGACCAGAGTGAATGCGTTTTTGGGATTGGACTTAGAACAGCCGCTTTACGAAAATTATTCGACATTAGATTCTCATACAAAAACCATAATTTCTCACCTGTCAAGATAGCTTCCAAAACCGTAATAAGGATCGTCAGTATTAAAGATGTCTGTTTGATACAGGATCGTACACAGAGAGTATGGGAAGGAAAAAAAATCGAAACTCACTGATGCTTGTGTCCAATAAAATACGGTGTGTCCACTTACTTTGGAGTCTGCTTAATACAGGTTTTAGTGTAATCAGAAATCTTACTCATTTAATCTAACACTGAAAAGGGCTCGTGTGGTTAACCCCTGGGTCAACCCGCGTTCGCGTGCTAGGACAAAATGACGAAACAAAATACACACCATACCACCATCACTTGTCACACTTCCCATTAGAAAAGGTAGCTCCATTTCCAACTGAGCCTTTGTAACAGCTTTCCCGTCGATCTTCTCTAATCGGAACAACTTTAAATCAAACTCACCGAGTCCAAACTTTCCGCTTATTGTTTGATTATATGTCCATTGAATTGTGCTTTGTCATGTCAAACGGTATGCGACTTATGTGTCATTCGAATGCCGATCCTTTGTCATCATCTCGATAAAAACTCAGAATAACTTTGACCACGCCACTCGACGCCATCACGGAGATCAAGGTCAACGCTCTACGACCCTGGTACCTTTCGCATATAATATCGGTTAATATGTCACCTGGTCACGCAGCGAGGCAGGTAAAAGTCACAAAATAGCTTTGCTGTTAGGAAAAAACTATATTGCTTTTATTAACAACAACAATCGTTAATTTAGTATAATTAATAGAATGTCACTTAACTGTTACCGTATTTTCTCGATTAAACGCCGGGCCCCGAATAAACGCCGGGTATAATTGAGGAAGTTGTAAGTAAGCTCCTCAAACGTTTGTTTGTGGTATAATAAACTTAAGATTTAAGGGCAAGGTACAAGGCTGCCAAGAAAAACGAATAATAACCCTTTCTTAAAAAATGGCGGGCGAGAAAAAACTGCTGATACAAAGAAACGCCGGGTCCACAAGGCCAAGTTTGAAATAAACGCCGGGGGCATTTTATAGAGAAAATACGGTAACTTTTCATTTATCAGTTAACTACTATATTTTTGGGCAATTGTCAGTTAACTGTTAACAAATCAGCACCCTTCTAAATGCACTGGTATTCTGAATTTCACTTTTGCCGGAACGCAATTGGCATGAAAACAAAACGAAAAAACTCGCGAGATAATAACGCCTTTTGTCACAACATTTCACCCACGACTGAAAAACCTTAAACAAATACTGATGAAAAATGGAGTTTCGTTCAAAACCAACCATTCCTGAAAACTATTTACAAAACGCCGCCTAACACATCATACAAGACGTAAATCACTTAACGACACGACTCATAACAGCCAAACTTTGAAAGCTAATATAAATGCATCGCAACCGCAAAACCACATAGCGGAGTCGGTGCAGGCCTGTCATGAACCTCATTTCGATCTAAGGGAAACTAAAAAAGTGACCACCAGGAGTGGTGCCCTGTTTATCCGCTCCAGACCCAATATTTTCTATATAAGTGCGTCCATAGCAGACGTGACCGAAAAATGACCACGTGATCACCATTTTCCCGCCATTTTTCACGTCAAAATATATAAAACAGCAGACTTGATACTTTAGCTAACTACAAAACTTTCCGTTTCATTATGCAAGAGTAGGAACAGCAAAATACCATAAATTTTGACTTTCGTTCTATTTTCGAATACTGCTGGAGAGTTGAAAAAGAAATGGCTGATGGCGCGATGTCTGCTAAACATAGCTCAAATTGTCCTGGCATGGGGAAAGGCAGCTCTAGAGAAATGACATGTTGTTACGGCCTCCTTCCATTAGATTCGGCAAATGTGAAGTTCAATGTTTGAATCGGGCCTTACTTTAAAGAATATTAAAGATTCAGTCACCATTTGTTGTGTCAATTGATATTTTGATAATTAATATTAATATCTCATCTGATCAGATATAAAGTCATTGCACGTGACGTATTATCGATGTGGGCTTTTAATTGTTTTAAAATTGCGGCAATCTATTGTATTTGATTTAGAAAGTCTTTTCCATTGTCAAATATCCCAACAGAAAATAGACAATGAATAACTGAAAATGCACTGTGTAAATTGAACCAACAACACATTTTCATCGTCAATTAGCTAGGAAGGCGGGAAAAGTCTTTCACTTTCACTTCCCTAACATCAAAATTATTTACATTCACACTCGTGATTCTTTGTTACTCATAACTTTTTTTGACTTGCACCAACATGAATTTTCAAACCAAGTTCTCTCAATCTTCTCTATCCTGCCAAGAACCATATCCAGTTGACTACTGCGCCTCGCATTTTCTACATAATGTCTGATTCTACAACGCCATCTTTACCATATTTATTTTATATTTATTTTAGATTCTTCTTTTTTTTAACCTCATGTTTCAACGCATTAACGAGATGGCTTTAAGAGCCCTTTGATTATTCTGATGTGCTCATTCAGTCAGAAGAATTTGAGTTTATGTCTCTGAATAATCTACAAACTCAAAATCATGTTGTTTTCCACTTTAGTATTTTGACTGCGGCGATAAAATTGGAAAAAACAGTTTTAATTAGTATTTAATCCATGGTGTATTGTGATATTAGTGTTGTTTAGTTGTTAGGTTTTAATTAGTTAGTACTGTAAACACCAGTGTATAGGCCGCACTTTTTTGCCCAAAATTTTTGCTCAAAATTGAGGGTGCGGCTTATCTACGGTAACATCTGCAAAACGTCATCGTATATTCCGGTGATATAAGTTGACCAGACTTTTTGAGCCTCGAAATTAACATTTTATTTATTAGAGGCATATAGCATGGAACAAAAATTCTTAAACTTTAGATGATGTAGAAAAGTGAGTCTTGTCTGTCTAACAGTGCAGCCAGAGCGCCTCCAAGACCAAAAATCAAATTGAACATCCACATCGAACAGGTAACGCTCGAACGTGAGCGTTGTGGTTTGTAAATTGTAAAATTTAGCCTCAAATTGTCAAAATACCTGAGTTAAAACAGTGCTCACTATCTTTGTCAGACATTGCGAAGCTTTTAGCAATGAAGGAACACAAAAGAAAGAAGCCAAAGAAAAGAGTTTGTAAACAAGCGGCCACCTTGGTTAACCTTAGTAACCAGGCAAAATAAAAACATGTGCTCAAGAAATCTGCATGGTTACCAAGCTTGTTTGGCCTGAATGAACGGCGTGCAAATGAACGTTGAAACTGTGGAGTTTTTTTTTCAATACACAATGATTCGATGGATAGAAGCAAAGTCTAGCTCATGTTTTGTGGAGCCAATTCTCTGACTTAATTTATTTTATGAAACTTGTTTTTCCAAAATTTGAGCTTCAAAACTCGGGGTGCGGCTTATCTATGAGTGTGGCTTATTCACTGGTGTTTACGGTAGGTGGAATACTCAAGCGAAGTATATATCCATGTTAAATAAAGTATGTATGTATGTATGTATGTGTTCATATTACATAAAGCTATGACAGAGAACAGCGTATGATTGTTCCCACTATTCCACATAGGTTTGGTGTTGAAGCAAATCATTCAAAGGTTTTATGTTTGAACTTTCATGGAAGAACAAAAGCGGTATCTAATATAATGTAATCAAAACCTTAGTGCAGATTTGTTTCTGCATGAGCAATGCAACCTTTGAGCTCAATGTTTATAGAGAAATCAAAACCAGTTTCACAATTCTGGCTCCGTTAATGCAAAACAATCAACAAAACCTGGACAAGAGAAAACACAGTCCAGAAAAGAAGCAAATATGTGAGAGTAGAAGGTATAAAAATATAAACATTTTTATATTTTTAATTGTCATTGATGATCTATTTGAAGATTATTCTTTAAAATATAACAGACAAGTAAATGAATTTTGTTATGGTTTCTGATAATCATCATAGCAATTTTCTTGAAAGGGGAAAACTAAATCTCACTTAAATTAAAAATTTATTGGTATTGTTATTGCACAAGGCAAAGCGTGTCTTGAAGTAAAATGATATTACCAAACTATCTATGGTATAGAATTGCAGAACAGCGTCCCCAGGATTTGGTAATTGCACGCAAAACAGTTGATGTCAACAACAAAAACAACAAAAACAAATGCATAGCTACAAATAGTAACTGCAAGTAGAAAAAAACAAAATATGAATATTGGATCATCAAATCAAATTTGTAATTTATTTGGGATTTTTCAACTGCTGCACAACATGTCCTTTAAAGTCACGCGATTTCAGATTAAATGCCACTGTAGTAACAGAAATACAATACCCCCGGACCGTACCCTCCCATTTTCGGACAAGAAATCACCGTGAACAAGATGAGCCAGCATCGTATAAAATCACATCGTATTGCATAAATAATAAATGAGTTTTGTTTAATTACAAACACAAATGGAAAATTTCGCATTTGCTTAGAACGTTTACACAAAATATCTTCAACTTTAACGAGACCCGTTCGTGCAGGTCGGAAGGAAGGTCAGAAATAATCAATGCCGATTTCCGTCTGGGCTAATTATCGGCAGGTCTTCTGCAACTACTATGGTTTAAAACAAGAAATGAAACTTTATTAAAATAGTTTTTAGCACGAGCCAATATAAAAATTCAGAAGCAGACAAATAAAATATTTAATTTTTGAACATGAAGACCTTACTACTACTTTAAAAATTCATAACCGTTGATTACAAATGCGAAACATAGCCAAAGTGATCCAAATAAAAGTTTGTAATTATAACAAGACAATCGTCTACAGCTGAATTACCAGTAAATGAGTATGGTAGTATTATGCTTACAACAACAAATGAATTAACTTAAGCTTAACTTCAGCAAATTAATTCAAACGTTGCGTTTAATTTTTGAGTAACTGAGGTAAGCTTACTTTGGCAAATAATGAAATAAACGATTTAAGACGAAGAGAATAATAAAGGTATTAGAAATAAGCCAAAAAATCCTTCCCAACTTTAAGCTTAAGCTTATGTGCATTTTTAATAACTTGAAAACTTGCAAAATTTGCATACAGCGTACAGTAGTAAAGCAAAACAAGCGGCGCGGAGCGGGGTTAAGTTATGTAAGCTTACAGTGTAAACCGGAACGATTTCATCAATACACCGACATTTCCTCTTTCAATATTGTATCAAAATCGTTGCCAAGTAAAAAAGGAAAAAGCATATATGCAAAATTTGTACTAACCGATTCTGTATTTGTCTCCAAGCGGCTACAGACTTCTTCGAGGGTTATTGTGTGCCAATCCTACAAAATAGCACAATGATTTCAGCATGACAACTTAATTAAACTAGATCCCAATAAAAAATATGTTTTCTTACAATTTCTAACTCCTTCTTAAGATCTTCCAAGTTTTCCTTCTTTTCTTTCTTCTTGGCTTTCGACTTAGAAAGCTTCTTGGCCGGTTTGACGCCATCTTTCCCTTTTCGAGCCGAACCGTCGTCCACAAGAGGAGTAGTAGCGACGCGGTAACTTTGGCTTCTTCCAAACTAAAAAGAATAATAAGTCTCACTGTTAGTCTTCATCAACACAGACAAAAACGAATCATAAACTGCAAAACCGTCATACATCCTCGTCCAATTCAATCTCCGTGGTCGCCATATTGGAACACAACCCCCGTGAAAACCCACGTGGAGTGTTAATGGCTGCCAATCAAACACCACGTGACCACTCCGTTGGGAAATTACTTCAAATGCAGATTGGGAAATCCAAAAACATCATCCAATCGACGCACCGAAATCCTTTTCCGCGATGCATTTCCATGAACAATGGGAAATCCGAAATCCGGATTTAGATTTTGAAATCCAATCGAATGCACCCTATGTTTTAACATAGCCGCCATGGGCCGCCGCACATCAAGTGCTTTGAGTGTTGCTTTCATTTTTTTAAAACCTTTAAAAAAACATTTTTTAATAAAGCTTATGTGTATGTATTTGGTTTTGAATGCGATTTCTGGTAATGCCATATTTCCTTAGCTTAGGCTTATCATTATACCGGTATATACTTTGAAGTCAGTGAAAATGGCTGCTTGCTGCGACCTTTGAAAGCAGTTTTTTATCTGTCTTGTGATAACCTTATATTGGCAATACAATTAAATAATAATAATAATATTATAATTATAAAACGCGAGGTTATTTAACATTTTTTTTCAGTCCCGTTTTTCTATTTGCACGTTGAAAACTGATGGCTGACTGCGCGGAAACAAGATAAAACATTTCTTCTTTACGCTAAAACACCTGAAATCACGCCATACCAGAAAAAACGTGCAATGACTGAGTATTGTCTTTCGTGTTGCCACATGTTTAACCTAAGTTCACTCCTGGTAGTAAACTAAACTTAAATTTTCTAGATCTAATTTGTCTAGACTCTGACTTTTTCGAAACTTTTACGGTTCCGAGGATGAAATCCTTAGTGCGATCTGTGCGTTCATATCAAAGCTATTAATCAGATCTTTCCTTTAGTACTCATGTTTTAATTTTGGAATTTTACTAATTTTGCCAGGCTGCTGGGAGGCCACTGGCACCGGTTCACAGTCTGGCTGGTATTACAGCTGACGTGAACAGAACCGTGAAAAAAAAGACAAGAAGATACTGACTGTTCAACTATTTCTTTTCTTATTGAAGATTGTATGGGCTCCTTAAAGTCTACCGCGTATTTAAAGAGCTCATGGAATAAAAGCTGCTCAATAATTCCGCTGAACACAATCCAGCCAAGGATAACAGCATTGAAGCTGGCCATGGGCAGCATAGAACATTCGAATGTGCAACAAGTGAACTAAACTGGTGATTCACGGTTCACATCAATGTTTCGCAATTGAATTCCGTCTTAAATTCCATTGGAAACAGCGTTCCATTATAAAATAAAGCCAATACCGTGGTTTCAGTAATTCAAATTCGAAATTTAACATCACTCAGTATATTTCTTCTCCAATATAAAACAGCGAACTTGTCTATTCACGTGCAATAGCTAATACTGTATACTTTAGTCAAAGTAGTCATTGAATTTCTTCATATTACGGTCACCATATCGTCCCACGGGGTCTCGTTTCATTCGGAGTGACTGCATTTTTGTAGCAGACATTCGTTCGGTTTCTGGACGCAAATCACGTGGTTTTGTAGCCATTCTCGTGAGCAGCTAGCTATTGTTAGCTAAAATTGACCTCTAAAGTTTTCATTTTCTAGCTGCGGCGAAAACCGCATTGATTCAAGAGCCGAGGACACTTACGATTACATACGTCATAAATCACGTGACGTATATATCGCTTCACATGTAAAATACTACCAACTGCATACTAAAAGCCGAAATTCTTGTCTGTCTTCCAAAAATAATGCAAATTAAATTCAGCCAGTTTTTGAAGCGAAAGCTTAACTTTTTAGACTGAACAAATGTTTTTACGTTGTGGGTATCGCTGATTATGTATGCAATACATTTGATTCCTTTGAGAAAACGGAATGGAAAATGCAAACTCAAATGTGTTGTTAAGGGTTGCCAGTTCGTTGGAAAGTTTCTTTCTTAGTAGTTCTCGGTTTAGTTCAGCATTGAAAGTAATAACACGTGACGCTTAGGTTCGTTTTTTAGGATAACATTCTATGCATATAACTCGCCCGGTCAGGACTCCTTCGTCTTCATGCCGCGTGCTATCGATATTGAGAACTTGGAGTAGTCGATTAATTTGTCACCTAGGATCATTTTTTAGGGCAAAATTCCAAGCACAAAATTAGTTAACAAAAATCATAGGTCTGGTACAACACAGGACAAAGCCTTCGAGGGTACGGTGGCTACTGAATACACACACTCGCCATTGCATTGGTACATGAACTAGCGACAATTAACTGCGAGACACTCAATACTTTACCAACTCCTCTTTCTCCTCCGCACTCCCTTTTCCCTTCGCAGCCTTACTCATTTTGCGTTGTCCTAGCTGTGGAAGCAGCCAGTGTTAAACTGAAGATGACTGTCAGGAACTGACCGGCTGTAAGATGATGGTCCTCTGAGCTGTGACTCAGCGGAACAGAGCAGAACGCAGAGCGAGTGCGCAGACTTCGGTCAGAAAACGCGTATATAGCTCAACCGAGATTAGTGGACCTTTGAAAATTTATTGCCGGGTGACTGAATACAGTATAAATAAATGAGGCAAGAGCCCAATGGTAGAGTAGTTATCGTGATATTGTCTGTTTAGGTTTGTCGACTTTGCATTTAAACCCAATATAACAAACAATTAATATCAGTAAAGTTTCCTATACATATGGCGTAGTATAACATTGATAAAGCATAAGAACTCTACAAAGTAGAAACTTCTAATGGTATTGGCTTTAATTCCATCGCGAGTTACACTTCACTCATAGTTTAAAAAAAAAATGCTTCTTTGTTTCTTTTTTATTGGTTCTTTCAACATGTTTCGTTATAAAAAGTTTATAGTGAGCTTGGGCGGAGAAAAGTGTATCTAGAGATAAAAATTAACCCGAAACTTTCCTGATTTCCATGCATCAATGATCTTCTTCCAAGTGTAGCGAGTTTTAATATTTGCATGAATACAATAGCAGCCGAGTAATAGAGTTTATAAAGGTGCTAATAAGTACTTATATATGCGACCAGCTTCAATCGCGAAATTTCTGCCAGCAAGCACCGTCAAACTCTGTTTTAATTTCACAAATCGATCAGGTCTCATCATTATGTGAAAACAATGCGGTGGTTCTACCGGTAAAAAGGCATCCTTGGTCAAACCTTTACTTGATAGTTAATGAATATGTATGCTAATATGGCTTTATGCATAAAGCAGTACACTATACATGTTTCGCCAGCAGCCAAGTAGGTTGACTGTGGAATGATATCAAATATCTGGACTGAATAATGTGAAGGTAGTGGACACACACAAAAAAAAACATCCATACGATAAACGTCAAAATATTTGAAGTTATCCTACGACCTAAGTTCACTAAACAAGAGTTGAGAAGAAATATTAAGAATATTAACTATGCAAATGAATCAGTGAGCAGATCAAAACGATTCATCCGTTTATTCCACTCTTCAGTGACTCTCATCTGCAGTAACGCGGCCACACGAACACAAGTCCTGGGTCCAAATGAACCAATTAACGCCGATTTTAGTTGCATGTAAAAGAACAACTTAACACGATTTATTGTTTGTATTATCCGTGTCAGCACGTGTTTTAGTCACTTGTTGAATGCCTTGAGGTTGGTTTCGAGTAATCTCTGATTAATTAAAATCGTTCCTCTACGCCATGTTCCAATATACAATATTGTTCATATTTTAAAAATTAAATACGACGCTAATTTTATAGTTATTCCACGAGAGCCATTACATCCATTCTGACAACTAACTTTGTGATAAGTTCTCACGTTTGTAAATAAAAATAAAGAACATTTTGTGCTTAGTTACCGTCTCAGGGTCCCCATCCACTTCATACTGTTCTTGTACGTACAGGCCACCCAACAACTCTTTGTTTTCTGCCATTACACCTGCTGAGAGGCAAAAAAAAATCAAACTGTAGCAGAGTAAAGAGCTGAAGCCACTCTGAATAACGGCACATCTGAGTAATATATGCAAACTATCCAAAATGGCATTAATTTATTTTATCTCGGCATTGTTGAAATAAGCAACAAGATAAACATAAAGTGATTATTTAGCGACGCGTCAACTTCAGGGGGGAGGGGTGGAGACTAGCGACTCTTTTCTTATTATTGGGTCACTTCGCGGTTATTCGTCGGCTCTTACTCCCACATTGCGCTTTTGCTTTTGCAAAATGTCACACAATACTATAACATTTATCTTAACCGTTCCACGCTATCTCGCAAGCACGGCTATCTTCAGGTTAGGTGCCACGCCCTTTTCTTCAATTCTTGCGGAGCTCATTATTGCTCCAACGTCTTTCGGGATCCCTAAACCCTAGCCCGAGATTCCTAACCCTAATCCGGGATTCCTAACCCTAACCCGGGATCCCTAACCCTGCGTCTCCTCCCTTCCCTCCCCATGCCTCTCCTCCCAGTTCATATTTTATTAATCGACATAAAAAGAGAAAATTAGAGAGCTTAAGCAACCACAACGGTGACGGCAGCGAGAACGGCACAAAACAATAGGTTAAAAGAGCGAAAACAATGCCTCTGCACGTGTTGCACGTGCGTTTTACATTTTGGTACATTTCTTTGCCGTTCCCTGCAAAACAACAACGTCAAATGATCAAATTATATGTTTTGTGGAGAACGTGAACACACGACGGTTAATTTTGCTTTCTCCACTTGAACTGGTAATCCATTCCTTCAAATTTAGCTCCTGGACAATCCAGACACATGAGAGAAACTAAACAAATTAGAACAACTGCAAAGTAGTTTAAAAAAGCGCAGATCCTTTTTTCAAGTGACGTTTTTCATGGCGTTACCGTTGTCGTTGCTTAAGCTCTCTAATAATAGTCGAGACAGCAGCAGAAATGAAGTAATTTTCAAAAATAATACGTCTTTTTTAATCATTCTCACAAACATGTTTCGACGCTACATCCGTCATCGTCAGTGTGACGGTTATGAAAGTTTACAGTGATTTAAAACGTGCCTGTTGCAAATCATACGTTGAATTGCGTTTGAAAACAATACGCTACTTAACAATACGCTAGATAAATTTCGAAGTTAACGGAATTAAAAGAATGCGCGTGCGCGTGTAACTATAGGGAAAGCGTCAAATCGATATGTTTGACCTGTTGATTAAGGTCTGGCTTTTCCCACTTGATGTACATAGACTCCTTAAGCTTAACTTGGTATTTGGTCGGCGCAGAGTCTAAGATCTTGAAACAGTCTAAGTTACAAGAAGTACGGCACGACTCTGAAAAATAATAATTTTGATTTCATTATGTGAGACTTGACATGCAGATTAAAAGGGAATGCGGAGGTGGAATATGAGGCCCTGTTATGTAACAACCTTCTCATTTGATTCACTTAAAATTAGTTTCAGTAGATGTTACTCTGTACGAAACAAAAATTCCCTGAAAAGGTCGCCTCGGGACAACAATTACTGCTTCCCATTCCCAGACGGACCCTGGGAATGACGTTGTTACTGCTTCCCATTCCCAGACGGACCCTGGGAATGACGTTGTTACTGCTTCCCATTCCCAGACGGACCCTGGGAACGAAATTAACCAAAACTAAGATTGATTTGTACAAGTCTGTTCTAAGAAATAAGTCCTGTTTGCTCACAAGTAGTCTGTCTAAGTTGTCTAGTTGCCAAACTGAAACCAACCACTACCATACTAACTCATACTTAAACCATACTCAAGCCGTGAAACCACGACCCGAGACAAGCGAGAGTTCACAGGGCACGCCGACTTCACTGCACCTCGATCAACGTTAATTGACTTAATTGCGCATCGTCGGTCCACTATCCGTTGAATAAAAATAAAATAATTCTCGTCTAAAGTCTACAAAAGTTGTTAATTAACTAAGACAAGAATGGCCCAATATAGTGCAACCTTACTTTAATTTATGCCATAAATGATAGTCAATATATAGATTACTTGATCCAGAATTTTTAGTACACATATTCGTCATAAGAATTTTTTCAATAGAATGAATTAGGCTCCAACTGGCACCACCTAAACAATGGTTAGACTTCAGCGTGGGGGCTGACTAAGAGGGTTATACCATTAATTATGAAATAAATAGTATTTATTTAATTAAAAGCCCCCAACGCGCAGTTTCCTTGTCGTAATAGCATCGTTAACCGACACACTGTGAAGTGTAAGCAAGTCTGGACAATCGAGTGCCACGTGACCGGACAGACAGGGAGAGAAGATTTTAAAATCTTGTTAAATATTACTACTTAAAGCCCCGTCATTTTAGATTTCAAAATATTGATTGCGACAATACAATATCAGAAAAGTAAATATAATTGTCCTTATATATAATGGCCAAAAAAAAGCACAATTTCACGTGATCTTTTATACCTTTGCACTCTTTGTTGTAAATGTCGTCGACAAATAGTCAATCACGTATTGTACTGGCATATGCAGTATACTTAGCGAGACGTATTGAAGTGAAATTATAATCATTTCACATAGAAACGTCAATTTAAAAGGTTTCTTTACGGACGACGAACATAACAACAACTGAGGCACCGGTTCGAAAAGAGAGAGGCGCCGATTTTATTGATGATAACATGCACCAGTTGAGTACATTCAAATGAAAGTGTTTATTGGTGATAACATGCACCAGTTGAGTACATTCAAATGAAAGTGTTGAGTACATTCAAATGAAAGTGTTGAACAGTAGTTTCACGTGTTCAGTGATATTATCTATGACCTTGTCGTTTCAATATTTTTAAATTTTAAATTTTGAACTTGCCCAGTATTGGAAAAAAGCTTTCACGATAAACTGACAACAGTGGCGTCACGGAGCAATTGAATTCACGTAAAATATCAAACATATATTTATTGAAAATATTGCAAAAGCTCGACAACTGAAACACGACTGCACGGAAACACTTTACCGGGCATCTTTTCGTTTTGCATGAAAACCTTACTAATGGATATACCTGTGTTACATAGTTATTCTAAGTTAAATAACTTTCAAATTTATAACATCTTTTAACAACGTTTCAAAGGACGGAAAACTAGGAGGAGACAGTAGTTGAACTGGCCCCTCTGTGTGTATTAAGACAGTATAGATGAACTAAGACGTTTAAGACCGTTTGTGTGTATTTCCAACGAAAATTCGATGTAGCGACGATCGCTTTTGATGAAACCGCTATCTCGATAATATGAGCGATGACTGATTTGCAAATGAGCGGGGTCTGAACGAAATTATCTATAGATTGCGAGAACTAAACAATGCATCGAAATTGAAGTCGCCTGGCAGTTGATAGTTGGTATCAAATCTTCATAAGGAATCCAGACTTTTTTGTAATATTAAGCAGTGAACAAATTTCCGGTATAAGAAAACGACGATTCAGTTTAAAAAAAATCGACGGTTTGTAGAAACGAAGTGACGAAAGTCTCTAGATATCCTTTGAAAGGCTCAAGTTTTAGTGTAGCCAGTCATTCACAATTAAGGTAAAAGATAAAACGAAACGAGGAAAACGAGAGAAACCCGCTGTCTCAAGCCACTTGTTGCGAACGTTATTGCCTTTGAGGCAAATCGTACCGTTTTATTGGAGCCCGCGGTCATCTCAAGTACAGCAGGCAGTTTAAGCGGGAGTGTGGCGTTCGAAGCGAGCTGTTGCCACGGTAACATGCGCTTAAGTTCTTCTTTACATTAGTTTTCTTGGCAATCAGTAATATTGAGTGGATTTCAATTTTCATGCATAGTGACTGTCAAGCTCGCAATGGGTCTGATTGGTCACTCTGTAATGTCTATTTCTCGAGGGCATAGCTAATAAACTCGTGGGCCTCACTATATATATGTAAAATTACAATACATTACAATAAATGGAAACAACAATTATTTTTATAAGCAAACAAATCCTGAGATAAGAGGGATTAGTTAGCGAACATGTTTATGGCTTTGCTGACATAATGGCGGTAAAATTTAGTATAGAACCCATAACTCATTATCATATGGGTGGGTTATAAGCTCGTATTGGAGGTACCTTCAAGGACAGAACACAAAGTTCAGTTGTCTCGGCAATAAATAAATAAATTATATAAAGGCGTTCAATTGGTAATACACCATTGGCGGCCGGTGTGCTGGTTTGTTCAGAGCTATCCTTGCGGTGATTCACACCATTAAGATTTTATGTAAATAAATAGTATTCAATTATAGTCTCGACTGTTGAAAATTTCGTTATCAAAGATAAGAGTGTTTTACTTTATTTGCTGGTGTACTGTGTTTCATTTTAAACTGACACAGATTAGAATGCAAGCGAAAATCACTTATATGTTCAATCCTAACCCTAAGAATAATTCAAAGATTAGATTTTAAGTCAACAAAGAGAGAACGTTTTTAATTTTTTTTATCTAACTTCCTCAACTAAAAAACTACTCAGTATTTTCCCTGCTGCCCAAAAAAACTGGAGAAATTTGAGTACAGTGTTTCTTTTCTGAATGACGGATGTCAAAGAGAAGATTTCATATCGTGCATGCTTTGATCTCCGTATTTTATCTTTGTTCAAGACTGAAGGCATATTCCTTACAAACTTAAACCACAGAATGAGAAACTAAACTATCCACTTTTTTCTAACAGACAAAATTATTTATCACGGCTAAAAATATTAAGGCCAAAATAATGCAGAAATTATATCGGAAACAAGACTCTATTTTATTAACTAGCGCTCACTGAAACGCTTCATTTACCTGTTTGATAGTGAATGACGGTAAAAATTTGAATCTTATAATAAAGCAACAAAACTCGAAATACTTACCGATTTATAAAGGTGACTGTTAGCCCATCAACGGCTTCCAAGCTAACAAGTCGAAAAAAACCCTATTTTCATGGCTAACTCTCCTGCCTCTTACCGGCTCAGTTTACACGGATCCCACACAATCGAGAAGGAAGCTGGAGGTTTTCATTCAGTTCAGCGTCACATTTGCATTTTTGTTTTACTTTAGCATGTTTTCCCACCTGGCGGTTTGAAAAGGGTCACGTGATGTGAGCACCTGCTACATTCGCCCCCGCAAGTATTATTATGCGCTATCAGACAAGTTCCCAGTCGTCTTTCTTGATGATTTGGGACGAGCCAGCCGCGATATATCACTGGATAGACAGGTATATTGTAGTACCCAGGTATCTTTCCTGAGCCAGCTATGGTTTCTGGACAGAGGTTACCGTGATGAAAGTCAATGATCGCCAATGCTGCTCTTCAATTTCTGTTCAAGTTTTTCGACCGTGCCTTTCGCGTTATACAAGCGCAAGCCGGTGAACGAAGAAGCTGAATATGATCTATTCTCTGGGGCTTTTATCATGTTTTATTTTTCGTATGACAGAAAAAGCAAGTCAGCATATTATATTTTTTCTAATCAGTAAACGTTGAGTTTCTTTCACCATCTTTTGGGGGTTTTAATCCTTTGAATACCTGATTGGTGATAAAACACTTGAACTTGTTTTCACGTGTAAACGTTTTTCGGGATTCTTCAGTTTTGTGGCACGGATCAGTTTTGTTCGGTCAGTTGTAAGTAACACCAGGTACTAAAAAACAAAGTTAGACTGACTCTCACTAATAAATGGTAGAAAAGTGATTTATTGCAGATTTGGTAACGAACATATTCACAACCAGAATCCTGTATAATTCCAATATCTCTGTTTTTCCTGCAAGGCGCTTTGAAAACAAAAACACGGTAAGATATGTCTTACAACTTAATGTTGCTTCAATATTGAATCGCACACCCTCCCCTTCCCCTTCTGTTGTAGTTTGCTTCCGGTTTTCATTTTCAAAGCGCTTTGCTCTCACGTTTCAAGTTATTACAGCTCTTTGTGAATTCTAATAAGTTATTTTACAAACAAGCAGTTTATCATACAAATTTTCACTTCCACTTCATGCCAAACAACTAGTCCATACAGAGGAAAATTAGTGCAGTCACTAGTCACTAGTGCAGTCACTTGGTGTTTTCATAGGTGCATATTTTGTGCATAATCACTCTTTTTTAGTAGCACTGGGCTCCGGACAAGTGAAATTCGTCAACGGAGATATTTTGATAAATTACGGACCATATACCGAATCACACTTTCTTTTTATTACAAGTTGTAGAAACGTGCAACAATGATAATAATGATCCGTAGGACTCTCATAAAACAAAGCCGAGATCGCAACTTCACTGCCTTTGATAATTACGAATGCTATCGATTCTTGTTTTGGCAAAGTTACTCCCAATTTATCTTTAATTCTGAGGTACTTTATTAAACAGTTGTTATGCACACATATTTGGTTAAACGTTGCATTAATTTCTGATAAAGAAAATTTCCTGTCGGCACAAATCGAAATTAAATTTTCTTCGAAACTGAAATGTCTTCAAGGCTTTCTTTATCCCATAACAGTGCTCTTGTCTTTCATTTTTGTTTTTAGTGAGATATATGGCGGACTTGCTGACGTACCACCATGCATTGGTCACGGTCGATAAACAGACTGTTGGTCTTGATCTCGATGTCATCCTCCAAACGTTCCTTGTTCCTAAGCAACGCCATTAGTGAAGCCTCGGCTTCAGCCAAACGCATGCGCAGACGATCAATAGAGACGTTGATCTCTCCGACCTCTCCGACCAGACGGTATTGGACTGGGTCTCTGCATAGCTCCACATTGGGTCTTAAGGAGCGCTTGTCCAATCGGGTGTGAGCAACTTTCAGAGGGTTTTCTTTGTCTGCGATGGCTTGTCTCAGATCGCGGACATTGTTTTCCATGGACGCTATCTCGTCCATAACCTGTAACAAGGAAGAAAATCTGAACTTAGCACCTTATTTTTTTTATCAGGAGTAAACAACTTGAAATGTGAACCTTCCCAAACGGATAAAGAGACAAAGCGATCATCTGTATTAGCCTACATTTGCCTACGTACATTTCGTAATTCAACACATTGATACACTGCCCAAATATGGTCAAAAAGTTATCGATATACGTTATGTCTACACGACGTATTCTTGGTTTGCACATGACGTCACGGCGGCCATGTTGGAGGATACCTACAAAAGAATTTTGATGAACGTCTTTTGTTCTGGCACCAACATGGCCGTCATGGCCTTTGTCATTTGAGTCCCACAGGACTGAAGGTCACGTGATTGCAAACCATCAATAACCAGCGATGGCGGTAAATTTCGCATTTTGAAGGAAAGTGAAAATGACTGCTGCCTGCAATTTCGTGTATTTGGGCGAAAAAGTGCGCGAACTATCAGTTAAAAAGGGAAAAGAAAGAAAAAAAAAAGAAAATAAAAGAGAAAAAATATTGTTCACATGATTGGACAAAAAAGGCGCGAAATTTTCGCGTTGTCGCGGTCGCAGTGTTTCTTGGCGTAGCTGAATGAAAACTGGTTAGTCCAGTCAATCTGTGGTTCAAGATCGAACTAATTGCAACAGAATTTATTTTACCCACAATTGACAGTTTGAGGTGACCTTAGTAACATACTAAAAATTCCAGAAAATTCCATTGGTGGAACTTCTAGAAATTCCCACTTAAAGATTTTGATCAATTTACCACAGGGTGCCCAAGTCTGGAAAAATTACAATATGCAATATTAATTAAAATTACCGCAATATACAGATTGTTTGGGGGTATAAACTGTTATTTAAGTGTTTTGCAAACAATATGTTGAAAACCCACGAAAATGTAACGTTAAAACGGCATTTCTTAGAAATTCCCACCACAGGGTACCCAAGCCAGAGAAATATATTCATTTTTTCCTGTTGTTTTTCTTCTTTTTTTCTTTCCTTTCTAGTAGAACGAAAAGTGTTTGACTGAATTTGAGATTATTCATTCGCAAAGTTCTGCACTCTTAAGACTTTGAATCGAATGGTAAGCTCTAGAAATAAGGCAACCTTTTAGGGAAGAGGTCAAAACAACGGTACTGGATAGGTATCCAGTCTTGTCGAAATAGGTGGTGGGTGGCGGGTTCTACAACCCCACCCCTTTTCAGAGGTTCATTTTCTCGAAGCACATAATAGGGGTACTTAAATTTATTGCATAAATACGTTGCTCTGCGTGTGTAGAGCGCATTGATAGGCTTATCTTCTCAATACGTTGATTATGTTCCGAGATATTTGGAGTCAAAAATCGCATTTTGCTAAAAAATCGACCCTAAACTGGATACTTATGAAGTACTGTTGTTTTGACCTCTTCCCTTACTAATAATCCTCACTTTATGGAACAAATGCCATGGTGATAGCAATTACCGTTTTACATCACGAGGGTAAATGATCATAACTTCTTTGACCTGTTCCTTGTCTGTCTGTAATTTTCCCAACTACACAAAAAATGCTGAACAAGCTGCTATTAAAACAATACTTGTAATAGGTATGAGGATTACTACTGGCTGGTTGCCTCCCGCTACACTCTATTGCCGTCCACCTCAC
Source organism: Cladopsammia gracilis (assembly GCA_022457155.1). Taxonomy (NCBI): domain Eukaryota; kingdom Metazoa; phylum Cnidaria; class Anthozoa; order Scleractinia; family Dendrophylliidae; genus Cladopsammia; species Cladopsammia gracilis. Next base: position 1,011,046 of record JAJGOT010000249.1, on the reverse strand, counting down.
TGTCTGTGAGTTCTGGCTGTGGTGGTTGACACAGCTGACACCTTTGCATGCTCCACAAGCAGCCGAGCAGTCCAAGCCATTTTTTCGGCAGGAACATCTTTGCGTACTGCAGTCGGTTTTGCAGTTGCAGCGAATGATCTCCAGCAGTGATGCATGGGCAGCAGGCAGGTTGGTGCGTGTCGGGGATAGGTTTCCACCCTTCATCTCCCATCCCCATTCTTGTGGTGGTAGATCAGTTCCTTTCGATTGCTGCACCTGATGATAGACTCTTAGGCTGTGAAAGCGCGCAGCAGCAGAAGTCGGTAGAAGGCTTTCTGGCTGGACACAGGTATTGCCTGTAGCAACCTTCAGACAATAACGGGTGTATCGCAAAGAGTCGAGGGATTTTGTAGCTTTCCCGTTATACATAGACACCAAAGCTCTCTCTCGCCCGCCGCCATCACCTCATCCGTTGTTGCAGCTGTTTTGTCAAAGACACTGGCTTGATTGTGAAAATGCTCATCAGTTTTGAGCTTGCGCAGGGCTACTGGTTTCCCAAGTCCATGGATCCGAAATGTGGTATCAGAACCAAGAAGCGCATGCCCAAATAATATGTGAGTGCATACGCCTAGTCCCAATGCAGACTTTGTCTTCTTGATGTTCCACACCCTGCGGTTCTTCGATCTTTGCTTAGGCTCTGGGATAAAGAAAAGATTACTCGCATCCATCTGTCCATGGTAAATCAGTAGCACACGCAGGTCAGTATCGTCACCGACAAGAACAGTGGTATGAGTCCGTGCTACTTGTACGGCGGTCTGGACAATGAGGAGGTCGGCGTCACCAGGAGCTTGAAAAACAGTGCAACCAGCAATCCTCAGCTTCTCTGCAAGGAGATTAATAAATCTCTGCTTGTTTTCTTGGTTGGACAAGAAGTCTTTCTTTTTCAGGGAAATGAGCATACCGGAGTTGAATACCACGGGTGGCGCACTGGTAGGAGCTCGCCGTTGGTGTGTACACCCCTTGATTGATGGACCTTGATAGCCATCAAAGACGATCGTGGCATTTCCATACCGCCCTTGCACGTACTGAACGTACATTGCACAAACAGCATCAAATGTCACCCCATGCGGCCATATGACCCGATGGATAAGTGCGCCTCCATCCACAACATAGTGCAGATCTCCTACAGAGTGTGCCGTCTGTTTGCTTTCCGTTTGAGCCCATATGGCGTCAGCCAACACAGACTTGTTGGCTTGCCTAGGAAGAAGACAATTGTCAAACAAGGCACTGGGATAGCTTGACATCTCGTACTTGAACAGGGCCTGAGGATCCTCGTATTGGCCACTGGTGGCCAGAAAGCTAAGCCTCTGGAAGAGAAGTTGCGGGTCTATTTGTACATATCCGTCGCTGAATGGGACTGCTGTTCTGGAGGCAAGAGTCAGTGCTTGATTCTTCTTCTTGAAAGAAAACTAATCAACTTTCTTTCCACACATAGACTGGATGATCTTCTCTCCCACCTCTTTAGCCTTGTCACAGTTGACACTCTCTTCTGCCACTACTCCGGTCGCGATGTTTCGTAAAGACTTGTTAGTGTTAAACGGGCTTCTCAGAGACAGGTACTCGAGGATCTTTAGGGTATCGCCATAATCTCGTTCATTCATTGCCTTCGAAGCGTCTTTGTGCTGTCCACCTGTACTGTTATGCTGCTCATTCGTGCTGTAGTCGGTTCCAGTGAGGCTCTGCATGGCATTATTCACATCGGCACAGATAGGCATGGACATAGGTTTGGTCCTGGAAAATTCGTTTTTTTATGTTTCCAGGCATAAATCAATAGGATTTTAAAGAAACTTTGATTATTTCAACTCAAAATGATCACAAAACACTATTCTCTAACTTTTTCAAATGAAAAAGACACTACAAGCCTACAAAAACGATAAAAACATGATTTTGCTGTTTTGGGAGACCTGTGGTACACAAAACACTCTTTAGACTCTAAAACAACAAACATTTAAAACAAACATCACGTTTTCTTGTTTTCTTGTGCTAACATTACTGAAACGAAACCAACTAGGTATGCCAAAAACCTAAAATAGCTAATATCTAGTTGATTATCACTTTTGTACGGCGTGGGTACCCTGTGGTACAACCAATACATTTTCAAACCCAATTTTTATCATGTTCCACCAAGCGAATTTTGTGGAATTTTCAGTATGTTGTTTATATAGCTACTCTTAACACTAGAACAGTGAAAAACATTTTGTTGCAATTAGTTTGATCTTCCCCTATAAAATCTCATAGATTGACTGGACTAGGTTCAAAGTTTAACCGCTCGACAAGGAGTGAATGAAGGAGCACAATTTTCGTAAAATTCCTTTGGTAATCACCTCTGGAATATGATATAGACTTGACGCTTTCCTCAGAAAAGTTTCTGATCTCGTCATTACGGCTGTAGGAGCTAAAAAACGAGGAAGTTTGTAAACAACATTGATCCGGCGACTTAGCTCGCACTTCGATGTTTGAAAATTTGGTGCTGATGGAAGGGACTAAAAAGTCAAATCAACTACAGGTACGATGTTTTAACCGTTTCTTGTATCCTTTAGCTGTGAATTTTTGTAAGACATACTGTCCACGCTGCAGTTCTTTCCGACTTTTCGCAGCTATGTTTAGGTAAGTCTTACGTAGCCGTGTGTTTGTTCAATTTGTTTTGATTCTGAATTGAACTTTTTAAGATACGAAACACTTGTAACTAAGACATTCTATGCCATTTTACTGTGTTTTAATTCTTGTAGTCACTACTCTGTCCCGTTCTTTGAGTAGACGAAAGCTCTTCGTAGAAACTCTCAACTGATTGTGTACGCTAAATTAATTTTAGCTTGGCAAAAGTTTCGGCATTCGCTGCTCGTTGTTTAAGAAATGGCGCGAGGTAAAATATTGTTGTAAGCCTTTTTACTAAATGAAAGGTTGTATATCTCAATGATTTTTTTCTAGAAACTGTGATTTGTTATCAATGTGTTGAATTATATAACAGTTAAGCTTATAAGTGTTCAAGCTTGCGCAATATTGACAAAGGCGCCACTTTCATTCATGATGTGTGATGTTGCAAGTTTCGCGCGGTAAAACAAATGTAAGCTTTTTTTTAAATAAAAGGCTTGTCGGCGATATTTTTTCTTTCAAACTGTGCTTTGTTATCAATGTGTTGAGTTATAAAACTATTATAGCGCTCGAGTCGGCTAATTTTAGCCGACTCGGCCTACGGTCTCGTCGGCTAATTATTGGGCGATATCACGCGCGCTTTCGCGCTATAATAGTTAATTGTTTTCGCAGAAACCCACTTATGAGTTTCTGGTTTCTGGTTTTCGTTATTTGTTTGTTTTTAATTTCTCACTGGATCCCCATGGTTTATTTCGGTTCGCCCGCAAGTTTTTCACTGAGTGGTTCGTTATTCTTAGTTTATGATGAGGACAGAAAAATTTAAGGAGAGAAAATAATAAAGACAATATTCGAGTCTTACCCTGGCCAATTCTTTCTCCAGTGACCTCTTAGCACTAAATGACTCTTCAATGCGCTTGGTGAACTCATTGTTAACGGTCTCAAAGATATTCCTCAGATCTACATAGGTCTGCATCAGGATTCCATTGATCTCTGATCGCAGAGCCACGGAAGCTTTGCGCTCTCGTTCAGCTTTGGCAATATTCTCTGAAGAGTACGCTTCCCATTCATCCGGAGTGAAAGAACTGAAAGTCACAAAAAGGAGGGACAATGAGGAAAACAAATACGCTATTGTAGCGAAATTAATCAAAGGAAAAGAAAACGGTACAAAACCGTAAGTCAAGTTTTGAGGTTCTAACGTTTGACTCTGTGACCATTCAAAGAGTCTTCAAATGAAAGCGCGATAGCTGCGATGAGCTGTTTTAAATGTGGGTGCTTTTAGAAAAAAAGTAGAGAGAGTGTTGGAGATGTTTCACTTACTGTTGTTGAATAGTGACGGAATGAGGAGCGAAATGAATGTCCTTGGAGAAGTTGTTCAGTGTGGAACATTTGCCGTCAAGCTGAAGGGAGCCATACTTGTCACCAAGATCTTTTTCCAACAGAGTCTTAGCAGAGCGCAGCAACCTGAAATGTCAAAACACAAAGAACAGTTCAGATGAGATTAGAACAGTTTAGATGAGGTTAGGCAACAAACTGCCATCACGACTCACGGCGAAGGGAATTCTTTAAAATAATGTTGTTTAAGTTTGTTAGGTAATAATCTGTCAGACCAGTTATCAAAATTTGACCCAGCGATTGAGCCCGTATTCAGAACAGTTGCCCAGTAACACGGCTTTTCCATACTGATAATCAAACATTCTACCAATGTGGTTACCCGACAGCAACAATTGCAAATCTTCAAAGACATTCTGTGAATTTCCGAAATAAACGAAAAGTAAAAATAAAATGTTTTATCCGTGAAAGCGGATTATCAGATCAGTCAAATGCTTCGAATTTATGATGTCCAGTTTAAAATGAACCCCCTGTTTTGAATAGCCTGCACAACACCCGCTTGAACTGTGGAAAGAAAACTTACCACAACTGCTCATGAGCTTGGTCCATTGTTTTCTTCAGTAAAGCTCGCACATTCTCGATCATTTCTACTTCCTAGAAGAGGAAAAATGTGCTACAATTTATAGAAATCTGATAAACTTATTTGCTACATTTATAAGAGAGGTTTTCGTATTCAGTTTTGACACGAGAAACCAAGCATTAAGGTGATGTTACACGGGACGATTAGCAACGACGATTTTTAGCGCAACATGGGTGCACGGACGATTTTCTTCGCAATTTTTTCGTTGCGAGTTTTTGATTCAGCTTCAAGAAACTTGCAACGCAAAAACACAAATTTTGCTCAAGTTGTTTCGTGTAACATACCTATCGTTAATTTTATTGCGCTAAAAATCGTCGTCAGTGCGAATCGTCCAAACTAACATCACCTTTAAACAACGGTGATTTGGGGTGAAAAGTAAAATAAATTGACATTTATGATAATGGAAGTTATAACAGAGATAGAAGCGCATTAAGACAGACTTTTCAATTAGTTCGTGAAAACTTTATTCAATTATGTCAAAACATCGCGATATGCTTTGTAAGTACAAGTCTACTTGTGAATACATTAGACACGAACCGAGTTGGCTGTCATAGCAACTAGATTGTTTAGCTTAGCATTACAGGTCACCGGTAGGCCTGATACAGAATAAACAGACCAAGAGATGGAATAGAAATAAACAAAAATTAAAAAGCTTAAGAACATAATGATCTTATGGAGGATATATACATAAGCAACATATAAAATTATGTTACACGCTTACGCTTTAAAGAAAAGGAACGCTCTCGCTTCGGGGCACGAGAATTCGCTGTTGTACAAACAATAGTCGGCGTTACTGACGCTCCATTACTCACTTTACTATTTAGAAACAAATGAATCAGTCCCTTATTTTGTTCGACGTCTTGACGAACGTTTCGTAAATTGAGAACCAAACGCAAGAGAATTTTAATAACTGTCTTGAATAAACGCTATACGATTACCGCGATATTGTGTTGCAGGCGAAATGAATGAAAAACAAAACCCTTTATAAGAATCGGTTTCCTACAGGCTAGAAATTAGCATAATGACTATTGAGTTCTGGCACCAAAATCTACTCGACATTTTAAGGTACTTTCACGCTAATAAATTTTAATAATTTTGTCACCTAAAACGATAACAAAACCACCACAAAACGAGGAATAACCCATGAACCCATCACTTCAATTCAACTATTCTAAGCATTTTAAAATTTGAACAATTTTTAGAAAATCTCTGCCAAACAAAGACTGTCACTCTTTCACTTCTGCTGTAAAATCATTAACAGAAGAAGAGAAGTGTGGCTAAATCTTCAATAAAATTTCACACAAAAGTTCAATCATGGCGCCAGTCGGTGCAGGATATGTTAGATACAACAACAAGAACGTCTGTTTACCTTGCATATGTGTGTTTCCACGTTATCATGTACCAGATCTATTTTGACTCTCCTCTCTCTGTATTCCAGGCATTGCCTAGATACGTTCAAAGGCCGTTCCGTAGCGGCTAAAGCTTTCTCCAGGCGACCGATGAACGCTTGAAGCGCCTTGATCTCAGCCACAGTTTCCGCGTGCTGCTTCTCCAATTCAGTCTTCCAGTACGTGATGTCATGGATACGATGTTCCAACTTTTTGTTCACATCCGTCTGTGTTCTGTGAGTCAACAGAGCTGTTTCTGTTCGAAGACGCGAGCATTCATCTCGAAGCCTCTCTGCAGTGGCTCGTTCCTTCTCGCCGGACGAAACATTCAGAATGTTTGAGGTTCTCCATTGCTGCGGTGAAAACTTGTGTATGGCTCTTTGTGTCACTGCAGTGTACGGCAAATGTTCTAACCCGGTAGATGAACCATTTAGGAGCTTAGATGGGAACTCAAAAGACCTTGATAGTGGCCTGAGTGTGTGAGGCGATGTATACGGTCTCCCTGTTTGGAAAGATGCTGTGTATGTTGTTTCGTAAGGTCCGCCGGTTGGCCGTAGATACGGTGGAGGATCGAAGGTCGAAGACGACAAGAATTTAGCTGTCTCCACGAACGATTGAGTCATCTCGCGCGTAGTTACCAATAATGACTTCTTCTCCAACAACTATGTCGAAAAACTAGAAGATTCTTGTAGAAAAGTTGTCTACAGAATTTCTACTAAGTTGTTCTTGCCAAGAGTGAAAATATGTCTGTTTTGTGTTATCACAAATCGCTTTATATCCGGTGGCGTCGTCCGTTGCTTAGTAACAAGGCGGCCCCACCACTCGATTGACCATTGGAGTGGGAAGCAATGAGCTGTCGGAATACTGCCCTTTGATTGGCTCAAAGGAAATCCACCGTCTTGATACTCTCACTTCCGGCCGTCTGAAAAGCCATGTGCTCGTCTGTTGGTAGAGACGAAAAAATGTTTTAGCAGAAATTGATATCTTGTTAGAACCAAAAAGAATGAACAAAGCGAAAAGTAGGAATCGTGTTTTTCGGTCAACGAAAGAATAATGAATATTTCATAACTTCGTCTCCAATTAGAGTCCTTACTGTATGTTTTTAAAATTGAGAAGACAACTTATTGCGAGCAGAACTGTAAGCTAAGCACCCTGGAGCTAAGAATGCGTGATAATTACTGATTGCTTATTCTTTGAAAATAATATGTAAGGACAGAGCGTGAAACGATCAACAGTATTGTCAAATTACACACTTTTTCCGAAGAAGTATTTTTATTTTTCTACATGTAGGTTTTCTTTAATTAATCCTTCGCCTGTTTTCAAGGCAGGTGGTTCGGAAGTTTCTGTAAATACTCCATTGTTTAATTTTTAAACATGCCATTAAATAAGTCCCCATCCGTTACCTAAAATAGGTGTTCTTCTCTTACATGCAATAAGCATATCACAGTTTGTGGTAAAGAATACTAATGGATGGACTGGAGAAATAATATCAGTTTTCAAAGCGGATGATAAATTATTGCACGGTCGACACCTGTTATCCGTTTCCTAGAAAATAAATGCCATAAGACAAGACGACGAGAAACCAACTGCAGGAAATAATTTCTATATCTGCCAAGAATACATTGAAAATACCGAGGTCCAGTTTATTTTGGTCGTATTCACCATATTTCTATTATTATTATTTTTTTTTAGGTAAATAAAAAAGATAGTGAGCGCTAAACTAGAGCCTCGAAATATGTGGTAGAGCCGGCTTCAAGAAAAAATATAAAGACGAATATAGATGTTTGCATTGTTTTTCACATTTCACTTTAAACGTTCAAGCTGTAATACAACGGTACGTTACTAAGTGTGACCAGGTATAAACAAACTTCTCTTAGCAGCTGATACAAAGAATGCGATCTATTTAATTTTCCATGGGTATGTAAATGATAGTGATTTAAGTGAGCTTGCTTGGCTTGAATTGTTTTAGACACTTGTAATTGTTTTTGGATACACATCAAAGGCACGGAGCCCTGCTTGTTATTGGAGCATTCTGTTTTGCAGTAATCTCGCAAATCCCTTGCTTTGTCTCATCACTTATTATGGTTTACTGGTTACTTAAGCTGTCTTTTGATATTGAACCAAAATGAGTGACGAGTTTTGAAATCTTTTTGCGTAGCAACGGCAATGTTTGTCACAAAAATCATACACAAAAATTAAAACATCAAACAGACAGTTCTTGGAGACTAAAAACAGTCTTTTTTCAGTTTCTTTCTGATCTGACGCAAATTATATTATCAAAGATTTTGCTATTTTACCTGCTTGTAAACTCTGTATTAAAAAGCTGTCCTATTTATTTATTTATTTATTTGAACTCTAGCAGTAAAGTTAAACCTGAAATGAGTTGAATGTTGAATGTTGTAGCTTGTTCAACTTGAGAGCAAATTAAGAGCACGATTTAGGGTGAGGTGTATGATTAGAATGTTTTAAACAACAAAATTCATGGTTACCAAAACAACCGGCTGAGTAGTTCGTGAAGATGCGGTTGTCGTATTAATTAAAACTTAGACAGTAGGGAAAATTTGTACGCATGCTATTGAGAACTAACGTCACAAGAAGGCAGTTAAAAATGTTGATGTTGTAAAAGCGCAAACGGTGTGTGTTCTTTTGCCTTTTTAGGTTTGTCAAGGAGTCAATATAATTTATTTGGCGCCTGTTTTTTGTGTGTAAATATTGAACTCAATGATCACGCTATCGCTTGACTTTAGTGCCGCAGAAACACGACTCGTGCAATAGCCTAATGCACATAGTTCATTTATACTATCTTGCAAGATGTTTTTTGTAAACAAAAGAAATTTGCTATTGTAATTAAAAAAGAGAAGAAAATTATCAACAAAGAAACGCAAGCTGTTACCGTTGTTAAACATTCTAGGACAACGCTTATAAATATTTGATCAGGTAATACTGAACACGACCTTCAAAAGTCAGGTTACAGTTTTAGCTTGTTCCACAGTGAGCTTTGGGTGAATAAAACAAGTAAAGTAAAGCCTTAAAGTGTTACTGAAAACCACGGAGATAATATCAGTGAAATGTCTTTTACTTTATTAGATCTTAACAGCTGAACATAGCGAGTACTGTAGCCAGGATGCTCGTTGCCTAGCAACATTGGGGGCAGTTTTGCTTCGGTGTTGTTTCCAAATAGTAAAGGATAAGACTGAGAATGTACAACATTCCATCCCTTTCATTAATTCAGTAATCATTGGCATTGATTTTCGTGCCTGCCAAGATTTTTATTCGAATTTGAAGCCAAAGCTTGAAACTGCAGCTCTGCCTCAAAATTAAATTTCTCAAGAAAAACCGCGTTGTGTTATCAAGAACAAAACTGATTTACACCAAGTTTGTTTTCAAATTGACGTCTGCCTCAATTTATTTTGCCTTTGCTGAGTGCTATAAATGTGTTTGCGATTTCCATAATGGATTCTCTTGGCGAAACACTCGTACTGGCCGACTGCGCAAAGTCTGCGTCTCCTGTTAGGACAATATCTAACCAATCTGAGCAAACATACGGTGCGCGCGCTTGGGCATGGTTCATGTTCCAAAATTCGAATAAATCCAAAGAGTCATTTGATTTTTTTTTTCTACACTGAAATGTGATGTACCGTTATCATTTGATCGCAGTAAACGTTATTTTAACATATGTCCATAAAGGTCATCCCACAAGTACGGACAAACGGTACGATTTTCTACAACAAGTGATGGTAGACAACCATCCAGCAGGTGAAAACAGATTACTCAGCAAAAACGTATTCGATACAGCTGGGTAGTTGACAAGTTAGCTTCCATTTTTCGAGCCTTAATAAGCCGAGAAAAAAATCACGAATAAAACTGCACAGCCGTATAACACAGCTTTTCGCTAAAAAGAAAATATTTATACGACAGTCCTCTTTCCCCAAATATTTTCGGTTTTTTGACGGAGCTTTCGCTGGTGCACGGTAAATAGATTGCAATGACGTATCATATTTGCAATCGTTTTGGTGCTTATTTGCAATCTAAAATGTTGTGCCTCAAATTTCTACACTCTATACACTCGTGTAAACGGGATTTTTAGGATTAGTTAGTTAACTGCGCGCGCAAGAAACTGGCTTTGTTTGCGAAAGAGGAATGCATAAATATAGTGCATGTTAAAGTTATAGTTATACCCTCAATCAATATCTGCAGAATAATTTAGCCAAAAGAAAAACACTTATCAGTCATACCTCGTTTCCCGCGCAAAATTCTCTTCAGCCGCAAACCGCAATTCTATCTCTTTACAACTGTAATACACCGTTCGGATAGTGACGTAATCCCGGCTGTTCTAATTTACGCCGTTGTAATAAAATAATTCTACTGGTCAGAACTCCATAACTATTAAACCAGCCTAATAATGATTAATGATAATTATATTGCTAACACTTGTTTAATTTTAAATGAGCTAATAAAGCATTGTACACAGTTGCTAGGCCTGGCGGGAAAAGTGTGGTAACACACTCTCCCCAGTTCTCTCTGGACTGCACTCAGTTTCTCGCTAATTCGTTGCTGCGTTTCCTCGGAAGATGACATTTATTGTTTGTTTTATGTACAACTACAAACTAGAAATAGCTGAGAGCCAGTGAAGTGCTGCGATGTTACTCATCAAATAGTGTCAATACTTATGATTGTCAATAGGCTCGGTGATGATTACTGTTTTTTTTTTTGTATATTTTGCCAAAAATGTAAGTGAATTGTTTGAATAATAAGCATGAATTTGTGTTAAATATAAATATAGTGCTAAATAGTACAGAATTCGTCGTTTTCCATTGCTTAGCTTAAAATGTTTGATGCCTCCGGGCATACGACGAGGAGAGGTAAGCTCCGCATAGTCATAGTCCAATGCAGACATCCTTAGGGCTTATCACGCAATCTTTCCTCCCTCCTGCTACATAGTGGGAAATTTGACGCGAAATTAAACGAGGCCCGGACGGGGCGATTGACTTCAACAAAAACATTGGTCAGCGGTCGCAAGCTAAAGGGATTTCGTAATCCATATTTTCCGGTAGTTTCCATGACTACTTCCAGCGATTGATAAAATTGTGTTTGACATGATAACCCTGCGTAATAACGAAACAGCTTACCTCGAGCAAGAACGCAAAACCTCGCCTTTGGTTACCTTTAGAGGTGCCGCGCTATATAGCGAAAAACCAACTGTATTAGCGCGCGTTGAAATAGCGCATTAATGTCGTCAAATTGCGTCAGCAAAGTACTAATTAAAGTTCAAATAAAAAAAAATTCAAATTTGACAAGTTAAAAAAGAACGAAATGTCACTCAAAAATTGCTCAAACACAAAGTGTCACACTTCGGACGTGTGTGGTTGCTCTTTATCAGGTTTTTTGTCTTTCAACCATGCAATTGCAGACTCGAGAGAAATTACTACTTTTAGAAACTCGATAATATTCATCATTTTCTCTCAAAATGACTATGATCGCGTGATTAATTCACAATTTTAGCGCGCGCTAATGCAGTTGCTTTTACAGTTGCTAATACAGCTGTTCAAAACCAATCATCGTTTTCTCTGAAAATGACAATTTTACTCGCCATATGATCGCGAGATTAATTCGCTATTTTAGCGCGCGCTAATACAGTTGATTTTAGTTACTAATACAGTTTTTTTAATACAGTTGTACATGTTCAGACCTAGCCTGACCACGCAGAATTCTACAACTACTGCCGCTGATGATACATACTGCATCCTCACTCAAAATCATAGTCCACGAAAAAGTCCACGAAATCCTCAAAACGATCTGTTGCGCCGTATATAAAGCGCCCAGGTCTCACTCGGTCAAATGAAACACAGGAAGCCTGTCACGATTAGTGTGCTGCGAGCCTAAGGGCTCGCAGCAATAAGGTTTCATGAAGATGTGAACTTAGAACGGTTTAATTTCCTTTTTCTATCCGGCCTGACAACGGTTAAGAGGGTCGAGCGGCTCTGGGGACGAGAATGGGTAAATTGAGCGAGTATAGCGAAACAGCTGTGGTGGTTTAGTTTTCTAATTGTGAGCAATGAAACGTTCCGCAGTCTTAATTAATTAATTATTATTAATTCATTTATGACATTCATTAATGTTACTTGGACTGTTGTGGACTTTACAAACAAAACTGTGAAATCTTTTAAAAGAAGGAGATTTTTAATTAAGATTAAATCTAAAAAAATTAAATTGAAAATGACAATTAATATCAATATTGCTTCGGAAAAAATAAACTTCACTAAACGTTTCTAAATTAAATCATAGCCCCAAATAACAATATTTAACAAATAATTTACTTTTGAAACATGTCAACAAAAACTGTTTGTCCTTATTGTATTTCTCATTAAACATACAGCAACAGCTATGTACAATATGGAAAGACAAATACTGTTATATTTGCAGCATATACAGTAAGAAACAAGCCACACCATAGAAAAAAAATATCCCTTAATAGCTAGATTCAAATGCTGTAACTGATCACATTAAATCGCAGGGGTTTGATTATTTATGGTACAATGTTGGTTTATGTCTTCAATAAACTTTGTTAGTTCTTTTCGATGCATTCTGATTTCTGAGATGCTTGCTCCAGTTTTTCGCCTTTCTTAGGTCCTCTTTCTGTTCCTCGTTTAGCTTGTCCAAGAAGGAATATTCCGTCTCCAAGTTTTGGTAACTCCAGCTTAAGTCGTCCAGCCGCTGAAGTATATCAAAGTACCAAGTTTTCTTGGAGAATTCATTGCGATGTGAGCATTGGGTGGTTACATCTAATGGCAGGCGATTGATGCTTTCTTGGTTCAAAACATTCGTTGAATCTACGTCCTTTGTTGCCTCAGAATCCTAAGATACAAAGAAATTCTTTAATGAGCTAATGCTTAGGATAACTGCATGAGTCTTAGAGCAACCTCAATAAATTCGTCATTAGCGGAATACGATAAAAGAAGATTATTTAATCGTCCCTCCTCCCCCAAAAAATATTCTAAAATGTTGTTGATGCGACAAAAGCTAACAAGTAACAAAGCTGTGAATATAGAAATTAAGAACGATTACGTTGCTTTTGATAATTAAGCTATAATTGGGTATTTGTTTTCACAATTAAGCGACTATTGCTTGCAGTGAAAACGTGAAACCACAAGGCATACGTGCTAAAGGAGCGTTATTTAACTTCAACAAAACGAAAAGTTAAAGACATAATTCATAATAGTTACCATCAAAACTTTGCAGAAGTTACTGGAAAAGCGGCAATTGCCAATTCCAGTCTAACTATAGCGACAGCAACGAAGCAAAGCTTCCGTTTGACGTTTAGTAAAACTATCGTTATGACTACGCGAGCTTACGCGAGAGCAGATAATTAAGTTTTCGACATTCTTGTCCGCGTCCCATGGTGCGCATTGATTGGAAATAGATTTAATTCTTTGTTTCTTTAGCGTCTCTTTGTTAGGTTGTTTTGTGCCTAATTACAGTTCTCTTTTGTATTTATATTCCTTTGCAGACCCCTACAGCTTTATAGACCTCCATAAAGACGTTGTTTTCATTTCCTGTTCCTTGTTGGTTTCTAAATTTAACCAGACAAGTACATGCAAGATCTTTACAATTGAGCGGTCCTTTCTTGTTTTGTTTTTGTTTTATGTCTCTGAACGGTCACATTTGAGTGCTACTTACATAAAACAATTTTCTTGTTTTATCCATGCCCGACAGAATGTCTTCACGATGGATACCGCTGACATTTCGCTGTCCGTATCTTGGGGTCACAGATGTTCGCGGTTCTGGTGTGGAGGTCCTTGGGGTACCCTCCACGTTACTTTTTGCCACCTGGCTTATCACGGAGCGAGACAAGCTATCTCTTGAGCTGTTTATCTCAGAGGCGGAAAAAGAATTACTGCCTGATTTACGTTGAGGCGAGGGGCTTGCATGAGAGCTGGACAACTGTCAATTAAATTGAAAGCAATGAGTCAGTACAGGAAAAATAATTATTGCTTGGTTGGCCTTGAGGCAGGGGCTTGTGTGTCTGGTATGAAAGATAGACAGTTGTCAACTATATTGAAAAATAGATTCTGCTTGGGGACAAGCAGCAGACAAGAAGAATATAGACTAGAAAAAATCTAGAAGTAAATAATGTAAATTCAAAACTGAATTTATATGTAAATGTGACTCTTACGGTGCTTCCCAGATATGTTCTCATCACGCCGCATAAACAACATTGAAATTCAGAAAGAGAAGATCTCAGATCTGACAAGATATTTATAACGGAAAAATTTAGATGAATAATTTTCTTTCTTTTGAGTAAACTGTAAAAATAACGACAAAAAATCAATCGTAGCAGAGGAAGAAGAACAAGAAGAAATCGTATCCATTTTGTTTGCAAGGATTGCAGGTGCAAGCTTAAGTGATTCTTTTCAACGAAAACGTTTCCCGCAGTGAGACCCTTTTTATACGCCATAATAATATTCAAGTACGGCTTGAAAATGTTGCCAACACATGAATATCTCTTGATTTTCATACTTTGGTTTAACCTGACTACTGTAAGATTAAGATTTACACAATCAAAGATTATCAACAAGTAACCTTGGAAATATTCAAATTAAAATAAAAGTTTTAAACACGGCATAGATGACAGACTGTAGATATAAACAAATGTTGCCGAGTTTAAAGTTTTTGTAGAAATGGTGACGAAAATATTCGCTGTATCGTACCTTTTTATTTGGTTCTTTTGTATACCCAGCCAGTTGTATCTGTAGAGAAAAGAAATAAATCCATACATATCTTACTGGTTGTAGCATAGTTTTCTATTCCATGATATAAATCTAAATCACTAAAGATGTTACAAACAATGTACCGTCACTTTAGAGACATATTTAGCTGGTTCTTTGGACACAGATTTTGGTGGTGAAATTGGCGTCTGAAATCGAGGGTTTGACAGGTTCGATTTAGTAAAATGAGAGCGATGCATGTTCAGAGGAGAACAAACTGCACTTTGTTGTCGTCGTCCTTGTTTCCGCGTGCTTCTCACTCCTTGAATTAGTTTGCGACATGAATTATTTATAAAACGAGAAACCACAAACTAAATGTCAGCAGTTAACCTGCATTATTGTTCTTTTGTGTTAACGGTATCGGCGGGGTTCTCCATTTCACGAACTTTTTACATTAACTACTCTATATAAATTTCTACAATATTTTTTCTAAGTTTTTTTTTTACTTTCTTATCGCAGTATGTTTTACTTAAAAGGGGGTTTGCGTTAATCTTTGTGTTTAATAATAATAATAGTAATCAACTTAGTTTTAAATGTTAACCAATAGGGATTAAGGCTAACTGGGAGCAGACGCCAAACAACTCAGTAGTCAATAGATCGTTTTCGATCGTTTTCATCAACGTCCGCAGTTTGTTTTCCTGGCTTTGAGAGAAAAGCCACTTTGGTAAACCAACATGGCGGCCAAAATTGTTCAAAATACAGCTTAAGTTTCTTTATAATTGTTTCTGTTCAGTTGAAAGTTTCAAGACCTATGATTTGCATCCTCGTTTCAGAAAAGTCTATAAACTGAGTGAAAAAATACTTGTTTTCTGTTTCGCGACGCTCAAGTGCACCGCCAAAGAAATTAAAATGCTATATCTTCAAAGTAATGTAATGGCACGACAGTTTACTATTGCTAATATGAAGAACCTGTTAAAAGAAGGACCGTGTGGCCAGGAGAATAAGCTGTTTAGGTTTTAGAATTTTAATGACGTAAGGTGCAAAAGAAGAATATAATATGATAATTTTACTGTGATTTGTAAAATTTTACATGAAAAATTGATAACATATAGCCTTGGAACAAATGCAATGTAGCTCAAAGCCATTTTACGGTTAACGAAAAGCAACTAAATTTCACGGAAATAAAGAAAGTGCATTTATTTCAACAGAGAATAGTTTTTTGAATAATAATCAAAAGTGCGCGCGCGTTGACTCGGTATGCCACTGTCTTGCTCGTCAGACTGGTATTGTATCGCTTTTAGATATCAACATGTGAGCACCACACTAAGTGTAGCATATCAGTTTACTATCAATTGATATCACTGCTGTGAGCGGTTCATTCAAGGGAAATAAATTAAATTGGAGCTTAGTCAATAAGCATTTTATCATATGACCAAATTGGAGACAAAATTACTTGAAATTTTAACGCGCGAGGGCGTCCGCTTTTGTTGTAGGGCCGTACGCCTTTTTCCGGCCCCGCTCGCGCAAATGCGTAAGGCCCTCATACGGGACTTTCATCAATGGTTTTGCAAAGAAAAGGTTCGCAGGGCCGTACGGGTCATATAATAAGAGAAGTTATTACTTCGAGCAAATACGGTATAAGCATCACAAAAACATGAACATTTTTGCAAACTACTTTGTAATTGTGTTCTTCTGGAATTTCAAATGATTGATATCTGAAAGTGCTTTGATAAGTCGCTTTTACAAAGGTTCCCGCTAAAAAAGGCTTTACCACCATAGATTCGAAGTTCTTAATCAAAAAAAGTTTCCATTCCCCATGATTTTTGATATCGATATATTTTTTATCCCAGGTAGTTTTAAGACTCTTGTTAAAGGAATTAATGTCAATTTAAACCGCCGTTTGCGCATGTGTAATCGTTAATCATTACATCTCTCTCTTGATTTGTCGCCCTTACCGCTCCATAAAAAGTCGTAGAAAAGACTGGTTATTTCTTTCAAGGCATGATGACTGTTGGAAGGGGGATAGAATATAAACGAGTTGAGATGCAATTAAACTCTTCAACACAGCAATTTTGCCAAAAAGGGTTAGTCGACGATAGGTCCAGCTGCTTAAGACAATTTTTAGTTTTTAATTTTTCACATAATTCAATTTTATGGTTATTTCAGGATTGGTCGATAACCATACACCAAGAGTTTGGACCCTTCCTTTCACCCACTTCAGGTTCCTTTCTGGGTTTCTTCTTTGTTCTCTTGGCATTGGCGCCAATCCAAAGTGCTTCTGTTTTTTGTTTTTGTTTAATTTGAGGCCTGATATTAGACGGTAATTATCCAAGACATCGAGGGAAGATATAAGGGATTCTTTGGAGCCATTTAGAATTAAAATGGTGTCATCCGCGTACTGGCTAATTTTTATTTCCTTTCCATTTACGGAGATATCTTTGATATTCTGTTTTTTTTTTCGGATTACATCAGCTAGAACTTCAACACAAAGAATAAAAATATATAGGGGGAGAGGGGGCAGCCTTGTCTTACTCCTCTTTCTAGTTTAAAAAGGTCACTGGCCCATCCATTATTGAGGATGCAGCTTTCTGTGTTGTGGTAGCACATCTTAATCCAGTTAATTAGAGATTGTGTTTTTGATATGAAAGGCCATTCTACTGTATCAAAGGCTTTTTCAAAATCTAGAAATAGTACAAGACCAGAGGCTTTAGTTGCCGTTGCGTAATTAATCATACTATCAATGAGCCTGATATTAATTCTCTCCGATATAAATCCAGTTTGACTCATTGTCTATGAGATTTGATAGGATTTTTTTAAGTCTATTCGCAAAAGCTTTGGTCGCAGTTTAAAAGGGTAACAGGTCGCCAGTTGGTTCTGCGTCTTTTTTTGGAATTAATTTAATGATCCCGCGTTTCAGACAGTTGTCCGCGAAATTAATCATTCGCGAAATTAATTACGCGAAATTAATCAGTCGAGTTCTCGAGGTAGTCAGACAAGTCATTCCAAAAAAATTCGTAAAATTCGGCGGATAGTCCGTCTGAGCCCGGTGTTTTGTCTGATTCTGTACTTTTTAATGCATGTAAACATTCTACTTTGGTTAACTGTCCTTCACATGACATTTGCTCGTCATGATTCAGCGATTTAGTGTTATTCTCTTCAAAAAACATGTATTTAGATCACTATACAATACAATACTTTATTTTCACATTTTCATGACATTTTTGTTACAAGAAAATATATATCTAGCTAAACTAAAATTACTAAAACAATAGGACGAATAACTAAATATAAATAACATTTGAGGAAATGCCTAGCGTCTAAGTTAACCATACAGTTTTCTAGTTAGACACTAGTCTTGTAAAGTATCAATTCACATGTAGACATCTATTACAAACACATAAACACACACACTGCACACAAATAGCAAAAATAGCAAAAAATAGCGAAAATTAGAAGACGACTGGGGTTGGACAGTATATCTGTTTCGACAATAAATACCGTTTAACTTTTTTTTTGGAAATCAAAATGACTAAGATCTTTGAATTCTTTTGGTTATTAGAATTCGTGTGAGAGCTATCATGATAGATTTCTATAAAAGGATTCGCACTGACTTTGGAATTCTTTGTCTGTAGTTACTATTTCAACATCATTAATTTTTAGCTGACTTATAACTCCCTGTTTATAATGTCTTTTTTTTTTTTCCAGATTTAGGAAATATTTTGTATTTCTTTCTCCCTCATTTGTTGTTGTTGTTTTTTGTTGAATAAATTGTTGTTGTTGTTGTTGTATCATCTACATTTTGACCTCAAGATTGCACCTTTTGTACGGTACTCTATTATTTTTTTCAAATTCTGCTTATTTTCCTTTCTAATTCTCTAAACATCTCTTGTTTTGGAGTTTCATTTTCGCACGTAGTGTCGATTATTATTTGCAATCTATTTATTGCTTTCTCTAGCTCTTCTTCCCGTTGTAACATTTTAGCCTTCTTCGGCAGCAGCATATCTTATTAACTGCTCTCGTACTTTTAATGTGAAATGTGAAACTAACTTCCGAAATTTGGTGGTAATAGAGTCAAACCAAAGTCTGTTGATAAAATTCTGAAGTGTTGCCATTCAAACGAAACCTAGTGAGTATAAATACGTTCTTAAAGTTCTGTTATTTTTTAAATGTTTTACTGCAAAACAGAAATAGGAACTTTCTTCGATGTTACACCTGGGCACTAGTTTGAGTAAAACAGTTTAACGCTCTCACCTTACCTCATTTTCAAATTGCATAGCACTTGTGATTGTTATATCCAATTCCGTTGAAAGTTGTGTTCCTTCGGGCGAGATACCGCTCTCAAAATCCGTCTGCTGAACCATTTTAGAATAAATTAAGGCAAGACTGTCAAAACTCTTGGTTCAAACGTGAGTTGAAAAGCTTGTACCACTTGCAAAATGTACGAGAATTTAATAAATTGGAGCGATTGTGACATGATTTTTAAACGCAGGTTCGTGAATTGCTCAACCCTCATGAACAGTTAACCAATCAAAAGTTACTTTGGTAACAAAAGATGCCCATTTATAAGCACAACGAAACATTGAGATGTCTCTTGAGAAAACAAGCTTGTATTGTATTTTCTTAATCGAATTTGTAATAGCCCCTAAAGGGATGAAAACGACGCTGTTTTGTTAATTTCAACAAAAAAACAAACAATAAAACAAAACAAAACAAAGGGTGACGTAAACAACTTACTCAATGAGAAATGTTTTGACCGTTATTTCACAAGAGAAATTAGATTCGTCACGTTTTTCAAACATTCCAGTCATAATCTGCTGACGTCTGCCATTGCAAAATCGCAGCTTTAATAGAAACCGTTTACTTTAATTCTCTTTACTTTGCTTCATTTTCTCTTTCTTTGCTCCACATTACTCAGTTATACTTAACTCAAACTCACTTGGCTGTTTAGGTAAGGAATTGGACTCATTAATTGTTACGATCAAGTATACACCACAGGAAGCCCAAGATCACGATCTATAGGCGATTTACAAGATGTATGGCAACGCAATGGATATCATTTGTTTTTGGCAAAACATTTCAATTGTTACCTTTAACAGATGTAAAGTCGGGTTCCTATACAAACCTTCATAATTTAGGTTATTCTAACAAAACACCTTTTTCAATGCATGCTATAGCAAAAGTCACTTTTCCTAATTCGAATTCTCTTATCGTGAACTTGGGTTGCCTGTGAAAGCACGAGAAACAAAAGACATCTCGACGCAACAAAGATAAATAAAAACTGCAAAACTGGTATGAAGAACTCACTCGAATGATTAAGATAAATAAAGAAACTTATAGGTGGTTTTCACGTTACGTCACGGCGGCCATGTTGGTGCACACCTACAAAAGAATTTTAATGAACTTCTTTTGTTATGTGCACCAACATGGCCGCCATGGCCTTTGTAATTTGAGTCCCGCAGGACTGAAGGTCACGTGAGTGAAAACCATTATCACTATCACTCACACTCAAAACCTATATTTAGCGTGAAGTCGCTTGATTTCGCGCCAAAAGCTATTTAAATGGAACTGAAAACTATTTCATAAAGATCACGTTCGTAACAAACTTATTTTCAACGTGTTCGGTATTCAAACTGATAAGGAATCAAAAGAGAAGAATAACCTGCTGTGTTTTATGCAAGTGCCGGGCAACTTGTCAAATGCATAATTTACCTGCAACTTTTTTCCAACCCAGTAAATTAAAGCAATTATAGTTCCCTTTTTTTAAAACTGAAAAATTATGAAAATAATTTCAAATTCCATTTTGCAAAATACTGGAAAGGAAAAAAACCACAGGAAAAAATTACGATAGGCTCCCATTTGACTTTTAGCCTCGCCTCTCTATTTATGTTATCTACAGACTCAAAAGTTACAAGCCCCATGTTTTAAAATATGCCACTCAACAAATGCTAAGGATGTAGAAAGGGCATAGCGTGGAACATCAAACGATAAATGAAAAGATCAATAACGTTATAGATTTCGGTTGAAACAAATATTTGAATTATTCATTTGTTTGTTTCAGATTACCTCGGGAAAACTGAAGGAAGTAATATGTTTTGCGATAAACATTGTGAAGGTAAATGAATTAACAGTGTAATTCAGATGTCATTGAGACTGATGGTCAGTGATATTTCTTGTCTAGGTTTCCTCTATTAATCTTGCTGATTTCAGCTGGTTTAGGTTACGTCTAAGGGCTGGTTCACACTAGCGACGCAATCGGAAGCGGAGTCGGAATCGGAATCGGAAGCTCGACGGAATCGGAATCGGAAGGATTAGAAGGTTTCCTTTTTCTTCCGATTCCTCTTCTGCTTCCGTCGCTTACTATCCGTTTCCGTCGTTTTGATTTCCACTAGATCGTGACGTTCTTACGATTCCGATTCCGCTTACGATTCTGCTTACGTCGCTTACGTCGCTAGTGGGAACCAAGCTTAAGGTAACGACAGCGTAACATCTGCTGACCGATTACAACGACGTGTCAGTTCGAGATAACCCAGTTAGAGAAAATTGTCATTAAATTTCATGGCACTACGATGTTGCCATCAGCCATAAACTTGTGTCAGTTAACAGGTTACTATCCTCGTGCATGAATTGTCGCCTTATGTCACGCCTGTCACATTATAAGCCAACCATCGAAGCGTGCTTCTAAAAATAGGCGGTCTGCGCATAAAGGTGTAGAACGCCTCTTAGTAATTCTCTTGTTGTTGTAAAAAGTACCAGAGTGGAGCGAAATGAAACAAAATACGCAATACGAAGAAAGACAAAACAAAATTCCTTTCAACTATTAACACCTGCGCTCGTGTCAAAGGTTAAAATATATGATCAATTTGTCAGGCTGACACAGAAGATGACATATCAAAAAGCCAATTTCTGTGAAAATGAAGACCCTCTGGTTGGTCGTTGTGTTGCTGGCTTTTCTTGCTTTAAAATCTGAATCTCATCCAAGACACAGGAACTCTACCGATCTTGAAACACAGGTGTGTACTCCTTTGGAGGCGTAGATCGTATTTAGTTCAAGAAATATCGTAACATTTCTATCCTAATATCAGTTCCTTGATCGATCGTTACAGGCTAACTTGCTAGTTTCACAGCAGGTTGGACAGAAGCGGGCTTTCGGAGCGATCTTGACTGCATTCAACTCTTTTAACAAAATCGCTGACTTCAAAGAAAGATGTAACAATGTAGTGGGTTGGCTTGACAACATAAACCACTTCATGAGCTCAGGCGGAACACAAGGAGAAAGCGAAGTCACCTCACAACTCCTGGACAGCATTAAAAGAGATATCGAGAACCTAGCCACTAACGTAGAAGGTAATTATATAAACCGTTACACCTTTCAATTAAATTGCTCCTTTCATTTAATGGTCATCTGAAGAATTCATACTACATTACACGATTCCTTGGTATGAAGAAGGGTTAAAAGCTCATAGATCATAGCAGCTGAAATAAATCATTGAAACAAAATTAATGCCGTTCAGCTGGTTCGACTCTTATTGTCATTTATCACTGCACCGAGGAAGATTTTAATGTACGAGGCATGCTATACAATCACCTTCGATGTTTTAACAGAGATATCCTAAATACCAATAAATTGAACGAAATATTAGGCCATACCTTGAGTATGTTAACTTAAGCCATAATCAGAAGCTGAGAAACGAGCGAAACGTGCGCAACTCACGTCTGCGCACATCCCGTCTTCTAATTTATAGTTTATCTCATATTTACTGGTGAACCTTGGTTGATTTTTTGTCCAATTCTGTTTGCAGATGGATTTAAAGATATCCTCGCCGGACAGGAATACACCCAAATCCTGGCCACCATGACAACTCAACTCGGCACTTTACGGATTATGAATAATCTACAGAAAGAATATTTGGACGCCACCAAGAGTTTTAAGGAAACCGCTCCTGCTGCTAGAAACAAGCAAGCCATGATGCAAAGAAGACAAATGTGGTTTGACGACGTGAGTATGCTAACACCAGCTTTTAGCTCGTGAAACCATAGCTACAGGGCCGACATGAGTATGCTAACACCAGCTTTTAGCTCGTGTAACCATAGCTACAGGGCCGACGTGAGTCTGCTAACACCAGCTTTTAGCTCGTGTAACCATAGCTACAGGGCCGACGTGAGTATGCTAACACCAGCTTTTAGCTCGTGTAACCATAGCTACAGGGCCGACGTGAGTCTGCTAACACCAGCTTTTAGCTCGTGTAACCATAGCTACAGGGCCGATGTTAGTCTGCTAACACCACTGAGCTTTTAGCTCGTGTAACCATAGCTACAGGGCCGATGTTAGTCTGCTAACACCAGCTTTTAGCTCGTGTAACCATAACTACAGGGCCGATGTTAGTACATGTATAGTGGAGTTTTAATTTGTGGAATTTTAAAAATCGTGTTGTTACTAAGTCACTCGAACAAATTCCACGAGTTCTGTCACGGATTACGTAAGACCATCTTGATTGATTCATTTAGTATATATTTGGTTACAAAATATATGACAAGAGTAAAAAACGTTGACACTGGCCAGAATATTTTAGACTGTAAGGAAGTTTCGGTCGTGGTATTTATGAATGAAGGTCGTAAAACCAGACTACACATCCCCAGTATAGGCTGTATACGTCCTTCCCTGAGGTCTCTGTTTGCCAAAAATAATACATCAAGTGAACATAACACAATTTTGAGGTAGAAATGATCCGTTAAACAGACAAACCAAGTTTAACCGAAGATTATCTTCTTGCCAAAATTTTAAGGTTGATAAGAGGTTCGTCGCTTTGAAGAACGCCCTAGTTATTCTTCATGAGAACATTTGTAACCCCATCTTGAACAGCTACGATTTGTTTGAGGGTTACGCGTGGAGAAAAGGCCAACAGGGAACAGGTACTTTGGTTGATCTCATGAACTTCATATCCAAGATCCGAACGCTAGAAGCAAATGTGTTTGGCGTGTGGAAGAGTCATATCCTAAAAAAATATGAAAACGATGAGGACATGAGAACAATGGAGTTAAACAGCGTTCAAACCAAGATGGAAAACGTAGCAAAACGAGAAAATCTGGCAATTGCACGATCTTTTACAAGAATGACTGATTGTCAAGGTTTGTGTATTTGAATAAGTGCACATAAAATGGAAGAATGAATTAAACAATAGCCACTAAGGTTTTTGGGGTTGCCAGAATGGACGCTATGAGGCAAAGATATCCAGCGCTTACTGATCCTATCCTGGGAGGTGTCCAGCAGTTCTGCATTAAGCTTGTTCTTCCTTGGTTTTCTCTTTGTATAGTAGATTAATTAATGGGGCTGATGTATCGTTTCTCTAAGAAAATTAAGGAACTAGCAGATTCATTATCCAAAAATTTAAAGGTTTCATTGCAGGGAATGGGATATTGTGATGTGTGTAGCCAAATTAACGTATAGCTGAGTTTTATGATCTGAAATTGAATCTCTCGTGCTCCTAACATGACATGCTGTCAGCAGTTCTTGGTAAAGTTCTTTTTAATTCAGATTCTTGTGGACTCTGTTGAACAAGAATTTATAATTTCATATGGCTGTATCCTGTGGATATCCTTACATGAACACTGAAACTAATCATAAGCCAAAACTACGGTCTCTGCCTTTCAGCACTTTTTAAACTTTTTTCTCCAGGGACGCCCGCCTTTGGAAGGATTCGTTGGACGCACACATTTGAAAATACGATAGGCTATGATTATCTTGGAAACCCAATAAAAAAGAAATCTGACAGGTATGCTAGAAAACCTTAATAGGAATTATATATATAGCTATCAAAGAAATAAAATATATTATTGAACCGTTCATTGTAAGTAAAAAAGAAACAAACCAATACAATCTTTGAAAGTGAATTGAACCTAACCCGGGCAAAAACCTGGAGGAACAACAATGCGGCTTTCCTATATCTTTTATAGATTATGTTGTTTCCTTTTTCTTTCAGTTTTCAATATTCTAGAGTTTATAATTGTTAACAGTAAACGGAAAGCTTAGTTGTTGTTGCTTTTTTCCCGATGAATATGGTGATGAACATGTTTTTCCCATTTTAACTGTTTAATATATTATCATGCAGCGTTTATTTTAAATCAGTAATAACTCATATACAGCCTCGAATACTGACATCATTGAAGATAATTGGCAATCAACTTTTCTTACAGGTGTTTAACTAATATGGGTGGAGCAGAAGCCATCCCATTCGCCCGAGAATGCTCAGATGGCGAAAACCAACAATGGAAACTGTACACTGATAACACTCTGAGACCCAAAAATGACATCAATAAATGTCTCTTCCTGATGGAGCCTTCAGAAGGAACCTTCCATCCCTTTGATGACTTTAAATTGCTTCCTTGCAGCTCAAGCTATGGTAATAAGAAGTTTACCTTCGAGTACCTGACACAGGAGGAATCAAACGAACCCAAGATGCACACCTTCTTCAAGCTGAAAGTTAAAAATAACAGTTCTGACCGCAACAGTTGTCAAAACCAGAACATATATTTAGTTTACAGGCCAAGAATGGAAGGGTGGGAAGGGACAGCACTTGAAGATTTGTCTCCCAGTATGTTTTCTTGTCCCTGTCCGGACAGTGGCCCAGATGCCCATAATTGTCTCAACGAGTTCGTTTCGGATTCTAAGCCTGGTTGGTTTAAATTTGAACCAGTCTCAGAGTAAAGATAAAGAAAAGTGTAATACATACATGCATGTGGTGGGAAGAAGGCAGTGGATGAAGAATAATTAATTTCCTTACAGAATCTCGTCATTGCCGTATCATCAGAGAGCAGTTGGGTTACATTGTTGAAAAGAACACCGACTGAAGTGCCGTGGGCTATAAACATTAGGTCTTGAGTTTGACACCATCCTCCATAGGTCTCTATACTGCTTACATTATCAGTACAGGTTTACATCTTCCCACAGTAAATGATGATAATCAATACTTCAAAATGTGCATGACACCAACCTTCACAATGTTCTTAAATTACTAGTGTAGTTCTTTGAGATTGTTCCAAATGTTGACTGTTTGATAATAAAAAGTCCTTTGTCCAGAGGCAGTTTTAAAAAGAGGACTAGTTAAAAGCTGGGAGTTACGAGTATGCGCTTGGTTACGTGGTTACGTGTTATATGAACAGATCGCTAAAGTAGCGAGGCGAACATCCAGTTACACATTTTTAAATGTAAAGAAATGCCAGGAGAGCGTCACAAAAATACAGATGTTATTTAATCGGGAGCCAACGTAGTTCTTTCAATGCTGGCGTTATGTGGTCGAATTTTCTTTTCCCTGTGATAGTGCGCGCAGCAAAGTTTTGTACCGATTGAAGCTTGTGGATGATTTCTATTTTCCGAGGTGTTGGACCATACTGAAGAGCAATACACAGTTTACTAAATGCCAGTGTATTAATTATTGTTACAAGCATCAATATCACGTGTATTACACGACTAGTCTGGGCTAGAATTGACATACAAGATAAAACTGTTTTTAAAATGTGGTCGTCGAAGGCGAGATTCGGGTTCAAAAAATGTTAAGACATGATTGTAGCCTCTAATGCAGTCTCTTCTGCGCTTTACTTGAGAAGACGGTGCTGGTGAGTTCTTTTAGACACATTGAGGTGATTTATGTTCCTTAGAAGTCGAAGATATTATTTAGGAGCTGTTGTTTTGGTACTTTATTCACATGTGTCCAAGCTTGATCCGTATACTGAAACACGAATTATATTTTTTCGCGATAATTTTTGAACTGCTTCAGTAAATTGAAATGAAGTGACTACTTACCTACCTTGGCCTGTCGCTTCTCCTGCAGCATAGGCCACCAACGATAGCTCTCCAGTATCCTCTGTCCAGTGTTCTATATACAGTGTCCCTCTGTCTAGTGTCCTCTGTCCAGTGTCCCTCTGTCTAGTGTCCTCTGTCCAGTGTTCTATATACAGTGTCCCTCTGTCTAGTGTCCTCTGTCCAGTGTCCCTCTGTCTAGTGTCCTCTGTCCAGTGTTCTATATACAGTGTCCCTCTGCCTAGTGTCCTCTGTCCAGTGTCCTCTGTCCAGTGTTCTATATACAGTGTCCCTCTGTCTAGTGTCCTCTGTCCAGTGTCCCTCTGTCTAGTATCCTCTGTCCAGTGTTCTATATACAGTGTCCCTCTGTCTAGTGTCCTCTGTCCAGTGTTCTATATACAGTGTCCCTCTGTCTAGTGTCCTCTGTCCAGTGTTCTATATACAGTGTCCCTCTGTCTAGTGTCCTCTGTCCAGTATCCTCTGTCCAGTGTCCTCTGTCCAGTGTTCTATATACAGTGTCCCTCTGTCTAGTGTCCTCTGTCCAGTGTTCTATATACAGTGTCCCTCTGTCTAGTGTCCTCTGTCCAGTGTTCTATATACAGTGTCCCTCTGTCTAGTGTCCTCTGTCCAGTGTTCTATATACAGTGTCCCTCTGTCTAGTGTCCTCTGTCCAGTGTTCTATATACAGTGTCCCTCTGTCTAGTGTCCTCTGTCCAGTGTTCTATATACAGTGTCCCTCTGTCTAGTGTCCTCTGTCCAGTGTTCTATATACAGTGTCCCTCTGTCTAGTGTCCTCTGTCCAGTGTTCTATATACAGTGTCCCTCTGTCTAGTGTCCTCTGTCCAGTGTTCTATATACAGTGTCCCTCTGTCTAGTGTCCTCTGTCCAGTGTTCTATATACAGTGTCCCTCTGTCTAGTGTCCTCTGTCCAGTGTTCTATATACAGTGTCCCTCTGTCTAGTGTTCTATATACAGTGTCCCTCTGTCCAGTGTCCTTTGTCCAGTGTTCTATATACAGTGTCCCTCTGTCTAGTGTCCTCTGTCCAGTGTCCTTTGTCCAGTGTTCTATATACAGTGTCCCTCTGTCCAGTGTCCTCTGTCCAGTGTCCTTTGTCCAGTGTTCTATATACAGTGTCCCTCTGTCTAGTGTCCTCTGTCCAGTATCCTCTGTCCAGTATCCTCTGTCCAGTATCCTCTGTCTAGTGTCCTCTGTCCAGTGTTCTATATACAGTGTCCCTCTGTCTAGTGTCCTCTGTCCAGTGTTCTATATACAGTGTCCCTCTGTCCAGTGTCCTCTGCCTAGTGTCCTCTGTCCAGTGTTCTATATCCAGTGTCCTCTGTCCTGAGCTGTTTCCTAAAATTCTTTGTGCCCAGACTTCTTACGAGGTCGCGCGTCCAGATGTTCCGCGGTCTCCATAATTCTTCCCTTGGCCTTGAGGCTTCCAGTTCAGAACAAGACGAGTGTAAGCCGTGTAATGTTAGAGGGTAGATCTCGAAGAGTATGGCCGAGTCATCCCTATTTCCATGTTTTGAAAAGAATCCCTTAAGGTACCAGAATCTCAAAATGTGGGCGTATTTCCAACAACAACTCACTCCTCGTGACTCGAACCGTCACGGGACGGGAACACAAAACTGAACGAGTTATCTATTTTTTTTAAGGTTTCAAGTATTATGAGACCCAATCGCACAACACGCTGCAATTTTTAAAAGATATTGTATTTGGGGAACGTCATTCATCAAAGAAGCAAAATTAGTAGCTATTGTCTTCTGCTATTCTGATTGGTTAAGCACGAACATTTCCTAAAATTTATTTGAAATCAAAGATATTCTTTAATGGCCATTTTTTTCGACCGGTAAGCTAAAGATGCCAGGTCAGGATATCTTCTTTGAATTAGGCCACCAGTGCTAAACTTTCAGTCACCATGAAAAAGAAAAAATATATATTTATACATTCAAATTTGTTTGAATATATATTTTTTTATTTATTCTTTTGTTTACTCTTTCATCGCCTTGCCGTAAGGATCAGTTTGCCGTTTTCTGATTTTCTACAAGTAATTATTGTACTGATCCAGGTCTACAACTGGGAGATCAGGCACATCTCAACGGTTTGTTGCTGCGGTCTTGCTGATATTTTATATTTTAGTACCAAATTAGTCCACAATCAACTGGGGTGCTCTTCCATGGGTATTAACTGTCTCTTGGTGTTCCAAAAATCATTTTCCTTCTTCTATCCCTTCTTTAAACTTCTTAAAATTTCATTCAATTTCAAGAAGAACCCCCTTAAAAAACAATAATATTCTTTATATTTTAAAAGGTTCTTTTTATATCAACAAACGAAACAAGCAAGGGACACACTTAAACACCAACCCCGCGGTCTGCAGTGCTTTACGCATGCGCCGGCCATATCACCCGGGTAGTGGCAACCATGGACAGCTGCCTAAATGACAGTTTTCCCGGACGTTTTCTACACTTCAACTTGTGAAATCCCGACCCTTTAATATAGCTTCAGCCGTATAGCCAATTATAGGAAATATCCCCCGCCCCCAGAGAAGGTACCGCGATCCTAAATTGCAAATTCAATCCAAATTGCAGTTCAATCCTGATAACTGAATCGTCAGGGAAACAAAGAAACTGAACGAGTTATCAAGGGTTACTCATCAAACTTGAGGGATGTTAAAAAGCGTGCAGTTATTTTTCTTTCAAGCATTTGTCTGTAACATTTTCCGCGGACTTCTGACCGAGTTTTATTGACAAATTTATGGAAAACAAAAAAATGTTAACTGCGCGCTTTTTAACGCAGCTTCATCCCTCAAATTGGAAGAGTAAAATCTTAATCAGGACCCGTAGTAGAAAAAAGGGCGGGAAGACTGACCAATGACAGAGCAGCATTTGCACAGCTGACCAATCACAAAGCAGTATTTCTGCAGCCGGCAAAATCCTAAAAACTGAAGCTGCAGAGTTTTTTATCTTCTGAAAGTTGAAGGAAAGTGACTTTGAAAGAACGTTTTTGCCACTAAAGTGAAGTTTTTCTAGATAAAATTTAATCGAGAAGATTTTCTTTTGTGAATCAATGTTCATGATGAAACAAAAGTCATGTTCCTGTTGACTTTTTATCTTGTGGAAGTAGACTACAAGAAACTTATGAACCTACAAGTTCTGTCACTTTTGATATGGAGACGTATTTTGCTTTGTGCCACAAAAGGTAAGTTTAGTTATAGATTAAATTTACCCTAATAGATTTATCAGTGTCCAATTTACCATGTTTTCTTGTTTCATAAGCTCATTATAAGTTACAAGTGATTTCAGAATAACATTACCTTGCGTCCGGGGAGCAAGATCTGCGTCCGCAACAAATGTTTCTCTCGCGGCTAAACTGAAAAAACATTTGTGTCCGCAACAATGTTCCGCAACAATATTTCCTAGCCGTTAGCCAGTCGTTATAATTCAAGACATTCGAAAATACCAATGTAAAATACTCGCTGGCAAACTAACAAGAAAAGCTATTCAACCCAGTGTTTATAGAGCTAAATTTATCGATAAGCTTACTTGTGTTGCGGTGAAGTTGCTGCTTCGATAAAAACCGTCAAAAAATGGCGAGTCAAAACTGGCTTGCACGTTTGGTGATAGAATCGCTTTCTTTCACTGCATTCAACGGTCTCTTTTCTTCCGTAAAAAGAATATTGACGCTTGCTTCGTTCGTAAATTCTGTTCAAAACAACGACAAGCCAACTAAATGCAGTGTGATGCGCGCTCAACCCATCTGGACGATCAGGAGCGAGTAATTTCCGGGGGGGGGTACTCCCTATAATGGGCTATACGGGGATGCTCCGCCCGAAAGGGGTACCTTTTTGAGGTTGGAGGTATATGAAAGGGCAGGGATTTCACGGGTTGAAGTATATGAAAGGGTAGGGATTTCACGAAGAATCAGGAAAAGGCAGCGTAAACACGAGTTGAAGTACAAAAAAAGTAGGGAAAACCGCCATCTAAGTATTATAAAAAGCGCCTTTCAAAATATATCAAACAGACGCACGTAAAGGCTATATGAAGGGTGTACCATTTTCAATGAAAGGTATATGAAAGGGGTACCATTTTCAATTAAAGGTATATGAAAGGGGTACCATTTCTGTCAAAAACGGTGTATGAAACGGTAAGGGTTTGTACCTTGGACGGAGCATCCCCGTACAAAACTTTGCTGAGTATTACCCCCCCCCCCCCCCCCCCGAGTAATTTTGCCCTCGATTTAAATAAAATAAAAAAAAATAACGTCTTCGAAAGCCAATCAGAATTCAGTAATTTTGCCCTTTATCTTATAAATAAACTAATTTTATAGCTTACATAAGCTTGCACTGAGAGCTTACGCAAAATTGGAAATTGAAACAAAAGGTTTTTTTTTGATAGGCGCGACGCATCATTAACCTTCGGATTTTTGCTCAACTATGACCGTCTGTTTATATGATATGATCCAAGGATCCAGGTTCTTGTAAAAAGTTTTCAGCAATGACTGATTTAGTATTTGCACTCAGTTTTCTATTAAACTGGGCAATATTTTATCGCAAGTTTTGTTCTTTTGTTAAAGTGCTGCCATATATAAATTATGTGGATGTCAATCGTGTATAAACACGCGTTTTTAGGTACAATTGGAGATATTATCTTGAAACATTGTTTCGAAGAGTTCATTTTCAGAAGTCTCGTGGCTTTGCCTTTGATAAAACCTCTTTTTATCCCCAGAAAGTAGCAAGAAGTGAAATAAGTGTATTTGGAACGAGGTTGGCTATGTTTTGTTTGTGTTCATCATAGTCCAAATCCGTCCCAGAAGCTTCACCGTCGTTTTCACATTTCTGACAAATTTGGGCTGTCATATTTGCAAGAGTTTCAGGCAGATTTTCAACAAATATTCGTCGGCTTACTAAATTCATTAGGAAAAGTTCATCGGTGTAAATGTATATTTTTTGTTTTATCGCGTGACCTGCGTGACATCGGTAAAATGCTCTCTTTGTTTTACGATGTGACGTCATTATATTTCTAAAGTCCAGTCTCTCTCTCGGGAAATACACTTCAGGGTTTGAAAGCAGCAAGTGCCCGGTTAAGTGCTGTAGCTGTTATGTCTCTTGTGAGGGTTTAAAGGTTAGTACACCAGCTTCAAGTCAAAGGCAAACGATGCTTGCAGCTTAGACGTTATTTATATTATTTGCGAGCGATGATAGAATGCTTTGATACCTCGTTCACATGTCTAATATGTGTGCATAGCTTCGTCGATAGACCGTCACTGAGACACAAAATAACTTGAGCTCAAGGTGTTTTGTGATATTTGTGTTAAATTGACCTTACCATGCCCAAAACTAGATTTAACAGACTTTGTAATGACGTAGGCTATGTTTATCTGCCTCAATATATCGCTCATAACCTTAAGATTGTTAATAGCGCGTGAGTGCCAATTAATTTAGACTGGGTTCTCGACTGCATGCGTGCAAGAAACCCCGGGGTTTTTGTTCAATATTTTTGCGTTGAATAGTTCAGTTACATATTTAGCTGCTTTCTTTGCATGGTGCTTTGATTGGATGACGCTAAGGTCGTTAATGTATAATTTTAGTTTAGAACGGAGCAATGTCCTATCCCGACAGCAGTACAAACTTTTTACCTTGGTCGTTGTGGATTGGGCGGGGGTGTACTCGAAATCGTTCACGCTCAATAATCGGTCATGCTCAATTAAGTCGTAAATATGGGCTTGGTCGCACTGGGAAATTTTGATCAAATTTGTGTTTGTTTAAGATTAAAATCTGTCATCACATCAACTTTCCTAATGTTACCGGTGTTTCACAAATTTGAAAAAAATTGGAAATTTTGGCCAAACTTCAAACACACTGTAGTGTATGGGTGGAGCAGGTTGATTTGACAAAAAAAAAAAAAAAAATTGAGGAAAGCAAAAGAAACCGTGGAACAATTTCTGTATAACCCCATAGCAGAGGTTTCATTAGAAGCCGGCAACCGGCGAATTTCGCCGGCTACTTCCTAAATTATCGCCGCCTACTTTTTGATTAATTTCACTGAAGTTGATGCCCAGAATGCTACAAATGCAACTGCCACTGCCGTCTATTTTATAAATATTGCCACTTACTCTTAATTTTATTGAAACCCCTGCATAGTTATGCATACAGTTCTTCAAACTGAAACAAAAGCCAAAACAATAGTAAGAATGGCTAAAGAAAAACAAAAGCGCAATACATGTATAATTAACATAGGGGTTATACGGAAATCTTACTGAAACCACTTCCAGAGCTGTCACCGCTAATCAATTTGACCCAGATACAGAGGTTATTGAAAGAAAAGTTGTGTACAGATGGGTATTTTACGAGTCAGTTTTTATTTTTTCGAGGTTTTATGTGGGAAAAATAAACACCAACGAGTAATTTGTTTGTTATGTTACAGACATCTTCTCCAAGGTCTATGTTTTTTGCAAGTGTTTTCCCTAGCGTGTACTTACTTGTAATATCGTGTCATATTTGCACTCGTCTTGGTACGTAAAGTGTATTTGCACTGTAAAATGCTATGTCCAATAATAATGACCTGTATTTAATATTCAGTTGACGGGAAATTTGTCATTACGTGTCTGTTTTCAGCATGGACGGACCTAAAATGTTCTCAAATTTTTGGAACTTCTCTTTGCTGTTTCAAATTTTTGGGAATTTTTGCATAGGCTAATTTTTGTTTTTGACTGTATGGCCAGGCCTTATTTTAGCCTCTCCCAAGGTGATCACACTAATCATATAGCTCGTATAATTGAATTTACGGCTCGCAAATCGAAAATTATTAAATGCTTGGGCTGGAGATCAAGATACAATAAACCTATACAGTGGACTCATCCTGCTATCTCCGAATGCTGGCTATCTTACAGTCAAAATACTCAGTGTTTTCTGCTTATTATTTGGGAATGACTTTCATTAATCGGGAACGGATGGCATTATTGAAATGAAAATTTGGGTTTTAAATTGATTATTGGAATCTTCCAACGGTAGCCTCATTCGAAATAACGAATGTTGATTGGTTTATTTACTGACATGGGTCAAAAGTTCACAGGTGAAATACGCAACCGTTGGTCGCTGTTGGTTTCAGAGAATTCAGTCGCTTGGACTTCATAGGAAATTTTCTTCACTTTCGGTGAAAATTTCTCTTTCAGTAACACTACCATTTTAAGAATTCTTCGGAGTTTTGTAAATGCAGAGCTTATTTACGTCAAAAAAATACTCAGTGATGAAGTTTTGTTGAGCGAACAGAAATAGGTCAGATGTGTCAAGCCGCCAACTGTTACCTGCTTTGCACATGAACATTTGCCTAATGTCAATAACAAACCAATCAGCATTCATTATTTTGAATGAGGCTACCATTGGAAGATTTCAATAATCAATTTAAAACCTGAATTTTGATTTCAATAAAATTGCCATCCGTTCCCAATTAATGAAAGTCATTCCCAAATAATAAGCGGAACACGCTGAGTATTTTGACTGTAAATCCCCCACTATCTCCTAACTAAAACATGTTCCCCTTGGTTGTGCTTACTGTTTGTCAGTCATTTACTACTGCCTATCTCGAACTCATTTATCTTGAATCCCCCAATATCTTGAACAAAGTGCAACTTCCCATACCCATTAGTAGTCAAAATTAACACTTTTATCTGGAACTGTAGTAATTATGACATTATAAGTAAATGACAAGTAATGAAATGAATTTTGTCTTGTAATTGATTGTGTTGGCCAAAATGAGTATCCTTTGGTGTCCAGAACTGACCTACAGTATATAGTTCTACTTAATAGTGCAGTCATTACACAATTGCTTTGGTTTTTCATTGCTACGCTTTGGGATTGACTAAAACATCTGTCGCCACTTCCTCAACCAATCAGAAGTAAAACCAAAACCAATTGTGACTTGCTCACACATATTTTCCTGATTGGTTCATTGGATTGTTTACAACTGCTGTGATTGGTCAGAGTAATTACTTTGGCTTTGGTTTTACGACACTCAATTGAAAACTGCTTTAAGCTTCAGTGACTGTATTCACTAATATTGTATTGCAGAACATTGATTAATTTTTTTAAATCTCCATTTTGACTGCCTAATGTTCTAGGTTAATACAGTATTCATCGTGACATAGTTGTTTGCCTTTATTTTATTAACAGGGGCGGATCCAGAATTTTGTTATGGGGGGTGGCTACGGGTATATGCCTAAGGCGATAAAATTTTTTATTGACTTGCAATTAAAAAGAAAACTTTTAAAACTGATGGTCTAAAGGGGGGTGGCTAGCCACCCAATCCACCCCCTCCCCACCCCTTTGCATCCACCCCTGCTTAAAACACTCGTAGTTGGGTAATGGTTACAGTTTTACTGGACTTTGTATGGAAGACAATGTTTTTTTCTTAAAGCAAGTTTTGTTCTGCGCGAAATGAGAAAAAAAGAGACCTTTACGTCAGACTCCGAACAATGACAGGTTAATGATTTGCATACTGCAGTACTAGTGCAGTTCAGTTTTGTTGCAAAGTTTGACGCCACCCTCAATATCTCCAACCCCTACTATCTTAAACAATTTTCTGTTCCACTTGAGAGTCGGAGATTGCGGGAGTCTACTGTAAATAGATTAAAATACTTTTAAATACATTACATTATATATTATTGAATTAATTAGTACAGTACCACTGCATTCTTGATCAAATGGGTTAAGAAATGATTTTAAACAACTCTATTAAGTATCATAAGGAATATAATGAAATCAGTGAGGAAAATTTATATATTCATATTGGGCCTCAAAGCATTTAAAAGCTCTTCTGTACAATTGTACACTGTAATCTTTTGTTTTGTATCTTTTTTTAGCATATAAGAAGAGAGAGTTGATATTTAGACTTGCATCACTGATGTTATATTGATGGCAGAACAAGTAAAAAAGAATCTGCTGGTTATAGCAGTGTCTTTACATGATCCAAACCAGGATGATGACCTCAAAGAAGTAGAAGCTGTATTCACAGCACCTGATGTTTCTGCTCAGCTGCCTGTGAAAAGAGGAGACAAGTTTGAAGTGTTGGGCAGGGATATCGACTGGTGGCTTTATGTAAAGCATCTTGGAAGTGAAGAAAAGGGTTACATTCCCAGCACATGTGTGGTGCCGTTGAAGGATGATTTGACTGATGAGGAGTAAGTGGAGATGCACCTGTTTAACAAAGCTCACACAAATGTTAGGTTGCAATAATTCAAATGAAGTTTTTGAATTACTCAAATGCAGTATCTTAAAACAGTTTGGCTGATACTTCCTTTAATCTCTGTTAAAATTTGTTTGGGTTTTGAAATTTTACTCTGCTTATATGACGTCAGGTGTTGGGCACCATTTGGAATATTTTAATGTTTCTGTTATTTAGAGATGTAGTGTTCATAATGAGATAACATTTTTTGTCTGTAAAGAGGAATGTTTAACTATCTCCAATGTTCTAGAAAAATAATGTCATTAGTATTATTAATACAATGTATATTAATATTATCATTAAAGATATTATAAATATTATGAATGGAAAATTGTTGTTGGTAAAATTACTTCCAGGACATTGATAGTTGTTTGGTGGACCAATATACAATAATAATAATAATAATAATAATAATAATAATAATAATAATAATAATAATAATAATAAATTTTTCTGAGAACGGTCAATATTTTTGCATTTCTCAGTGAACCATTCAGTTGTATCGCTCATAGTTTATACTTTTTACCCAACAACATTTTTACAATTATCAGGTGTATCATGAAGTCATATTAATTTAATTGCAGTAAAATCTCGATAACTCAAAACCTTGATAATTATAACTTGAAGTTCTCACTGACTTGAACCAAGTACAGTTTTCCCTTAGCTGCTTCATTTTGTTATAAAATTTAACTCTTGATAACTTGAACTTTTGTGTGTGTATTTAATTATTAAATATGATTTAGTATGTTTATCACTAGGGATGAACGGTTAGGTCATAATGCTGAATTGACAACAGATTTGGTGAACTCAAATGTTGATCTGAAATTCTTTCCCGAGGCTCCAGCTGAAAGTGATGTGATAAATAGGGTAAGTAGTGATTTCCATCATATATATTTATGTCTATAACATTGATGATGATGCATGACATAGATGGTTCAAGCTCTTTAGGCATCAGACACTGTCTCCCCAGTATGCATCTGGTGTTCAAGTTGCCGGGGGGGGGGGGGGGTACTCCCTCTCATATATAAGCAATGTGGGTATGTGCCGCTGTGAAGGGTATGGTTTTCAAGCAGTTTAGTTTGGGTAACAATATAGAAATCAGAGAGTTTTGGTCTAGAAAAGGGTATTATTTGCCAGGAAACTGATCAGTGGTATTATGAAGAATTAAGTCTAGAATAGGAATTGAAACTCAGAAGATTGGAGAGAGCCTTCCCTGAATGGAAATAAAATCATCGCTGCAACATTGTTGTTGATACTGATGGTTTTCCATTAAACACACTTAGTGAGATAACATTTTTAAAATAGCAAGTAAAAAATTTTCAAACCTGTTTTTGTATTTCGAATCTTTTTTGTGTGAAACAAATCTGATAAAAAGGAAAATAATAAATAACACAGTTTAAAATTTTTTGTACCAATTAAAAACAAATATAAACCAGTTGACCAACATATGCATTGTCTTAAAAACAGAGCCAGTGTCCTGAAGAAAATGCCAACATATTTTCCAAACTGACTTTCTGGTGGCTTAATGGGTGAGTTTAGCTATATATTTATGTTGAAGATCAGCAGTCAGCATTAAGCCCTCAGGGTTTAAAGCATTGTCCCTGCAATTTGTCCACATCATTTCACCCATAGCTGTAATATCTAGTGATCAAGTGTTTGTTTTCCATTTGTACAGGTTAATTATCAAAGGTTTTAAGACTCCTTTGGTTGACAGTGACTTGTGGGCTTTAGGAAAAAGAAACAAGTCTACAACTATTGTTCCTAAGTTTATGGAGAAATGGGCCAAGGAGGAAAAGAGATGTGCAATGTAAGAATTAGAATAATTTAATAGATTGTACTTTTAAATCTATTTTTGGCCACCAGGGCTTTTTTTAATTACTTAGCTGAGAAATCAAAAAGTACATAGAGGGGAAAAAAAACTGTTTTGTTAGTAGCAATAGACTGTACATAGCAAGGCTAGGATTCATTATGTTGGCAGCCCTGGGCAATTTTCTTAAGTCAGCCTAAAAAATACCACTTCAAACCTAAATTTTGTAGCTTGCAGTGCAGGCATTGTCATTTGTTAGTCATCATTTTGGTTTTGCAAAATGTCGGAGGCTGGGAGGAGTGAAAGAGGTGGGGAGGGAGTGGGAAAAAGAAAGAAAAAATGCTTGCCTGTAAGACCTGACTATGAAATCAGGGGTTCAGCCCTGGGGGGGGGGGGGGGGGGGGGGGTACTCTGCAAATTTTTGGGCGGGGGTGTGCCGCTTGGACTCTGAGACCCTTAACCTATACTAGACCATTTTAGCTGCATTTTGCAATCCTATTCTAGACTAAACACTGAAAAACCCTACCCTATCCTAGACCTATTCCAGACTCGCTATTTTCCAGAAACTCATTCACTATCACAGTCTAAGATGCCAGGGGTCAGTAAAAATGCCATACTGCCCGCCGTATGGATTTTTAAATGCCATTTGCCAGTAAACCTCATCTAAACTAAATTCTTCACACAACTGATCAGTTTTTGCGGAAAATGATACCCTATTCTAGACCAAAAATCTCTGATTACTGTATCCTATCCCAGACTAAACTGCCTGAAAACCATACCCTTCACAGCGGCAAATACCTATATAACTCATATATGGGAGTACCCCCCAGGGGTGTAGTTACCTGTCTGCACATACGCACGTGCGTACCTGATAAAGTCAAAAAAAAGAAAGATTTGGGACTTGAGGGTGGGGGGAGGATGTGATCACATACCAAACACCCACTCTTACATGATTCACGCGAACACATACCACGCTTTATTCCCAGGGATGTGATCACATACCACGCTTTATTCCCAGGGATGTGATCACATACCACGCTTTTTTCCCAGGGATGTGATCACATGTCACACTTTATTCCCAGGGATGTGATCACATACCATGCTTTATTCCCAGGGATGTGATCACATACCACGCTTTATTCCCAGGGATGGTATGCATAGTTTGCATGCATCTACTGTATTCAAAATGGCTTATTTGAATTGCTTCTGTTGTCAAAGGAGAAATTTGTGGTTTTCCACTCACCATTAATTTGCAGTCCATTGTAATTTTAAAATAATTAATTTGTAATCCATTGTAATTAATCTTCTTTTTGTGCAATTGCATTGAAAGCCAGACAACTGTGAAGGTTAATGTAAGTTCAGAAGATTTAAAATACCAAGACATCAAATAAAACATTATTAGTGAGGGAGAATCCTGAAGCTAAAATGTACAATTCCTGACTCCCACACCCTTGGTCGCGCCTTTTTACTCGCCTTAGTTCGTGTTTTTCCAAAGCAGATAAATCAATTTGTATTAATTATGTGTAGATAAAAATTACTACATATTTTGATGTGCTTTGTAGTGGGAAGAGATGCCCTTTGGAAGAACAACAAGAACTTGAGACAGCAAAGTTAAAAGAAGAAGAAAATGATGAGCAAGCTCAAGTGGAATTTGTTCCCAAGGAGGATAAGAAACAGAAAGAAAAAGAGACAAAGAAGAAGAAGAAGAAACCTTCACTGCTGCGAGCTATGGTGTATCTGTTTGGTCCATACTTCCTGTTTGGAATGTTCCTGAAACTCATTTATGACCTCATTCAGTTTGCTCAGCCACAGTTGGTAAAGTAAGTGTAAAGGGGTTATTGTCTTAATGACACTACATGTAGTTACAAAACAATTGATAACATGTAGAATAAAATAATGTCTTTGCGCTAATGTACATGTAAATTTAGGACTACTTTTTTATCATCATTTTGTAATGATTGGAGAGTGAATCATTCATTCTGTACGTGCATGTATCTCTATCCTCCACTGGCTTGGAAAAATGCTGATGCCACTGAACTTGTTAAATGTCAGCACATCATATCTGCCAAACCATCAAAATAATAAGGTACATACATCCCCCGATCCTGTTCAATGTTTCACCATGTTCGAGTATTCTGCAGGGAACAAAATACAACATGGATTGCATTTGGAGGCAGGAGGGGGAGGGTCTATATGTATTTGTCTGTGTTACCATAATTAATGCACCTCAAAATGAAAGTGACTCTAACAGTTTTGTCGCTGATGGTACTATCACCACCACCATCATCACCATCATCACTGTCTTCATTATCATCATCATTGTCATCATTTTTCGTTATAAACAAACTCATTGTGTAATTGATTATTTCACAGCTTGTTGATCTCGTATGCAGCAGACAAGAGTGGTGGTGATGATTGGAAAGGATATGTTTATGCTATTGCTATGTTCATTGTTGCAGTAATTATGTCTGTTATAATCCACCAGTACTGGCAAATTGTTTTTGTCCTTGGAATGAGAATACGAACTGCAATCATTGGAATGGTGTATGCTAAGGTACATTAATGCATAGCTTTATTATGTTTATTGAAAAAAATGTTCTATCTTTTGTTTGTTTTTAACCTGTGAATATGCGTATCCATAATGAACGGGTTATCGGTAATGGAGACAGATACGCAAATGAGCACTCACTCTCTCACTCACTTGCTCGCTCCTTCCATCATGCAGCTGTAAACTTAGTGATATAATGCTTTGTTATGAATGTGTTTCGTAACAAGAATAACGTGAATCCAGCGATAACAATAACTAAATTGTTGTAAACGAATATAAACAACAATACACATGTAAGCTTAAAGATGTTTCGCATTTGGAGACTCTTTAGTGGAACATTAAACTCAATCTAAAAGGATTTTTCAACTGAGACTCACTTCTTGATGCATATCTGAAACAACCAAAGAAACAACCAGTCTGAAACTTGAACCGTAGTTTAATGCAGCTAAAAACCCCAAGTACATGTGCGATGGCGTGAGCAATGTATCACGCATGCGCAAGCTACAAAATAGGAATGGACTGGACTGGGCTGGACTGGATATTACATCTCTCCTTTTTTTTCCGAATAGTCCCTTTTCCTAAATCAAAATATCTGCTGAAACTTAAAACATGCAACTGTCCTTTCAACTGGAAAATATCAACAAATTAAACAATGTCTCTGTTCAGGCAAAATAGTCTTTGTTCACATAACATAGTCTTTCAAATATGAAGGCTGTCGCTTGTCTCTTCTCGGTCTGGTGGTAGCTGCTGGTGTCACTGGTGGTCTCCTCTGTCCCGAACTGGTGCTAGATGTTTCTGGGTCTTGGTTTTCGTTGGTCATTATATCCGGTAAGTTTGAACTTGGATATGCATTGAGAAGGACTGTCTCTCTCCACTCCTCTGGGTTTGGTTCTTCCTCTTGATTTCCCAGTTCTCTGTCACTATTGTCTTGTACCAATGCATTGGCAAGCTTGAACTGATTTGCATCCCGGTACACCTCCCGTCCATCTGTTATTCTCCTAGCTGCGATGCTTGATCCATCTATTCGAACTATGACGTAAAAAGCTGCTTCGTAAGCTGTTGACCATTTGTTCTTCTTTCTTTGTTTTAACAGGACATAGTCCCCTTTGATAAAATTGTGTGCCTTAGTGTTCTTGTTTTCAGCATTGTGTTTAATCTTCTCTTTGTATTCTTCATCTCTCTTATTGATGGTCGTGTCACAAGCTTTTTCTGGATTGTCTTCCTTTGCTTGGTGATCTAGCTTGGTTCTCACTGGCCTGTTCATGAGAGCTTCGTACGGTGCTACACCAGTAGCCGGGTGCGGTGTTGAACGATAACCAGTCAACATCTCTTGGATGGCTATGTTTCCATTTTTG
Source organism: Cladopsammia gracilis (assembly GCA_022457155.1). NCBI lineage: Eukaryota > Metazoa > Cnidaria > Anthozoa > Scleractinia > Dendrophylliidae > Cladopsammia > Cladopsammia gracilis. The sequence goes on along the minus strand of JAJGOT010000249.1, from coordinate 969,627 downwards.
CCTTGGAGGTGAGCAATCTGCTCTGTCTTGTTCAGTAACTTCATGAAACTTTCAGCTTCACCGTTTGCACGGGCATGTTCTGGGGTGACGCGATGGTGGTGGAATCCCTCTGTTTTGGCAAACTCTGCAAATTCTTTAGAATTAAACGGTGGCCCATTGTCAGACTCTAGCTGCCTGGGGGTGCCATGGGTGGCGAACATGGTTTTCAGCTTTTTTTGGTTGGTTGGAAGGCTGTTGAGTGTGTCTTTGCAACTTCAGGGTATCTTGTTCTCTTATCTATGGCTAACAGGTTGTAGTGGCCATCAGGGTACGGTCCTCCAAAATCTACAGCTACAACATCCCAGGGCTTCTTTGGTATCTCTGTGACTTTGACAGGTTCTTGTCGGTGCTGCTTTGTGGTCACCTGACACTCATAGCACTGGCCAATGATTTGTTCTACCATACTGTTCATGGTTGGAAACCAATACTTTTCCCGGAGCATCTGCTTGGTTTTTGTCATTCCCAGGTGTCCCAGATGGTGCGCTGCTTTGATTACTCTTCTCTGTAGACTTGAGGGGATGATGATTCTGTTCATTCTGAAGGTCAAGTCACCCACTGCATATAGCTCATGTCGCACTCCATAGAAAGGCATTATGTCTGGGTCTTTCTTGTGTTGTTCCCAGTCACCCTTGAGTATTCTTGCAGTTAGTTTCTGGAGTTGGTTGTCTTTCTGTGTTTCTTCCTTGATTTGATCCATAACAACAGCATATTCTGCATTGACAACATGCTTGATTACTCTTTCTACATCGTCCTTTCCTGTTTCTGGTAAAGGGTGTCTTGATAAGAAGTCAAGTGGATCAGCTTCATCTTTGCCTGGTTCATAGATGAGCTCAAAATCAACATCTTGCATCCCCATGACCCATTTCTCGATCCGGGGGGGAAGCTTCATGTTTGCCTTGTTAAATAATGGGAGTAGCGGCTTGTGCGCTGTGATGATCTTGAATCTTGGTGCTCCCAGGAGATAAAGGCTAAATCTGTTCTTAGCCCAAAGAACTGATAAGGCATCCTTCTCAGTCTGGCTATATCTCTTCTCTGTAGCAGTCATGGTGCGGCTGATGTAGTGTACTGGTCTGAGACCACTGTTTGTCTCTTGAAATAAACCGGCAGAGAGTCCCTCATGGTAGCTGGCTTCTACTCTGACAACAATTGGTTTGGATGGGTTGAAATAAGCCATGGTGCTCTTGCTTGTAATGCTGTCTTTGAGCTTCTCAAATGCTTCGTTTTCTTCTGCTCCCCATTTGAACTTTGTGTCTTTGTGGGTCAGTTCTCGCAATGGTGCGGTCAGTGATGAGTATCTTGGAATAAACTTCGACAGGTACCCTGTCATCCCTAGGAAGCTTCTCACTGCTTCTTTTGATTCTGGTGGGCTGGCTTCTTTGACGGCTCTGATTTTGTCTGGGTTTGGTTTCAATCCATTCTTGGTGAATTGATGTCCATAGAACTCAATCTCTTCGACTCCAAATTGGCACTTCTCAGGGTTGAAGGTAATGCCAAAATCTGCTGCTCTTTGCAGGACTGTTTCCAGTGTCTTGTTGTGTTCTTCATTATCTTTTCCACCTAGCAGGATATCGTCACGCTGGTTGAGACACCTTGGTATGTCTCCGAATATCCGGTAGATGGCTTCGTCGAAGAGGTCTTGTGATGACTTCGCTCCAAAGATTAATCGCTTTGGTCTCAGGTTCCCCCATGGGGTGCTGAAGGTAGCGACCTTTCTGGATTCTGGGTCAAGCAGGAGCTGGTGGTAGCCCTGTTTCATATCTAGCTTGGAGAAGACAGTGCAGTCATGGAATTTGTACATGAAATCTTCTACTATGGTGCCTTGGGTGATCCTGTGTCTTTCCATAAATTGGTTGGGTACCCTGAGGTCTACACTGGCTCTGATCATGTGTGGTTCCAGGTCTTCCTTGTCTAGTTCACTGAACCTTGGCTTTGGTTGAACCACCAGTGGTGAACACCACGTCACAGGTTCCCCTTCAGGTACTTCTTCAAATATCTCCTCTTGTAAGCACTGCTCCAGCCATTTCTTGAGTGGTTCTTGCAGGTAGTATGCAACTGGTCTTGGCTTCTGAGCTACTGGTATTGCCCCTGGTCTCATGCTGAACTTTGCATAGAAATCCTGGCCATTCTTGTTGTCTCTAATCTTCCCGATGCCTTGAAATATTTGGCTGTGACGGTCAGTAATTTCCTTGATTTTGAGGCTGAGAACTTCATCTTTCTTAACAGCTTTGATGTCTGGCATTTCTTCTTGGATTCTCAGGTCATTTGTTTTAGCAAACGATCCATCCTCTCTTATTTGCAACATCCCAAGCTCTTGGAGGGTATCTTTGCTGATGAGCGGTGGGGAGTTGATTCTTCCTTTGACTACAACAAATCTTGCAACTGTTCCACAAGTTTTGTTCCTAATGGTGGCTGTGAACTCTCCTTTCACAGATAGCTCACTCTGCAGGGTGTTCAGCTTTGTTCTGCTGGGTGCTAATGTCATTCTTTTCCTGGTGCGGTTTGTCAGTGCTTTGAACTGATGTTCATCCATAACATTGACTTCCGCTCCACTGTCTGGCTCTACTTCTACATTGACATCTTCCATCTTCACGGTCAAGGTTCTGTCTTTGTCATCTGACTTGATCTTCTTGACTTGCTTCAAGTGTCTAACTGCTTGGCTGAAAAACTCATTGTCAGAGCTTGTTGAGCTGTCTGGTAGCTCTTCAGTGGTTCTTTTGATGTGGTGCTTCTGTTTGTTCTTCTCTGATTGCCTCCATTCAGGTTTGCGCTGTTGGGTTTTCTTGTTGTCTTTTGAGGTATCAGCTCTACACGCTATTGCAAAGTGGTTGAATCTCTGGCATTTTGTACATTTCTTTCCGTACGCAGGACAGTTTTTGCCTTCTGGGTGAGTGCCCACTTGTCCACAATACCCGCAGGGTTGCTTCTTCTGGTGACCTGTTTTGCCCCGGTTCGGCTGCCATTTTCCAGTTCGTTGACTCAACTTCTTTACATCTTCGGGAATTTTCATGCCGCTTACTTGAAGTGACGTGTCCTCCATTTGAGCAGCTTCGGTAAGGAATTGTGTTAGACTCCACTTCTTGTTGATGGCTTTCTGAATCAACGCTCGGTTGTTTGTTGTTTGGATGAGGTGTTCCAAGATTCGGTCGTCGGAATTCGTTTCAAATTCGCACTCGCTGCCTTTCTCTCTCAGTCGAGCCGCACATGCCACCGTAGTTTCCCCGTGTGTTGGTCTCATTTTCAGAAAGAGATATCTGGCGTAGTGTTTGTTTTTCTTCGGTGTAAAATACTCGTCTAGCTTCTTCCTCAACTTTACATAGTTGTTTGATTCACCAGTTGGATTCGGTAGGCTTTTCTCAAGTCGGGCGATCTCCTTTCCACCATAAATGATGAGCGCGTCTTTCTTGTCGTCCGGATCCGTAATTCTGAAATAACGAAATTCACGTTCGAGTTCTTCGATCCAGTCGTCCCACGCTTTCCCGGTGTTTATTTGGTCATCTCCTGGTGTAAATGGTTGAGCTCGAAGGTTTCTTGTTTCTGTGATAATCCGCAGATTATCCGCTCCGGCGGATTGTTGTTCAGGTGTGTCAGGCATTTGTGCGAACGAGTTACGCGGTAAATATCTTCTGAGTTAGGGCTTCTTCTTGCTTTCTCTCTTCTTAATTTCTCTCTTCTTGCTTTCTCTGCCACTCTTGCTGGGCTTCTTCTTGCTTTTTTTTTCTCGTTTATTCTCGTCGCCAATGAAACAACCAAAGAAACAACCAGTCTGAAACTTGAACCGTAGTTTAATGCAGCTAAAAACCCCAAGTACATGTGCGATGGCGTGAGCAATGTATCACGCATGCGCAAGCTACAAAATAGGAATGGACTGGACTGGGCTGGACTGGATATTACAATATCTACCTTAAAGTAATTAAATTTATCCCGTTCTAAGTCAGTGATCATGGTGGCCAAGTGGTTTAAAGCGTGGAATGACAGCCGAAACGCGCGAGTTCAAGTCTTGCTCGGGACGTCCTTTTTTATTCTCTTCTCTGGACTGAACATTATGAAAGTGATATGTACCGCTTTTTTTTTTACATTATTTTGTCAAAAATCCTTACGTTTAATTTAAAAAAATATTGAACCGCGTCAGTGTGAAAACATAAGCTTACCGCAATATTGTGTTATGCGTTAGCATTTCTTATTCACGGGTTGGTTTTTAGGAGCCTTTGATTTATTCTAAACTAGTTAGGTAGGTTCAATACATCTAGTTAAATTCAATTTTTTTTAACTAAAAGAGAATTCCAAGCAGGAATACGGCGCTATCTGCTAGACAAAGCTACAACTGAATGTCTTGTTCATGCTTTCATTTCTTTGCACTTCGACTATTGTAACAGCTTGCTATATATATAGCCTTCCATCGCACCTGATTGACAAATTACAGAGATTTCAAAACACGGCTGCAAGACTTGTCACAAGATCCACTTGACATGAACACATAGCACTGATATTGCGTGACTTCCACTGGCTTCCTGTCTCCAAGCAAATTGCATTTAAGATCATGCTCATCACGTACAAAGCACAGAACAGATTAGCACCTGTGTACATCTCTCAGATGCTTGATGTTCACCATCCCCATCACACACTGAGATCCTTAAATAAAAATTTATTACATGTACCCAGGACATGCATGCACCGTCAATTATGGAGACAGGGCTTTCTCTGCGGCCACACCGCGACTTTGGAACAGTCTTCCGGCCAAAATTAAGCAGGCGGACACTATATCCACTTTTAAGACTATGTTGAAAAGATACTTGTTTTAATAGATTTGAAGTTTTAATATTGTTTTTAGTTTTGGCGTTTTATCTTAGTTTTAATTAATCTTTCTTAGCTAATTTCTAGCTGTAGTAATGTTACATTCTCTTTATATTCAATATTTGTAAAAAGCATCGAGACTGATGTTAGATGCATTTTTAAGAACCTTTTATTATTATTATTATTATTATTATTAGTATTATTGTTATGATTATGATTGGCCTTTGGGCCTTTCTCTGGCTAAAGAGAAAGTGGTATCGTTACAATTGAAACATTAGTGCAGCTTCAAGGAAATTACTCATTGCTGTGTTTTTGTTTTAATTTATCTTAAGGCACTTGTTCTAAACACCAGTGCTCGAAAAGAATCGACAGCAGGTGAAATGGTGAATCTAATGTCAGTGGACGCACAGCGACTCATGGACCTCACTACGTATATAAATGTCCTGTGGTCTTCCCCTCTCACAATTCTAATTTCACTGTATTTTCTGTACGATGCAATGGGTCCCTCCACTCTAGCTGGTGTGGCTGTTTTAGTTCTGTTAGTTCCTGTCAACCTGGTTACCAGTAGGATTGCTAGAAAATTACAGGTGAGCATTTTATAATTGAGTTAGGACCTAAGTGCAAAAAAGGGTCCATGTGCCTTTTTAGGTTACATTTAATTTAAAGTTTCAGCTTTTTGGAAGAAAATAGACCCCAACCAAACATCTATGATAACATAGAATTTAAGCATTTTTTTTTTAATTTGTTTCAAATGCTGTAAAAACAGCTGGTCCATGTTTAGGGCCTCAGAATTAATAGATATTTCACAGCTTGGATTTGTTAATTCTCATACAAAGACCAGCTCTGCCTTAAGCTTCAAACCCTTTCCCTGATTTCCAAATCAAAATGATACCTATTCCATTGCACCCCTTTCTCATTTATAAAATTAAATTTCCAGTGAAAACCCTATTTCATACCGTTCCAAAAGTAGTGGCCCCAGTTACTTTCGGAATTAGCAGGGGTAAGGGGCTGCAACTTAGCAGGGGTAAGGGGCTGCAACTTAGCAGGGGTAAGGGGCTGCAACTTAGCAAGGGTAAGGGGCTGCAACTTAGCAGAGATAAGGGGCTGCAACTTAGCAGGCATAAGGGGCTGCAACTTAGCAGGGGTAAGGGGCTGCAACTTAGCAAGGGTAAGGAGCTGCAACTTAGCAGGGGTAAGGAGCTGCAACTTAGCAAGGGTAAAGGGCTGCAACTTAGCAAGGGTAAGGAGCTGCAACTTAGCAGGGGTAAGGAGCTGCAACTTAGCAGGGGTAAGGAGCTGCAACTTAGCAGGGGTAAGGAGCTGCAACTTAGCAGGAGTAAAGGGCTGCAACTTAGCAAGGGTAAGGAGCTGCAACTTAGCAGGGGTAAGGAGCTGCAACTTAGCAGGGGTAAGGAGCTGCAACTTAGCAGGGGTAAGGGGCTGCAACTTAGCAAGGGTAAGGGGCTGCAACTTAGCAGGGGTAAAGGGCTGCAACTTAGCAGAGATAAGGGGCTGCAACTTAGCAGGGGTAAAGGGCTGCAACTTAGCAAGGGTAAGGGGCTGCAACTTAGCAGGGGTAAAGGGCTGCAACTTAGCAGAGATAAGGGGCTGCAACTTAGCAGGGGTAAAGGGCTGCAACTTAGCAGGGGTAAGGAGCTGCAACTTAGCAGGGGTAAGGAGCTGCAACTTAGCAGAGATAAGGGGCTGCAACTTAGCAGGGGTAAAGGGCTGCAACTTAGCAGGGGTAAAGGGCTGCAACTTAGTAGAGATAAGGAGCTGCAACTTAGCAGGGGTAAAGGACTGCAACTTAGCAAGGGTAAGGGGCTGCAACTTAGCAGAGATAAGGGGCTGCAACTTAGCAGGCGTAAGGGGCTGCAACTTAGCAGGGGTAAGGGGCTGCAACTTAGCTGGGGTAAGGGGCTGCAACTTAACAGGGGTAAGGAGCTGCAACTTAGCAGGCATAAGGGGCTGCAACTTAGCAGGGGGTAAGGGGCTGCAACTTAATTAGCAGGTGTAAGGGCTGCAACTTAGCAGGGGTAAGGAGCTGCAATTTTCAGGTAGCTGCTACTTTCAGGTAGCTAAAATATGCGAGGAGTGTTTTAAAAATGATGATAAACACAACCACAGAATAAGCATAATGCCACTTTAATAATTCCCTTTTTCTCATTCATTCTTCGGCATTCTTGTTCAGTAAAACGCTAAGCTATTCCATCTGCATGGAGAAGGTCAGACCTCAGCATGGTATTTTCTGTTACATACCAGTAATTAGATCTTGTGCATTATCTTTGCGCTTGTGCAGTTTACAGACTTGAACACATGTTCCACTGGAGTGTGTATTTTGTACTGTTGAGTGTGGAATAAAACTTCATCTAAAGACTACAAAACATATCTTTTCATTTTCCATTGGACCGTTACTTTCGTGGGGCCATAACTTTCAGGTGGAGTGTTACTTTTGGGAATTACTAGTCCTTTTCTCTCCTTAGTGTACTTCAGTGACCCTTAAAATTAATGAAGTTGAAACTCCCATAAGTGACCACCCAAAGTGCAAAGCCAAGGTGGTCGCTTAAGGGAGGTGGTCGCTTACCAGAATCAGAGCACAGGAGGTCTTAACTTTGAAACATGTGAACCTGTAGTAATGTACAAAGTCTTTATTAAACAATTACTCAGCAAACAGACATGCAAGTTCACATTAAACCCTTAGCACTATCACCTAACTGGTGTTGATAGTGGTCACAGTTACTTATGAGCGGTGGTTGCTTACAAGAGGTATATGATTTAACTGGGAGAAATTTGGTATTTTGGATCAGTTGTCATGTAATTAGCAGAGGTGGTCGCTTATGAGAGGTGGTTGCACGTGGAGTTTTGACTGTATGATGAAATTTATAATTTTTGCTACCATTTCCAACAGACCTGTATACCACATGTACAGGGGTAAGAGAGGCACCTATTTGGGGCAGAGCTTCCCAGTAGAGAGGGATTACCCCTCCCACTGAGATGCTGTGTAAACTGCTAAAGCTGATACCCTTTAGAAATCCTAACTGGGAGTAAAACACTGCAGGATATAATAATATTAAGCTTGTTTGTCTTCTTCCCAGGTGAAACAAATGGCTGCAAAAGACTCACGCATTAGACTGATAAATGAAATCATAAGTGGAATCAAGGTACTGTGTACAAATTATATTTATTATACTAGTGTATCCAAAAGATAGTAATTGCTGCGGTAAATTTGTTGTAACAATGCTGTTTTATCGTCTCGCTGGTATTACAGAATTTTCTCTTTCGTTTTTGAGGGGAAGCAAAGCAAATGTAACCGGGATGAATCGACGAAAATTCCAGCTCATAAGACTAATTTTGTTTTGTAATTCACACATCAAGTTCCTGCAATGTCTGTGGAATATTGTTGAGTAAAGGACGCGTTCACCACGAGGAAGGTGTGAAAATTTAGGTTAATTACTGTGTGTTCGCGTCTCCCAAGCTCAGCTCAGGTTTCGCGTCCCCAAGCGCTCAGCTCAGCTCAGTCTCATCGACCCCTGTCGGAGTGATTTCAAAATAAATTTGTCTTTTATTCCGTACAATCTTCGAAAATCTTTGCCATTCAACGGTCCTATCACCATGCCTCGCAGTCCCCGCTCAACTCGTAGTAGTCTTTGACACTTCAGTTCCGATTTCGACTGGGACATGTTGGACCAAAATACTGTATATTTACAAATCTCGCAGCCAACACTGAGCTTGAAGCAGCAAGCGAGGCTATTGTTCGTGGCGCAGTGCATTCTGGCCCAAAATGTGTTCGTGGCACAGTGAATTCTGGTAAAAAGCGATCAAATCTAGATTTTTCCTAGCTTATATTTTTTTCTCATATATTTCTCTTAAATCCTGATTATGTTGCTGCTCACTCGCTACGCTCGTTCCGCAGCAATAAAGATTACAAGTGTAGATGTGTTTTTAAGTCCTGTTATGTTTTGTTCTTACAATTTAATAATTCTTCTTATTTCAGGTTCTCAAGTTATATGCTTGGGAAAAGTCTTTTATGACCCAAGTGTCAAAAATCCGCAAGAAGGAATTGCACCAACTCAAGAATGCTGCATATTTGAATGCAGCATTTGCATTCACCTTCTACTGTGCTCCATTCATGGTAAATTTTTTACAATCTTTGTCTTTTTAATTTACCCATCAGAGAATCACAACCATAACTGTGTATTACTGTTACAGCACAAATGTTCTATTAACTGACATAAATAAATAAAAATAGTAATAATAATAATAATAATGATAATACAGCTTATCAGAAGTATGATATACCTATCTATAGCTAGGCCACTGAAATGAAGTTTAGTCTCTGTAAAGGGAAAGGAGAATTTTTTTGGCGGATCATATAAAAAAAATATACAAAAATTGCAGAAATTTAGTGGCACACCGTAGTTTTTCTATAGTGACGTTTGTGAATTTGACTCTTCCCTTTATTTGTTGGATCTTTCTAATTTGTTATATTAATACCCTGAACTCACAGTTATATTAATACCCTGAACTCTCTCAGTTAAATAAAATATACCCTGAACTGTCTGTTAAATATATGTTGTGGTGCAATTTTATCCTTGATTCAAATTCTATTTTCCTTTGTTTAAAACTTGTATCATACATTATCATACATTACCATACCCAAAAACAAAGGAAAATAAAATTTGCACCAAGGACAAAATTGCACCACAACATATATACCCTGAACTCTCAGTTATATATACTCTGAATTCTAAGTTCACACTCCTTCCTCCCTAGGGTAATGACTGTATGTATGATTAAAACATAATATAAATAAAAATGTTAATGATAAACTGAATTGTTTCCCTTTTCTCTTAGGTTGCCCTTGGAACATTTGCAATCTATGTCTTAACTGGGAATGAACTGACAGCCAACAAGGCATTTGTGGCAATTGCATTGTTCAACATACTTAGATATCCCATTACCATGTTGCCTAATGTTATTATCAGTGTGATACAGGTCAGTTTAATACACTTGTGAAATGACATAAAAGTCTGATATTCCATTAAAGCACAACCTTCCCTAATGTTAGATAAAATAAAAGTGATATAGATTGATATATATCAAGTCTGATATTCCATCATACTATCATGTTCCCAGTTGTCATGTCATCTTCATATAATTATCCAATGTGACCATCATTGAGTTAACTTCTATTTGGAAAATTAGTATGGACTGGCCAATTGGTATGGAGTGGCCAGTTGGTGTGGAGTGGCCAATTGGTGTGGACTGGCCAATTGGTGTGGACTGGCCAATTGGTATGCACTGGCCAATTGGTATGGACTGGCCAATTGGTATGGACTGGCCAATTGGCATGGACTGGCCAATTGGTATGGACTGGCCAATTGGTATGGACTGGCCAATTGGTATGGACTGGCCAATTGGTATGGACTGGCCAACTGGTATGGACTGCCCAATTGGTATGGACTGGCCAATTGGTATGGACTGGCCAATTGGTGTGGACTGGCCAATTGGTATGGACTGGCCAATTGGTATGGACTGGCCAATTGGTGTGGACTGGCCAATTGGTATGGACTGGCCAATTGGTATGGACTGGCCAATTGGTATGGACTGGCCAATTAGTTTGGACTGGCCAATTGGTATGGACTGGCCAATTGGTGTGGACTGGCCAATTGGTATGGACTGGCCAATTGGTATGGACTGGCCAATTGATGTGGACTGGCCAATTGGTATGGTCTGGCCAATTGGTGTGGACTGGCCAATTGCATGGCAGTGTTCACACTTTATCACTTACACTTGCCAGTGGTTAGCTTCCTATACAGGTGTATTTTAATGTCTGACTATGCTGACAACCTAAATAGTGACTATGTGAATTGAAGAGAACTAGTCTGCAGGTCAGATTTCAATCTTTAAGAGTTCTACAGATTTCTTGTGTAATGCCATTTGTACCTCTTCTTCACTTTTGCTAATTTACTGTGATGTCTGTGGGCTATTTTATATTTATTTTCTCATAGATATTATGGTTTGTTGTTGTTTACAGGGTCAGGTATCGATCAGCAGACTCACGGACTTTCTTAATCTAGAGGAACTGGATCCAAATAATGTTGAAAAGACGATGCCCGAACACAGTAAGTTTTCAAGCAGATCTGATAGTTTCTGTACGAGTCTTCTATTATTTTATAGACACTTAGAAAAGTCATACATATTTGCATAAATGAACCTAAAGATGGAATTATCCAATGTGGAAATTTCCTTTGCCTAGGGTTATAGGAGCATTTTATGTATGCAAAAAGGAATAATTTTAGTCCAGTTTTGAATAAAAAATGCAAATTCTCACGACTAATAATCCCTTTTAACAAGAACAATGAAGAATGGCTGTTTACATGTGTTAACCTGAAACGTTTTGTTTGATTTAGTCAGTTCACAAGCTATTCATGTTGAGGATGGATCATTTAGTTGGGATAAAGAAGAAAACCCAATCTTGCAAAAGTAAGTGCTTCATAAAAAAAGTTGTAGTCTCAGGGTCAGATTTATTCAATCACAGTTAATACAGCTTGTTTTTGCATTTAGGTTGCTCTTTTAATGTTTACTTTTTTCCTTACCTTTTTTGTGTAATCTGTTGCAGCATCAACGTGAACATCCCCAGTGGTTCACTTGTGGCAGTTGTAGGTCAGGTTGGATGTGGAAAGACAACACTGCTCTCTGCCTTTCTTGGTGAAACAGAGAAGTTGTCAGGCAAAGTATTTGTAAAGGCGAGTTCCAACACTGACAAATTGCTATCTTATTATCGGTAATGTGTCAGAACAATTTGAAGGTAGAAGAATCAGCAAGCTCCCAAGGAGAATGTAATAAGTGAAATGTTGAAAGGGAAAATATTTCATACCCCCTCAAATGTAGGATATTGCAGGATACTTCGTTTTGCAAGCAAGGGAGAATCACTTCAAATTACATAGATTAGGTAGTAGGTACATAATTTAGCTTAAAAAAAACGTCACTTGATCCACACAAACGTCTTATGGATACAATACTAATACAAGTTAGCTTTTAATTAGAATCTTTTATATATTTGCATCATAGTATTTTATTAATAGTATCGACTTCCTGTACTGTAGCTTGCTTTTACATTCATATTTGTAACATAGGATATAACGTGTTTATCTCATTATTATTACTATTATTATTATTATTATTATTATTAATATTATTATTATTATTAATACTGTCTCACCTGTGATTTATGTTGATCATTGTTTCATTTCACAATTGAAAAGCAAGTTAACTTCAAAAAGCAAAGTCAATAGGCCTTATGCGTGATGACGATGCCAGCTCAAAATTCACCACCAAGCCTCGTTTGTATGAAATTCCTTGCAAACCTTTGACAAGTTCACGTTGTTTTTGAGTGGGTATTCTTTTCAATATATTGATATACATTGATGAGATTGTCATAGGTTTACACTTCAAAAGCGTGGCTTGGGGGTGAAATTAACTAGCCTGACGTAAACATGCATAATTGCTATTATGTTGTAAACATGCATAAGGGCCATTAATTTGTAAACATGCATAAGGGCCATTATGTTGTAAACATGCATAAGGGATATTATGTTGTAAACATGCATAAGGGCCATTATGTTGTAAACATGCATAAGGGATATTATGTTGTAAACATGCATAAGGGCCATTATCATATGACCCGTACGGCCCTGCGAACCTTTTCTTTGCAAAACCATTGATGAAAGTCCCGTATGAGGGCCGTACGCATTTGCGCGCGCAGGGCCGGAAAACGGCGTACGGCCCTACTCCAAAAGCGGACGGCCTCGCGCGTTAAAATTTCAAGTAATTTTATCTCCAATTTGGTCATATGATAAAATGCTTATTGACTAAGTTAGGTCGGGCCGGATGGGAAAATATTTGGCTCTCGGTCATGGCGCACGGACCTCGCTGCGCTCGGTCCGTACGCCATGACCTCGAGCCAAATATTTTCCCATCCGGCCCTCCCACTTAGTCAATAAGTACATATTATGTTGTAAACATGCATAAGGGCCATTATGTTGTAAACATGCATAAGGGCCATTATGTTGTAAACATGCATAAGGGCCATTATGTTGTAAACATGCATAAGGGATATTATGTTGTAAACATGCATAAGGGATATTATGTTGCTTAACTTACATGTAGGTTGTCTGCTCAATTCATTGCCCGCAAAGTGTTTTAAAAACACAAATAGAAAGTTTTTAAAAATGTTGAACTTTTGTGTGGCAGCAATATAATATATTGTTGCTTACATTTTCTAATTGTTTGTTTTGTTGTCTGCAGGGTTCTGTGGCGTATGTACCTCAACAGGCCTGGATACAGAATGCTACTGTGAGAGATAACATATTGTTTGGGAGGAGTTTTGATCCTAAGCGTTACTGTAAGACAATCAGCACCTGTGCATTGAGAACTGACTTGGATATTTTACCAGGAGGAGATATGACTGAAATTGGAGAAAAGGTAACACACTCAGTTATCACTCAGTTATCATGGATCCTCAGTGGATCTTACAGTCGTAATTGTCATCGAATGCTTGCACCTATTGTAAAATAAGGACCACTTTACATGGGATGTTTGCAAGTGATAATGCTTATTAAACTTCAACAATAAATTAATAATTCATAATCATATCAGCCTCTCACACGAGGCAAACCTTTATATCTGGTAATCTCCTCTCATTCTAAAAAGCCTGGACATATGGTACAGTATGGCACATTTCTGATATTCTATGAGTTAACTTGTTTTTCTTGTATGCTAAAACTGTACTTTTTGTACAAAAGCGCGGTTGTATAATCTCAGTAAGGGCACGCTTTTTGAGGAATGTTGTTGTCGTTAAAAAAAACCTCACAGCACATGTTAAATCAGTAAAACCCGATAGAACACAACTGTTCGTTTCTTAAACAGTACCAAAAATACTGAGCAATGCTGGTATAACAAAAGTCATGCGAAAAGCGTCGAACGAGAAAAGTGGTATGTCATGGCGTGACAGTGGAAAGAAGAAGAGGCTATATTCAAATGGGCCTCTTGCCTGATACAGCATTGTTCAACCCGATCTAAGATGTTCATCCTCACTGATTACCCTCACCTCTCTGTATCATCTGTAAGTATCCGGCGGCGCCCAATATAAAAAGGAATATGGGATTTGATTTGAAACTTATTGATTGTCAAAGAGAAGAACAGAAAAGAAATATTCAAAACCTTCATTTAAATGATTTTATGCTGGGGTTCACTGATCCAAAATCTTATATCTGAGCACCATTTTTTTCGAGTTAAGGATAGATTGCTGTATCCTTTTTGTGATGTATCGAGCCCCTCAAGGTGTTGGAAATAGCGCAAGCTAATTGAAAGGCATAAAAAGAATGTTGATTAAAGAACGTGGTTTTAAGAATGTTTAAAACTGTTGTTCAATTGTTGCATAGCTCATACACTTAAGATACAAAACTCTCCATCCTGGTATAGAAATACTGATGTGTTGTTAAATAGACGAGACAACCTGTTAGATCAAAATATTTTACCACGGACAATGTCAAACCAGCAACCGAACGAGAAATCTCAATACTGTGCACTTGTTTAACGTTTTTGTCGCTATGCTATTTGTGTTTTCTGATATTTAGGGTATAAACCTAAGTGGAGGCCAAAAACAGCGTATCAGCCTGGCACGAGCGGTGTATTTCGACTCTGATATTTACCTGTTGGATGATCCACTCAGTGCTGTTGATTCACATGTGGGAAAACACATCTTTGATAAAGTTATTGGACCAAGAGGGAAGCTGCGAAAGAAGGTGTGGCTAAAAATACCTTTATCTTTTTTGTGGTTTAATATACTATTCATATGCATAACAAAGACAGATTTTCAATTATTTCATGTCACCCTGTGTATTTGGAGATTAATATTTTCAATTATCTAATTATTCAATTATCAATTATGTTGTTTTCCAGACTCGTATATTTGTTACACATGGGGTCAGTTTTCTTCCTCAAGTGGATCAGATTATTGTTTTGCAGAATGGAAGAATATCAGAGGTATGTTAAAAAGAAAATTGACATTAAGAAAGTGAGTAGTTTTGTGGAGCGAAATGGTAGTGCGGGTAACTCGCGTTTACAAGCAACGGTTATTTTGCGTTTAAAGTGCCGTTTCGCATCGACGAAATTATAGTTTTTCAAACCAGGTGTTAGTGAGTATGTTTGTGTGGGGGTGGTATATTTTGTATGTCTTACTAATCAACATAGAAAACGGAGAATTAACTTGGAAAACTAATTAACTATCTACTTTGGGCAATACCAGTCCGAGTTCGTAATTTACATCCACCCAACGGAAATCAAAATCTAATAAATAAATAAATAAATAAATAAATAAATAAATATCCTTCATTTACCCTCGGCAGTGGTAGATAGCACAAGTGCTAGTGGCACCGAGCATTCAAATTAAACATAACATTTTTAAAAATCCCAACTGGTCTGGCAGTAGGCAAACCAGTTGTAATTTTACAAGCGTGGCCGAGGAGTTGAACTCGGGTCTACCGTGAAACAACTGCATCTAGTGGTCAGAGTAGGACTTGAACCCGGGACCTCTGGATTTAAAGTCTGGCGCCCTAACCACTCGACCACGCTGCGGGTTAATGTTAATAACCAGCAATTTAGCTTTACTAAAAAACAACGACGTTTCGACCGTTCAACGGTCATTTTCAAGTTGAGGAATAACCTACATCAGCGTGCGGAGGAACATAAGCGATCAACAATCGGCAATCACGTGACGGACGAGCATGGAAAAGATCCAGAGACCATCAAAGGAAATTTCAAGATTTTAAAAAAGTGTCAGAGTAAACTAGATTGTTTGATTTTTGAAATGCTTTTCATTCGTGAACTTAAACCGAAGCTGAAAAAACAGAGTGTTTACCTGATTTATATTGTCCATCTTGTTTTAGCGTTTTTTTATTATCCTTGCCGCAATTTTCTCATATTGTTTTTATGTAAATATTTTAAAGTTTTAGTCAGTATCTCACTAGCATTTTTACAATTGATTATATAAGCGCATGTTAACAATTTTATTCCTCAACTTGAAAATGACCGTTGAACCGCCGCCCGGTTAGCTCAGTGGTAGAGCTCCGGTCTGCTGAGCGGGAGGTCGTTGGTTCAAACCTCGACCGGACCAACACTCAGGGTCTTAAAATAACTGAGGAGAATGTGCCGCCTTTGTAATGACTTCAGCAAATGGTATGACATTCTAGTCTTCTCGGACAAGGACGAATAAACTGTAGGTCCCGTCTCACAGCACTCTTTGATCTGTTCTTGTGGGACGTTAAAGATCCCACATCATTGTTCGAAAGAGTAGGGGACGTAGACCCCGGTGGTGTGGTCAACCTTGCGGGTTGTGGGATTGGAAGGGATGGCACCTCGCATGGGACCTGAGTCCCGTTCGTTCGCCTTTCCCTCTGGACTGTATGAGTCCAGAAAAGTTGTTAGAAAAAAAAAAAAAAAAGAAACGTCGTTGTTTTTTAGCGTTAACTTTTATGATGAAATCCGTTTCTAAAAATTTGTTGATTCGAATTTAGCTTTTTAACTCCTAAATGGGAACGGTATGACTCTGCTGACTCCTTTCCAACCAAAGTGCACTTTTTCTTCAGGTGGGAACATACTCAGAGCTTCTTCAAAATGAGGGAGCCTTTTCAGAGTTCTTGAAGACATTTGGTTCAGAGCAGAATCCCGAGGAGAATGGTTTGTAGAAATCACTTAACAGTCGGTGAGAGAATCGAATTGTGTTCGTGGATTGGATATATATATATAAAAAAAAAAGATTTCTGTCGTATACCTGGTCCCATAATTGATACAACTGAGATCAATTCGGCACTGAAAATCCTAAAGGGGTAACAACATGCATCCGAGTTAAGTCTAAAAAGGACTCGAGATAATATACAAGTATGTCAGTTGGTGGAAATTAAGAATTTCTTTTGGTCTGAAAATTGTAACCATATTTTTAAAAAGTGCGTTTTATTTCGTGAAGCCGTGATGACTACATATTTTACTATAAAGAGAGGTTCTGTAAAACCAAAATATTTTGGACAATCACAACAGATGCGGGCAATCCAATTAGCCGATCAGAACGGAAAAACCCGTGCGGAGAGGTCAGGATTAATGCAAGGTTTTCTCAAATCTACGTTTGTTTTAAACCTTAATGAAATTTGAATTTTTTGCTATGAATTGTGGGTACTATTGGCAGTGAACGTGTTAAAAGGCATAGGTTGGGTCTGAAGATTTTAATTGATCAACTTTGTAGAAACAACAGCGTCCTATGCTAGGACGGAATCGGTGTTAGAAGAAATTCCTGAGACCATAGAAGAAGTGGACTTCAGACCGCGTAGGGACTCGTTTTTGGAGAGGCAGGATAGCCAGATGGAGGTACCATTCCGCAGAAAGCGAGCTGACAGTTTGTCTATTGTCACGGTTGATACCGCTGACCTGGACTGTCAGTTCACAAGACCTGATGAGCAGCAGGAGGACAAGATTATCGAGGAAGAAAAAGCGGAAACTGGCCGGGTATGTTTGTGCGTGTGACATCACTACTATACCAAGGGTATTTGAATGTCAATTCCAACTACGGTCATCTTCCCCGGGAGGGCATAACCCGGGTATTTCACTGGAGGTTTTCTCCGCATAGCGGTTGATTTGACCAACGTAGCTAGAGCGTCGGGCATTTCACTATTCATTTTTACTATGGGAAATTTATTGAAATATTTTCAACAAAGTCAACAACCCGGAAGATAATTAGCTCGCACAACGGTGTGTATGGGATTCCTGTGGTACCAAGTGTAGTCCCAAAACAAAAGCGTGTCCATACAATTGAATTAGTTGTGTAATCCACGAGATACCCATCAGGATTCTGTAAATCTGTTAATCATTCATTGGCATAAATTACGCTGAAGACGTTTCTTCCCTCAGTTTCACTGAAAACTACGTTCCATCCTGCAGGTCAAACTCGAAGTATTCTGGGCCTACGCCAAGTCTGTCAAGGTCTACCTAGCAGTTGGCATAGTCCTGTTTGTAGTCCTTACAGAAGTCGCCTCTGTTGCATCCGGGATCTGGTTGGCACGCTGGAGCTCAGCGAATGTGACATCAGACGACGAGCGTGACATGTACTTAGGCGTCTATGGCGGCCTTGGTTTTACGCAAGCTCTTTGCGTGCTTATATCATCGATATGCATGGCGCTGGGATCTAAAATTGCATCACGCTATCTTCATCAAAGCATTCTCGACAACGTCATGCACTCGCCCATGTCTTTTTTCGAGACCACCCCCCTTGGGAGGATTGTAAACCGCTTCTCAAAAGACATGAGTACAATCGATGATAAGGTGCCCACGTCCCTCGTAATTTCCCTTAGGACCTTCTGCACTCTTCTTGGGACCATCATCGCCATCAGTTTTGCCACCCCGATCTTTTTGGTCGTGATTCTTCCACTTTCCTTTGTCTATCTCTTTATTCAGGTAAAGCAATGCGTATTCTGTGTGTATATTATTAGGAGAGTCATCACCTACATAAGTAGAGTTATCTGAATACAGCTATGCCGATCTGAACTCTTTTCTAGTTAAAATTTTTAACCAGTTTCCTGTGTACACATTTTGGACAAGCGTTGACTTTTTATGGGATAATTAGGTTTTCATTGTTGATTTTTATTTTTTTTTATAGATTCTATAAACAATAGTTAAGAGGTTATTAACACATTTTCTGAAACTTTAAGTTTTACCGACTAATTCATGACACACCCGATTCGCGTATAATTAACCGCATATAAGCGGGTCTAATTAACATCAAATTACCGCATGCAAGCGGTTAAAGTAGGCCCTATTTACCTACTGAGAAATATTCTTTATATTACTGATGTACACGAGAACAGAACCCCAGAAATAAGAGAAAAGAGCTCCAGTTTAGCACTGATCTGCAGTGTTTAGGGCTAAGCACTGATTTGAAAACGGTTAGCTTTCATATATGGTTATGGGTAATGCCATAAATATGTTAAAAATTACATCTCCTGTCAGCTAGCCCTCGTTGGTGTAGTGGATATGGATATTAGTTATGAAGCAAACGACTCGGGTTCGAGGCATACACCCTTCTGATGTTTTTCTTTCTTTTACTCCAAAAAAGTAGTTTTACTTTATGTAAAATGTTCAAACGAAAGACAAAAGCCAGTTTCAGATCAGCTCTATTTTCGTTATTTCTCAGTAGGTAAATAGGGCCTACTTTAACCGCCTACATGCGGTAATTTGATGTTAATTAGACTCGCTTATATGCGGTTAATTATGCGCGAATCGGCTGCATGACAGCTATCGGAAAGCCATGCGTACCTTTACGATAATTTATCTTCCAATCCAGGAGGATGAACGAGTTGACATTTGTCGCCGACTTATGTTTCATTAAACAAATGAAAGCAGTCAGCTGACCTTAACTTTGCCATTAAAGAAGAAAAAAAAACTGGACGCTGGAGAGTATATTTCAATTTCAATTTTTAGAGGGTGTACGTTGCCACATCACGGCAGCTGAAGAGAATCGAGTCAGTGAGTAGATCGCCAATTTTCAATAACTTCTTTGAGACAATCAACGGAGCTTCAACCATCCGGGCATTTGGCCAGCAACAACGCCTTATCCGGGATAACTACTTCAGAGTCGATGAAAATCACGTGGCTTTTTATCCGGGAACTTCAGCTAACAGGTGACTAAACGTATTTTTTGTCACATACAAACTATTGACCACCATGTGTGTTTTAGATTACTTTGCTACCAGAAAAGGACAGATTAAGGAGGCTCGTACCCATTTCTCAAGTCCACACCCTTTCAATTTTAATGGGCCATATCTTTTGTTGTAGTGCATAAAAAGACAAGCCAGCTATTAGCATATTTCGGAAAATTCTTCGGAAACCAATCGAGCGTTCTGTTCCGATGCAAATAAATTTTTTTGCTAAAGTTTCGTACGTGCATATGAAACTCGAAAACAATACTCGTGAATAATGAGGACGCTCACTTGTAAACACAAAATCTGCGGGAAAAAATTGGTTCATTGAAGGCCCTATTTTATTGCCTTGCATGTCTTCAATGTCCTTGAAACTTGCAGGCCATATAAATTGATGACCAATCTCGAGATTGTCAAATTTTTAAAAAAATTTATCTCGCGGTTTCCAAATTATCATCACATTTGTAGGCGTAGACCAAATTACATACAAAAATGGCAACAAGAGCAGCTGAACGCACGCTAATCAAATCCTTCTTTCTGGCAATCGGCCAAAGCAGCCCCCTCACTTTTTCACACACCATTTCAAATGGAATCGAACTACTATGAGATGAAACTGCATCCCCATCGCGCATCATTTTCTTTAGATATTAGCCAATTATGTCGATAGTATGTTTTTCACTGTATTTATAATCCCCAAAACTTCATCCCTAAAAATTTCGAAAACCCTCTCATACATTTCTTTCAAACTTTGTCCAGTTGAAGCCCATGGTCTAATCAATTAGTCCACTAGCGGGTTTTACAAAAATTTCTCTTGATCTAGAGGAACTCCCCAACTTGTGAATTTCAGAGGATCACCATTCCGTTGCCATGGAAGCACCGATGTAAACAAATCCTATACTCCCATAAAGTTCAATGTATTGTGTGTTTGCATGCAAAGTGGCTTGTCTTTTTATGCACTACAACAAAAGATATGGCCCATTAAAATTGAAAGGGTGTGGACTTGAGAAATGGGCACGAGCCTCCTTGATTGCTTTTTTAAAAGGGCCGATTATAGGACTTGCCTGTCCCGTGTAGGCCTTGTCAGCCATCAGCAGACGTGGACCACCGCCCTCCTGATCTTTGTTCGCGAAGCCAAGCCATGATGATGATACTATCTCGTTCCTAAGTAACGCGATGGCTATGCAATTACGATTTCACTTCCGATAAATTTGCGTGCTTTATAGCTTCCGGTCGACGGTCGCCAGAAACTTTTTTTCGCTGCGAAGCAAAAGGAAACAACAAGGAAATTATTTTTTTAAATGAAAATTGGTTCAGGCTTCAGCGTGCTTATATCGAGTTACGAAGAACGCGGAAAGTTTGGAGAGTGCAAGAGAAGAATAAGGGTTGGTTCGCACTAGCGACGGAAGCGGAATCGGAATCGCAAAAAGTTACGATCTAGTGGAAATAAAAACGACGGAAATGGATAGTAAGTGAAGGAAGCTGAAGTGGAATCCTTCCGATTCTGATTCCATCGAGCTTCCGATTCCGATTGCAACTTAGTTTTTTGATTTACACTCGAACTTAAGGCTTTTTACTCTTTCAACTCAGTTTCCGATTATGTCGCTAGTGGAAACCAGCTCTAAAAGTGTACCCCGAACAACGCTAACTTCTTGAATGCTCTTCAAATTTCCCAAGTGCTTTAGTACTCGATATTAGCACAGCTAAAGGCACAAGTCAACTGTTTTATAACATTGCCAATGGACTTCACGCTGTGGTTATTTTTGTAACAAAAGTTCACTTTGCCACGCTTCAACAACTTCACCTCAGAGTGGTCGAAATTTTGAACAGCATCGAAGGTGTTTAGTATTTCAACTACCTGTTGCCGGTCCATTGTTGATCTCATCTTCCCCACCCCACCTATGATCAATGTATGTCACTGAGTCTTATATAGCGCACATATCACATGTCTCATGGCGCTTTACATACACTTATGAGAATGAGATCGGACATCAGCTTATGAAGGCACTTCAGGCAGCCGCTATCGGTCCATTGTTGACCCATTTTCCCCACCCCACCCATGAACAATGTATGTCACTGAGTCTTATATAGCGCACATATCACATGTCTCATGGCGCTTTACATGCACTTATGAGAATGAGATCGGACGTCAGCTCGTGAAGGCACCTCAGGCAGCCGCTATCGGTCCATTGTTGACCCATCTCCCCACCCCGCCTATAAACAATGTATGTCACTGATGGTGGTTACAGCAGGGGTTTTGTTTCGTCCTCAGTGGTTGTTTTACGTCTCCGTCGTGTCACTTTTTCGAGTAATTAGGAAAACCTCGACAAGTGAATTAAAGCTCATTGCTTGTCCGATGTTGTTTTGTTTTGTGTCGAATTACTGATATATAGTTTAATCAGAATCCCATATTATGGGTTTCTGATTAAATGATATCATCCATCACTATTTAGTTTTGCTTTAAATATTGCACGCATTTCGGGTTTAAGCATACGGAGACGAAGTCAGTGTAGTTCATTGTGCGATTCTTTGTTTTAGGTTGCTTGCTGTGCCAGTGTAGTTCATTGTGCGATTGTGTTGTTTTAGGTGACTTGCTGGGCCAGTGTAGTTCATTGTGTGATTCTTTGTTTTAGGTGGCTTGCTGTGCCAGTGTAGTTCATTGTGCGATTGTGTTGTTTTAGGTGGCTTGCTGGGCCAGTGTAGTTCATTGTGTGATTCTTTGTTTCAGGTGGCTTGCTGTGCCAGTGTAGTTCATTGTGCGATTGTGTTGTTTTAGGTGGCTTGCTGGGCCAGTGTAGTTCATTGTGTGATTCTTTGTTTTAGGTGGCTTGCTGTGCCAGTGTAGTTCATTGTGTGATTATTTGTTTTAGGTGGCTTGCTGTGCCAGTGTAGTTCATTGTGTGATTCTTTGTTTTAGGTGGCTTGCTGTGCCAGTGTAGTTCATTGTGTGATTATTTGTTTTAGGTGGCTTGCTGTGCCAGTGTAGTTCATTATGTGATTATTTGTTTTAGGTGGCTTGCTGTGCCAGTGTAGTTCATTGTGTGATTCTTTGTTTTAGGTGGCTTGCTGTGCCAGTGTAGTTCATTGTGTGATTGTGTTGTTTAAGGTGGCTTGCTGTCCAGTGTAGTTCATTGTGTGATTGTGTTGTTTTAGGTGGCTTGCTGTGCGTCTTGAGATGGTTGGGAATGTGATCCTCCTGTTTGCTGCCCTGTTTGCTGTGATCAGTCGTGATTCAATGGCCAGCGGCCTCGTGGGACTATCTATCACTTACGCTTTACAGGTTAGAGATCTGTTTTTAGTATCGGATGAGCTGTCATTTAATATCCGAAACATGCAAAAATGGCTCTAACTTGTGTGTGGATGGAATCTTGTTAGCAGTTTACATAATTAATTTAAGAACAGACAGACAGAACATTGATAGAACATTGAACTAAGGTAAAAGGACAGACAGAACATTGATAGAACATTGAACTAAGGTAAAAGGACAGACAGAACATTGAACTAAGGTGAAAGGACAGACAGAACATTGATAGAACATTGAACTAAGGTAAAAGGACAGACAGAACATTGATAGAACATTGAACTAAGGTAAAAGGACAGACAGAACATTGAACTAAGGTGAAAGGACAGACAGAACATTGATAGAACATTGAACTAAGGTAAAAGAACAGACAGAACATTGATACAACATTGAACTAAGGTAAAAGGACAGACAGAACATTGATAGAACATTGAACTAAGGTAAAAGGACAGACAGAACATTGATAGAACATTGAACTAAGGTAAAAGGACAGACAGAACATTGATAGAACATTGAACTAAGGTAAAAGAACGGACAGAACATTGATAGAACATTGAACTAAGGTAAAAGAACAGACAGAGCATTGATAGAACATTGAACTAAGGTAAAAGAACAGACAGAACATTGATAGAACATTGAACCAAGGTAAAAGAACAGACAGAACACTGATAGAACATTGAACTAATTGTAACGTTTTATCTACCTTACATGACTCAAAATTTGACCGTGGTGGTAAAGGAATGTTATTTCTTTGAAATTCTTATTAAGGAACGTCTTATAATAATGGCTTCCTGTGTTTTATGGTTAGATCACCAATACTCTGAACTGGATGGTGCGCATGAGCAGTGAGCTAGAGACAAACATTGTATCGGTGGAGCGAGTAAAGGAATATTCAGAGGCACCCAATGAGGTAAGAGAAACTAAAGCATTGTGTAATAAGAATTTGGTTTTATCGACTGAGTCGATAAGGTAAATTAGCCACCGTAAAAAGATTCGAGATTTACCTTATCGACTCAGTCGATAAAACCAAATTCTTGTACTTCACCCCCACCGACGCAGCACCACAGTTTCTCTAGAAACTAACCCCATTCATTGAGTAATAAGGTCTTCAACAACACAAACGTTTCACCATATCTGTCCATTCTTCAGTGTGATATCTTCAAGTGCAGCGGGTCCCGAGTCAATTACATCTTATTGGGATGATCATTAACTTTGAACCTTTTTAGCGCTTGCCTAAGTGGCGTATTTCACAGTGATGAACGGGTAAACCGATATCGTTTTTCAAATTGATACGATGCCAGTATGATGTTTACCGACATTGACTGATATTTGCCATTTTATTCGATATTGATATCGATACCTTTATCGATATTTTGACGTCATCACGCAAGACTGATCACAAAGATTTATTTAGCACTGGTGTTTTGAAGAATTTGGTCTCAGCTCAAGTGCAACAGTGTTTTGTTACAGTAATTTTTGGGCATGATTTTGCACAGTAGTGTACACGAATGCACATGCCAAATACATGAAGTTCCAATGTAGGGTTGTCTTGCTTAAATGGTGCTTTGCCGTAGTAGTTTACTCTACGATTAGATAGAATCATCATCCACATCCACATCATCGTCATCATCAATCTATTTATAATCGAAATTCTATCATATTTACATGATAGGAGTCGTGTGAATTTACACTAGAGTACATTAACAATAGAACAACTTAACTAAGGAAGATAAAGAACATTAAAACTTATACGATCAAGGTTTCTTCAAAAAGATTAGTTATAACATATTGCTGGTTTATTCTTTGTAGGCAGAGTGGATTGTCCCAGATAATCGTCCTCCAGATGACTGGCCGGATGCAGGAAACATCGTGATTGAAGAGTTTGATTTAAAATACAGAGAAGGGTTACCGCTTGTTCTCAAGCAGATCAATTGTGATATTAAACCGGGAGAAAAGGTACTCTGTAACAATATTTTATCGAGCAGATCTTTTTCTGGAGCCATCCAAGTTAAACACTCTTTTGAAATGTGCAGCTGTTCCGGCATTATGGATGCCAAAAGTCGAATAAAACCAGTCTTTACAGTCTGTACAGCATTTATAAATTCTTAGTTTAGTTCTTATATAAGTTCTTAGTTTATTCTTATATTTTTAGTAGCGGGTCTTTTAATTTACTTTTCTTCAGTTACTTGTTCAGATCAAAGTAGGACAGTCCATCTACTTACTCTTTGTAGTTTGTCTAAAAATAATTTAATATGGATTATCATTCAAATAGGACTTCTACAGGATTAACTATTTCAACTTAATAACTCCTTTCAACTTTTTTCAGATCGGTATCGTGGGCCGCACGGGAGCTGGCAAGTCCACGCTGACTTTGGCTTTGTTCCGTATTCTGGAGAGAGCTGGAGGGAGGATTGTTGTTGATGGTATTGATATCGCTAAGATTGGACTCCTGGATCTGCGATCAAGACTCACCATCATTCCACAGGTAATAACATAGGCACGTAAAGTGTGCACAGGCTAGTAAGCTAATGAATAAGGTAATAACATAGGCACGTAAAGTGTGCACAGGCTAGTAAGCTAATGAATAAGGTAATAACATAGGCACGTAAAGCGTGCACAGGAGCTAATGAATAAGGTAATAACATAGGCACGTAAAGTGTGCACAGGCTAGTAAGCTAATGGATAAGGTAATAACATAGACACGTAAAGCGTGCACAGGCTAGTAAGCTAATGAATAAGGTAATAACAAAAACACGTAAAGTGTGCACAAGCTAGTAAGCTAATGAATAAGGTAATAACATAGGCACGTAAAGCGTGCAAAGGATAGTAAGCTTATGAATAAGGAAATAACATAGGCACGTAAAGCGTGCACAGGATAGTAAGCTAATAAATAAGGTAAAACATAGGCACGTAAAGCGTGCACAGGATAGTAAGCTAATGAATAAGGTAAAACATAGGCACGTATAGCGTGCACAAGCTAGTAAGCTAATGAATAAGGTAATAACATAGGCACGTATAGCGTGCACAAGCTAGTAAGCTAATGAATAAGGTAATAACATAGGCACGTAAAGCGTGCACAGGCTAGTAAGCTAATGAATAAGGTAATAACATAGGCACGTATAGCGTGCACAAGCTAGTAAGCTAATGAATAAGGTAATAACATAGGCACGTAAAGTGTGCACAGGCTAGTAAGCTAATGAATAAGGTAATAACATAGGCACGTAAAGTGTGCACAGGCTAGTAAGCTAATGGATAAGGTAATAACATAGACACGTAAAGCGTGCACAGGCTAGTAAGCTAATGAATAAGGTAATAACATAGACACATATAGCGTGCACAGGATAGTAAGCTAATGAATAAGGTAATAACAAAAACACGTAAAGTGTGCACAGGCTAGTAAGCTAATGAATAAGGTAATAATATAGGGACGTATGGCGTGCACAAGCTAGTAAGCTAATGAATAAGGTAATAACATAGGCACGTATAGCGTGCACAAGCTAGTAAGCTAATGAATAAGGTAATAACATAGGCACGTTAAGCGTGCACAGGCTAGTAAGCTAATGAATAAGGTAATAACGTAGGCACGTATAGCGTGCACAAGCTAGTAAGCTAATGAATAAACATAGGCACGTAAAGCGTGCACAGGCTAGTAAGCTAATGAATGAGGTAATAACATAGGCACGTAAAGCGTGCACAGGCTAGTAAGCTAATGAATAAGGTAATAATATAGGGACGTATGGCGTGCACAGGCTAGTAAGCTAATGAATAAACATAGGCACGTAAAGCGTGAACAGGCTAGTAAGCTAATGAATAAGGTAATAACATGGGCACGTAAAGCGTGCACAAGGGAGTGAACCAACGATTAAATAGGCACGTTATAGCGTACACAATCTAGTTAGCCAATGATTAAGGTAACAACATAAGCACGTGTAGCGTGTACAAGTTAGTAAGCCAATGAATAAGGTAATAACATACGCACGTATAGCGTGCACAAGCTAGTAAACTAATGAATAAGGTTATATTTTCGAGAGAGCTGGAGGAAGGATTGCTGTTGATGGTATTGATATTGCTAAGATTGGACTCCACTTTCATTCTACAGGTTACACGTGCCCAAACTATTGAGCTAGTAAATAAGAATCCCAAAATGAACTCTAATTTCGGTGGCCTCTTTGTTTTATGGTAATTGGAAAACAAGTCAGCAGTTCATAAACTCGTAAAACGTTGAATGTAATTTGTTCCTAGGATCCCGTGTTGTTTGCTGGAACTCTCCGTCTTAATTTGGATCCGTTTGACAGCCACACTGATGAGGAACTCTGGAAGACCCTGGAATTAAGTCACTTGAAGAACTTTGTGTCAGGACTCGAACAAGGACTTCTGCATCCTGTTACTGAAGAAGGAGGGAATCTGAGGTGCGATCAAATTTCCAAATCTGTAAGGGGCTATCCACACCCTTTTGATAACCCGAGAATGCGAATCGCTAATCAGGACATTAGGAAGTGTGTTGAATAACTAGTGTGACTATTTTCCGAATAAAATACACCATTTGCGTGTCGAAAATTGCACGAGAAACAAATTTGAAAGTCAAAATTGTAAAACTTCACAGACATCTTTGCATAAAGCGACGCGAGTGAGGTTAAAACTATAAAAAGCAAATCTTGTTTTGTTTACATGAAATCGCTTTCAAAACCTATGTTATGAATGAACGACAGCATACCCATTAGTTTATCTTAAGAAGCAAACTGCGTACAATTTATAACGCATCGAGGAACTATCCTCGCAAGCTTCGAAAGGGAGAAATATCTCCAACATTGATGTAACGAGATGAAGTTTCCTCTAATCCTCAAGGGAAGATCTCATCGATTGAAGCTCCTAGAACAGGCTTGAGCTCCTCGGCCATTTTCAATGTGAAAAAATGAGCAAAAACAAAGAAAATCTCTACAAGTTTGTAAGAATATTCACGGTATTTGCCAAGCTATTTTTCGCGGATATCTTCGTACTTTTAACTATGTTACACCTTTTAAAGTGCACATGAAGTGAAATTTCAGTACCATTTTTTTTTCGGTAATCTGAAAATAGGTGTTTTAAGAATTATTTTCATGGGAAAATAAGTCACTTGAAGTGACTGGAACATATTTTAAGCGACGCAAGTTGGGCCATATTAGACAAGGACGTGGGTTCTAGTGACGTCATTAGTGTGTTTACAACTGAGCGCGTTACTCGTTTTATACAGTGGAGTTTTGACAACTTGTGGAAGGATTATTTCGATTAAACATGGCTGAAAGCGACGTGTATTTTACTATTTTAGCCCCGGATTAGTCCCTTCTCTGCCGTGTTTTGTTGTGATCAAACACACGAATGACGTCACAAATACCCTTTTGGCCGCGCTCAAAGTGTCGCAAATTTCAGGCCACGGCGGGAGTTTTCAAACCGCTAAAAACAGTGGATCCTCTTCGCGCAAAAGAGGAAAACGACTGAAAATGGTATAAAGTGATATAAACAACGTAAAACCCTAAAACAAAACGGCAGTTAAATTTCACTTCATGTGCACTTTAAAGCTCATAAAGGAAAATTTCTGCGTAATGTTCGTTCACTATCACTACTCTGTGTACTTTCCACAGCGTTGGTCAGCGGCAGTTGGTTTGTTTAGCGCGTGCGCTGCTCCGTAAAAGTAAAGTCCTTGTGCTCGATGAAGCCACGGCCGCGGTGGACCTGGAAACTGATGAACTCATTCAACAGACGATTCGGCGAGAGTTTGCTGACCGCACGGTTTTCACCATTGCTCACAGGCTCAATACGATTATGGACTATACCAGGTTTGCAACTGTAATTTTAGATTTTATATTCTTGTGATAATGTTTACGAAATGCCACGTACAACTTCAGAAATGTCGGAGGATATTGAAATATGTATTAGGGTTACCCGACCCTAAGAAGGGAGCCACTCGTGCGTGATTACTTTTGCATGAACACACTCGCCCCTCAAGTCTTTTCCTTAGAAGACTATCTTCATGTCTGATGTCTGCTTACTTATTGTTATAACTTTTTTTCAGGATCATGGTTCTTGACAAAGGGTTCATGGTGGAGTTTGACAGTCCTGATAATCTCTTGGATCAACAAGGAATTTTTTACAGCATGGCACAAGATGCTGGATTAGTTTAGTTCCTACCTAGTATTTTTAACCATAGCGTGAACCTTTTAGTCATACGCACACGAAAAATAGAAATCCTCTTCTTCCTACATATTCATATTCATATTCATTCATAGAAATCATCGTCTTCCTACATATTCATATATTTACTATATCTGTTATTGTATATTTTATTATTATTATTATTATTATTATTATTATTATTATTATTATTATATATTTTGTTATAGTGTCCTCAGTTAGCCTTACAGCTAACTATTTTGACACTTTAATAAAGTTTATGTACGTACGTACGTTATGAAAAACAAGAATTTGGTTTTATCGACTGAGTCGATAAGGTAAATTAGCCACCGTAAGAAGATTTGAGAAAGCTTTCTCGAATCTTTTTACGGTGGCTAATTTACCTTATCGACTCAGTCGATAAAACCAAATTCTTGTGCTTCACCCCCCACCGACGCAGCACCACAGTTTCTCTAGAGACTAACCCCATTCTTTTATGAAAAATCTTGACTTTGTAGCCTTCAAACTCGCACGGCCAAAGAACGAACAGTGCGAGTGGATACGGCATTGGGTATTGGGAATAGGGCGTTCCTCGCCTGCACGGAACCATGCTTTCGATTTTTCGTATCTCCCTTAAAGTAACTGTGCCCTCTATTGCAGAGAGCGCTATTGATAATCTGGTTTCATTGCAAACTATTGCCAAGAGCCGTAGACCCCGATTATGGTTCCTCCTATTACCGATTTCGGTTGTTTACAATGGAGTTTGTGTCGAGACTCGGAAAGAATATCCTTTCATTATTTTACAAGGTAATTAGTTATTGCTTCAGAATGCGTATGTACGTAGGTGTATAACTTGTTAAAGCGTAGATTAAAGTTAGGTTGTCGGTAATCACTTGGCTGTTATCAAATAATGTTTTAGCTGGTATACATATCTTACGCGACGCCTAATGCGGTGCACTGAATCACCTCGTTTAGAAATTGTACATGTATATTTATCTAGCCAGTAAAACGCTTCATTAAAAAGTGCACTTTTCTGAAAGTTTTACCGCAAATGGTTTGAACCCAGGAGAATCAGTATTCTGTTGAATATGATCCCCCGGGTTGGTTATTGACCAAGAGCATGCCGTAGTTTTTATTTTTTAGGTGCATCAATTTTTGATTCGCTACCTTTAAGTTTAAGAAACATTAACTCTAGAATATCATTTAGGAAAGCGCTAGGCGATTTTTACTTGTGCAGTTTTATTGAGTTTTTAATATTTTCGACTAGGGTTTTCTTATTTATTTTGTAAGCGCTAGACGATTTTTACTTGTAAGGTTTCATTGAGTTTTTAGCTATCACATGCTATATAAGTATGTGCAGTCCCAAGGGTATGGTTTTAAGGCGCTCGGTCCTTAAATAGGGTATCCTTTTGGTATTGTGATCCTTAGATAGGATTACTTCGGCACTTAAACGCCTCGTAGAAAGGTAACAACAGTGTCGAAACAGTGAACAAGTCTGAAAGATAACCCATAGTTAAGATGAAGTGTTGTTAAACTAGGCCTTGTCTAGAAATCTATGCTTGATGCTTACAGAAAAGAAATAAACAACTTGTACATAATTCTTAGTTATCGTCTTCCCCTTAAATAGGGTGTCACTTTTCGGTTTTGGGCCTTAATAGGTATTAATTTTTGATTTTTTTTATTACCCTAAATGGGGTCATTGTTTAAGAACTTTCGCGGTACACCTATCATAAATTAACGTGAGTCCCCCCCCCCCCCCTCCCCCCCGGGCCACCACACCGGGCCACCACACAAATAGAGGATAGAGAACCTGTGGGTTTATCTTTCTTAGAGTTTAGTTTCTGTGTTCTGTGTCCTTGGTTAGCAGTTAACAACTTTGAGTACAATTTTCGTCAGATTACAATACGTCTGCTTAATTGGTTCGTATACCTGGTTATGCTAAAATAGGCCTCGATATTTTTTTTATAGGATAGGATAGGATAGGATAGGATAGGATAACTTTAATTGGACACGGTAAACTCATCAGTCACAACTATAAAAAACCTAATTATATACACAATTATTATAAAATATGTAATAGCTAGAACTACATTGCTCTAAAATTACTCTAAATAATCAATAACTATACAACAATATTAAATGCGAAAATTTAAAAACCTGCTTTACATGAGTGCCGTGTGTAAAAATTCTAAATTTTCATGAACAACCTTATACGTTAGTAGCAGGGAGGTCCAGCAGACCGAATTTTTTGGGGCGTCGGATTCTTTATATATATTAAATGATATCTGGATTTCCAACTAAACAATAAGTGGTTTTTTTATACCCGATAGTGGTTCCATGGCATCTTAGAGGGCCAGTAGACAAAATTTTTTGGGGCAATGAATGCTTCCGGTGGTCATTTAATTTAAGGTTACAGTGTACCTTAAGATCGAAAATTTATTGAAAATTTTTTTTTGGCGTTAAAATAAAGTTTACAGAATGAACTTTCATTCAAAAAAAAAATTATCGAAAAATAGTGAAAATTGACGGAGAAATGACGGTATAACTTTTGTGGGCGGAGTTTGTTTATTAAGCGATATGTTTTTTTGAGCGCCGTTTTCTCAAAGTTAATTTTTCGCTTGTTGGTAACACTTTAAAGAGCTACAACTCGAAGGGAATTTGTTCGATTTTCCTAAAATTTGGACAGAAGCTAGGCTAACATATAATCAACAAAAACGTGTCGGCGAATTTCTTAATTCCGAAAACTTTTCGTCAAGAGCCATTTCCGTGCGATCATCCCAATTTTTTTTCTCCCCTTTTCGAAAATATTCTGTAACTTTTCACTGCAATTGAATATGGGAAATCGCCGACACGTTTTTTTAGCGCTTCGTGTCCGAAAACCCGAGAACAAATCAAATTAGCAAAATATAATAATCGCTTTGAGTTGTAGCGTTTTAAAGCTGATTCGGACGTTCGAATTTAGACGTCGTAAAAAATTCGACAATTCACTTTATTACCAAATGGTTTCCATATTTAGATAGCCAGCTCTATAAGCTTTAATTTGATATCTGGGTTTAGGTATATGAAGTGTAATCTTAAGACGCTAGAGCTGTTATACTGGAGACACCCCCGAAGGTACACTGTAACCTTAATCTTTGGGACACTTTGACAAAAGTATATTATACAATAAAATTCCTCATTGAACAATGCACTATTCTAAATCATGCCACCATGCAAATAATGCTTTCTATTGATGCTTATAAATTTGAAAAGCGCAAGCCTAATATCTTTCATGGAATTTTTCAGCTATCTACCACAAGCCGTTGTGGTTGCAGGTTGGACGACGCTAATAATTTTTTTAAAAATCGATCACGCATCTTTTTTCTTGCTCGGGAGAAGCAAACGCTGGGTTTGTTAAAAAGAAGAAAGTAAATTTACTAAAAACATATTAAATTTATGCAGTAATCCAGGTAGCTAATATAAGGTTAATTTTTAACGATGAATATTGGTCCAAGACTCAAACTCAGAGCATTAATGGGGCTAAAATTGTTTATTATAATATAGCCATCTATACAACGGTGCGCTGCTATTTATACCATATTGAAAGCATATCATTCCATAAATCAGATGTCCCCTTTAGCTTGATGTTTTTTGCAAGTTTAAATTTGTTAGGCTTTTTTTTTCTTAATATCAACTGATCACTGAAGACGATTTTGTACACAAATTGAAAGGTGTGAATTTAACACCTAATAAACACATCTTTGTTGAAATTTCAGGAAGTAGAACAATATTTTAATTACCCAAACGTCGACTTATATTCACTTATTGCGAAAGGTTCAAAATATGAACCGGCCAAGCCCTACAAAGAATTGACAACTTCAGTTGTCTATCTGCAAAACTATTTACACTTCTGGAGGTAGGTTAAATTCTAACGTTATATTGTCCATAAAACCTCGATTTTAACAAAGAGACGTGAAAAGAGGGGCACAAGTGTTATCAATACACTTGGAATAACGTGTCAGTATATTGCTCCATCTAAGGCCCAGTTCAAACGTCGAACTTCACATGTGCCGAACCTAATGCAAATGAGCATAATCTATTGTTCTTGCTCATTCTTGCTCAAGTTCGACGTTTGAACTGGGCCTAAATCTGTCGAAAAACACCACAAATTTTAACGTAAGAACCATCTATGGCACATTAGAAGAGGGCCTTGTTGGACTAAATTGACGACAGACAAATCATATTTACATTTTTCAACGAATTCTCTAAACATATCCTGCGATTGAGTGCAAGTCGTTATTGATGAATATGGTCTGAGCTCGTGCTTCTTTTGATTTCATTTATTTTCTATGCTTAAAAAATGTATCCTGTTTTGTACTTTCTTCCGATCAGAAGTCAACAATCAGTGTGACATTAAAGCACCGTGACATAACAGCGTAACGCAAAATTCATTCAACATTATGTTAATTAAGTTTGGTAAGGTACGTCGTGTATTCATTACCTTCCTCGTGCCGCCATGACGTTCGCATTTATTTCGAGTTTGTCTGAACATTTTCTGAAGTTAAAGAAGAGAGGTCTGCAGGTGAGGTAAAGATTGTGTTCGGTTTTCAGATTCTTCGAAGTCGGTGAATGTTTGTCAGCTAAATATATGATGAGCTTTCAGAGCCATGCTACACTGCTGTGTCATGACGGAATGCCGGTAAAAAAAACGCTTTTACTCATGGTTTAAATGACGCTGATTTCAAAGCTTGTAAGCAACTGAGGTGATGTGCATAAACCTTTAATACACACTGGTCATTGGTAAAGTGAACAAAGATGTGGCCATTGTGGGCAAGTGACGCGTACGAGTGTGAAATAAGAGGTAATAAATTTTGGTGACATCATATTGATTAGAAATATTTGCATTTACTAGTTTCGTCAACAAAACCTCTGCTGTGTTCACATCCGCACCGAAATATGTTTAGAGTAAACATGTTTAGAGTAAACATGTTTCAACGAAACACGTTTCCCGTAATCATGTTATACTTTGCAATTTTACTGTTCACATTAGTTGTTAATTTCAAAACACCTTTCACGCCTGGTTCTTTAATTTATGCTGTTTTAAAATAAAATAGCGCTTAAACTCGCTGTTGTATGAATTGTCGTTTATTTTCAGCGTTCAACAAGGAGACGACATATTGCGCTAAAGCGTTTCGTCTGGCTCAGATGGAAACTACCTCGTAAAGTAGTTTCAATCATGCTCAGGATAAACATGTTTCGATCATGATTCGCGCAATGCACCGCCTGATGTGAACAATTTTCTTTGTGAAACATGTTTCATTCATGATCAGACTAAACATGTTTCGCCCTAATGTGAACACAGCACTCGTCAGTTGGTCGCCGACGAGGTCTTGTGGACGAAACTGTTTTGTAGTCGCATGTTGAAAGTAAATACAAATTATTAGGTTTATTTCTAATCAATATGATGTTTAGTAACACTTTCTTTACTTCCGCAAACAAAATTCATTAAACAAACACTACTCAGTGCTGCCTTTTATATTATATTTGTATGTATGTATACATCTCATAACAATAATATGACTTCCTGCCCACCAATTCCTTCTCTTTTAGGGACAATGGTCGAAAAGAAGCCCCGTACTGCAGAGAAAGACAACTTATGTGAGGAATGGACCTCATTTTCAACTGATTCAGCGCAGAATAAATTGAAAAGGGTAAATGCTAGATTAGGATGTAGGAAAATAAAACAACAGAAGCAACGCAGCCCTCTACAGTATTGTGTATGTTGCACTTTCTATTTTTGTTTTAATTTGTAGGGAATATTGAGGTATTGAGGGATAATGCATCAATCAATTTCATCATCATCATCATTGGTCGGCTGAAGAACAGTCGACTGTAAGGCGTCTCCAACTGGCTTGATCTTGGGCAGTGCGCATGATATCATCGTCTGAGATGTAATTGTTGGGGTCCAGAAGAAGGGCCTCTGTAGTCTCCCTGAGGATCTTCTCTTGTGGGAGGGCTCATACAATGCGTAAATGTTCATGGGTTCATCGTTCTCCATGCGCAATCCAGGGCCAATCCCCTCCCTCCCCCTAGTCATTTGTTGGGCATTTTCTCACATTCAAATTCCAGGAATTGGTCATCAGCTGACCTCCATTCTACCCCACCTCAAAGAATCCTGGATTCATTTGATATGAGTGATGCTGGAATTGAATGATGCATAACCTCTAAAATTTCCTTTTATGATTTGTTTTTATTATAATAGAATGTTTATGCAGGTTATGTTACATCACGCTCTAAATCGGATGCAATTTGTTTATCAATTTAAATTCTACCTTTGTTTCGTTTTTTTTAGGAGCCGTGCCCAGAAGATAAGGCAAACTGTTTATCGAGAATCACTTTTTGGTGGCTAAACTGGTAATACTGTTTGTAGCCTTTTGTCTTGTTTTTTTGTTTTTTAACATCAAGCCTAAACGTAGGCTCCCTTTGGGAACATGTGTCTACTGTTCCACACTATATTCAATTTTTGAATGTACAGTTAGTTCAACCTTTCATGTTTTCAAATTTTGGGGTCCACCCAGGTCTACCCTTATAGTTTTCTTAGATCTTTGTGTGATTCAGGTCACGTGTCCAGTTACATTATTGTTATAGCTTTTATTGTTATTGCTTTCATTGTTACAGCTTTTGTTGTTACAACTTTCAATGTTTCAGCTAATTTAGCAAAGTGTCTAAGTGCGCAATTGTAGTAGATTCAAAGCAGTAGACACAAAACCCGATGTAACTAAACGTATTCACTTTCTCAGCAAATGTTTACAACTGGGAGTTAATTACTACATAAATAACGTGATTTTTAAGATATTATTATCTCTATTAGGATAGTATTTACTGGCTACAAAAGGCCACTGGAAGATAAGGACCTCTGGGCTCTAAACAGAAAAAGCAGAGCTTCAGCCATCGTTCCCAGACTTAAGTCGATCTGGAATCACGAACAGATACAATGCAAAAGGTAAATATAATATACTTCATATGTGTTTGTTGTAGAGATAACTAACCTTATACCCTAATTACTGTGCAACTGCGTCACGTTATAATTCAGTTTTGCCTGTTCACAAGTCATTTCTATGAGAACGTATTTGATTGAAGCAAGGATTGAATTACAAACCTCCTCCAAAACCCTCCAGAAACGCGCGAACCGGATTGATCTTCGCTGTGCTGTCTCATTCCTACTGCTCCCGCATTCGAATATGTATACCTCCCCCCCACCTCCCCCGCCTATTCACTATTTGTTCCGCCAAAGAAAAAAAATGCAGCTTTGATTCTTGGTATAAAGAGCGACTTTTTAATGTCTCAATGAATGATTACTCTGGGCTAACATGAACTACATCTTTCAATTGCAGGGAAAAAGAAATCAAAATCACTGAAGAACCAGTGACACGAAGTGAAACTGACTGGCTGCTTGGCGATCAAGAAAAGGAAAAGAAAACAAAAAAGAAACAAAGGAAACCTTCTTTACTCAAAGCACTAGTCAAGATGTTCGCTTTAAACTTTCTTTCAGCGATAATATTTAAATTTATTCAAGACTGCTTAATATTTGTACAGCCTCAATTATTAAGGTTAGTTGCTGTTCTAAGTTGCTGTTGTATGTTGTGTCAAGCATACCGGCGTAAAAAGGATGTCGCCTATTTATTATTACTGGTAAAGACAAACTATTGGATATTGAATTTATAACGCACTGATTGGTTCAACATTCTGTGGAAAACGTTTATCTCTACTTTCTGTAGCAACACAAAAACAAACAAACAAACCAAAAAAAAAATGTTCGTAAATGCCAAGAAAAAGAGCCAACAATTCCGCACGGTCCAATGCGCGCAGCTAGGTGCCTGGAAGTAGGACTTTGATTTGTTGTTACTGTTTGCCTCTCGACTTGAAATTTGGTATTAATTTTTCTTGCTTTCAAGTTGGCTCCTTAGATTTGAAGAGCCGGATTAAACAGCGTATATACTTTTTTTTATCTCCGATAGAATGTTAATCGAATACGTAGAAGACAAGCACGACCCGTCAGGCCGATGGAAAGGCTATGTTTACGCTGGGTCCATGTTTGTAGCAGCTGTTATTCAGTCCATATTTCTGCACCAGTATTTCCATACCGTGTTCACAGTTGGTATGCGTATGCGTTCAGCTATCATTGGACTTGTGTATGAAAAGGTGAGCAACAGAAGAAAGATTTATTTATCGGGATTTTTCCCTCATTGGTCAGTAATACTTACATTAGCTAGCCAGGTAACAAATAAGATCTTCAGTAAAAGGATAATTGTTTTGCATAAGCGCTAAGGTGCTTTCACCCATTCACACAAACGGTTAAACATGTTTAAATGTTGTTTAGTTTAACTACGTTTTTATCTTCTATATATCTTGAACGTTTTTTAATGTATATGACTCAAACTACCTGAAATGGTTATAAAAGCCAATAAAGTATATTTTAGTAAAGATATTACTCCAAATATTACGGGACATAAGGGGGTATTTTTCTAAGAATTTGAAATAGAAATAAACATATTGGAAAAATAAAATTAAAATGTTTTGTGAAAGTGTCAAGTTAATTTCCTCAACGACGTTTCGGGCTTGGCCCTTCATCAGGTTGATGACCGTTGTTTTGAAAGCGACTTGTTTTATTTGAAAAATTATGATAGCGCGCGCTAAGAAAATAGTGTATGAGCGCACGCAATTCAGAGGAAATGGAAAACTGTGTTGAGCCCATGCGGTTGCTTGGTACCCAACTTGAAGATGGTTTTCATTTACACTTGCTTCCTTTTGAGGTTGATGCCGGTACTACCTCAGTCCTCTGACGGCGATGTCAGACAATATTTTTCTAAACCTGTTTAAACCAATCAACATTTACATGTAAACATGTTTAAGCATTGGTGTGAATGGGGTATTAGTATATGTAAGCATGTTTAAGCATTGGTGTGAACGGGGTATTAGTATATGTAAGCATTGGTGTGAACAGGGTATTAGTGTATGTAAACATCGAAAAAGCAGTTTGCCCACATAAAAAAGACCCCAAAATAGTTTTAGGTCGTTTGACAGCTGTTTGCTGGCAGTGTTTTTATGATGTTACTCACGTCAACGGTTTTTTCCAACACGAGATTGCAAACTTCAGTTTGCCATGCGAAGGCGCCTTTACAGGAATAAATTGCAAATATATATAGACGGTTGAAGAACGTTCGTTTTGCAGGATTTCTTTAGGCTGTATTGTCAAGGGGGGGCAAACATGTTTACTAAATTCCTATTGTCAAAGTCAGCGGAAACTATTTGCATGAGCTAGCGTACATTGTATAATGTTAAAGTCAGAACTTGAAGAAGGAACACGAAAAGTCGGCCGTCCACTTTCCCGTTACAATGATACATGCAAAGACATTCTCAAACGTGGTAATGTTTTTCATGTATTAAGAGGCATTGTAGGTAACAGGACTGAATGGCGCAAGTTGATATACGAAGTCTGTGAAAGGATTGACAATAACAGAAAGGAAGAGAACAACCGGAAGCGCCATCAGAAGAAAGCTGAGGCCCGGCCAAACGAACGCAACATCTTGCAACATTGTTAGATCGTGTTGTGAAGGACTGAGCTGGCCAAACGCGCTCAACATGTTGCAACATGTTGGATGGTGTTGGATCAAGTTTGAAAATGGTCAAATTTGATCCAACACCATACAACATGTTGCAACAGGGTGGCCAAACGCGTGTTAATAAGTTACGTGCAACAATGTTGCAAGATGTTGCGTTGAAATGTTACGTTTGTTTGGCGGGCCTTTACATGCAACGATTGAATCTTTTTGGTAGATTATTGAACATTTTTATAAACAGAACTGTGTACATGGTCGAATGATTTGTTTTGTTACCCTATCGGGGTGTAGGCATATTTTAATAAGCATTAAATCATAAATCTGTAGTAACAGTGATTTAATTTACTGAGCGTCACCTAACTTGTTGGTTCCCAGGCCCTCGTATTGACTAACGCATCCCGTGTAAAATCGACGGCGGGGGAGATTGTAAACCTGATGTCAGTTGATGCACAAAGACTGATGGACTCTGTGACGTATATAAACGTGTTGTGGTCAGGACCATTCCAGATTGGTGTTGCTCTGTACTTTCTGCATCGTACCATGGGCTGGTCAATCTATGCTGGTTTGGGAGTCATGATTATTATCACGCCTCTAAATGTTGTCATAACCAGGAAGGTCAACAAATTTCAGGTACTTATATTTACAGCGCGACTAATAAATCCGTGAACACTGAAAATATTTCTGCAATGTTAACAACAACCAAGGACATTCGAGAATTCTCTGTAACGGCACGAACCCGCTGCGTTACCAGAAGGGCTACCTTAAGTAAGGGGATAACTTTGTTATAACTCCAGTCTGACTGGTCGCAACGCAATGAACATTTCAGGAGCAATATATTAGTTATTTGCGGGTTGCTAATATAATTTGTTTAATTATTTGTAAATAAATTGTTGTTGTTGTTAAGTGTTCTATTATTTTCACGGTTGACTTTATATAATGGCATAAGGAAGATTTACTTTTCCGTTTTTAATTTTATGATTAGGTAAAACAAATGTCAGAGAAAGATGACCGGATTAGGATCATAAATGAAGTCCTTAATGGAATAAAGGTATCAATAAAAGTTGTCTTAATTCGTTTTGTTAGGACTTATGATAACTGATGCAGCTACAACTTTTTCATTCAGGTCTTGAAGCTGTACGCATGGGAAGAGTCCTTCTTGACAAATGTCAACAGCAAGCGTTCTAAGGAACTCAAGTATCTTCTAAAATCTGGAGTTTTGGGAGCTGTGCTGACTTTGATCTTCAATACCTTACCTGTCATGGTAGGTCCACCGCAGTCAAACGTCCGAGGCGTTTTTCGTTTTATTTAATATTAAATGGAAATATGGGCAAGGATAGATCAAAAAATTAGTTGACGTTACTATTTTTAATTTTTCTCAAAATGATGAGCTTTTTCCCGTTGAAAACTGACCAAAACTTTTTTGCGCCTGTTCAAAATTATGTTGGCAAATGGCGCCGACAATTCTGCAGTTCCAGTTTTTAAACGCTTAGAACTTTTTTGGTGAACTTTCAAAACGTTTAGTAAATCGACAGTGTATTGGCAATATATTAAACTTTAAACAGTGAAAATGACAACCTTAACTTTTCAGTACTTTGCTTAACTTTTGCAAATTTCTCTCGTTTGACCGCGGTTAACATGGTAGGTAACACCCATCCTTATCCCCCAGGCCCTTCTCTGCTTTCATAATGGGGGACTGGGCGAAGAAAACCCTTATCAAGGCTAAAAACACTCCATGAATCGTGGAGTATTGTGACAACCGTGTCCAGGACTTTCTACGCCCGCCAAGCGGAGAAGGGCCTGAGGAGGAGGCTGGTAACACCTTGCCAGTCATGGTAGGTAACACTGTCGCCTCGCCATCATTCAAACAGCAAACTTGTCCATACTGAAGTCAACTCACCCACACTGCAAAACAAACAGCAAACTTGTCCATACTGAAGTCAACTCACCCACACTGCAAAACAAACAGCAAACTTGTCCATACTGAAGTCAATTCACCCACACTGCAAAACAAACAGCAAATTCGTCCATACTGAAGTCAACTCACCCACTCTGCAAAACACGCGAGAAACGGAAGAGATCATGTTACAAAATAGCTGCAGAAGCTGGGGAAACACGTTTAAACTGATCAGTCGTGTGTGTCACGCTGTATACTCATTCAGTCAAATCTGTAGTTTGATTGTTAGTAGGTTGGTTTGGTGCATTTGACCGTCTTTGGTAACAAAAATACTTACTAGGGTAGGGTAGGGCAATATCATGACTTCGGTAAGTTTTCATGTTCT
Source organism: Cladopsammia gracilis (assembly GCA_022457155.1). NCBI lineage: Eukaryota > Metazoa > Cnidaria > Anthozoa > Scleractinia > Dendrophylliidae > Cladopsammia > Cladopsammia gracilis. The sequence continues at coordinate 928,727 of JAJGOT010000249.1, read as the reverse complement.
AATGGTCCTTTTAGATGGCTTCCACAACATTTCCTGTTTATGCTCTTTTGTGGCCTTGTCTTTGGTTTGGAAGTTATGTTTTTGGTGTTTAATTTTGTTTCGTCTTAGGTGGCTGTCACCACATTTGCTGTTTTTGTTCTTTCTGGTAATGATCTCACAGCTTCTAAAGCTTTTGTTGCTTTGTCGCTGTTTGGAATCATGTGGTTTCCTCTTAGAATGCTGCCAAATGTGATTGCATCATGTGTACAGGTGAGCCTTAACATCGACTGCACTCTTCAGTTTAAAGAACTTAGCTCAATAACTTAAGTATGAAAAAAATACCGAAAAACACTGTCAACTGATAGGAATTGTAACATTCAGAAAATGATAACGAGAAGAAAAATGAATTTGCTGAACTACGTGAATGATAAAACCGTGTACACTATCATTTTACTTTCAACTGACTACTGAGAAAAACAGATGACAACTTCCGTTTGTTTAGTCTTCTTGCGGTTTGGCCTTCATCTGGTTGGTAACTACACACATAATATGCCAAAGTCATTTGTTCAGGGTTTTTAATTCGCACAGTTAGAAATGTATAATTAACTAATTGAAATATCGGAGCTAGTTTAGAAGAGAAGCGTTCCGCCTTTTTTGGCTGGATTGCAAAGTCGAACCATTGCTAATGAACACTTCCCGTTGGCGGAGACCTCTTTAACCAGTCTGTCATTTTTATCCCCATCCACTTACAACCACTACATTTCAATCTCTCAGTTAAGTGAACACCTCTCCTTACAGTCCTTAGCGTTCAGTTTCACGTAGCGTGTCCGTTTATGGGTGATTCTTATCGCTTTATTGGTCCATTAAGTTGAATAACACACAGCTATTCAATTGAATTATAAGCTCATTTTCTCTTTTTAAGGCTCAAGTCTCAATCAAGCGCTTGGAGGAGTTTCTGGATTTGGAGGAGCTGGACCCCAACAGTGTTGAAAGGATATCACGTAAGATACATTTTGTAATTATAAAACTAAATTACAATTGCATAATAACGTAGCTCTGGCAATGTTAAGAAACAACTTGCTTAAAATGGTGTAGAGAAAACGTTTCTTGTGCTTTATACAACAAATTAATATGACTTCCTTCTGTTTCTACCTGAGTTACTTCGCTTCTGGTTACAAAAATGAGCCCTCATTTTTGAATAAGTTCGATTGAGAGTGAAATTAAATGCAGATTTTCTATCTCATATTGAACAGCTAATGTGTTTAATGCTGGGATGGTTTGCGTTAGAGGTGGTGTGTTCGGATGGAATGAAAACGATACTCCAACACTACGCAGGTGAGAACATTTTCAGCAAATATCATTTATTTAATTAAACCATTTTCTACTTGTTCCACTTTATGATATTGTCGCTCTAGTTCTCAAAGCCCGGTCCTCACTTGCGACACGAGCGTAAACAAGCATAAGCAAGAAGCTTATGCGCTAGTGAGAACGGCCGTGACATAAGCATAAGCATAAGATATCAAAACTTTGCATATGCCAACCATGTCCTCACTGGAAATAACAGCGGCATAAGCATCAGCATCAGCATAAGAAGAATGCAAGGTTTTGATATTCTTATGCTTATGTTTATGCTTATGTCACGGCCGTCCTCACTAGCGCATAAGCTTCTTCTGCTTCTGCTTATGCTTACGCTTATGCTTGCGTCGTAAGTGAGGACCGGGCTTAGTTGTTGTTGCTGTTTCTTTATTTGTTGTTCCCTTTTTGTTTGTCGTTGTTCGTTGGTTCGTAGAAAGTTCCTTTATTTGCAATGTGTTCTCCCTTGCGTTGAAAACCTCTGTGACGATTGTTGTAATTCTTCTTTGTCATTACAGCATCAATGTTAAAATTCCCAGTGGTTCACTTGTAGCGGTGGTTGGTCAAGTTGGATGTGGAAAATCTACTCTGCTGTCGTCTCTTCTTGGAGAAACCGAAAAACTGGATGGAAATGTGTACATGGACGTGCGTATAATGAATCTGCTTATTTATTATTTATGATAACTTACACGTACGAGTGTTATATCCATCACACTCAATAGAGTGGAAATACATAGCATTTACCCAGGACCGATGAAGACATTTGCTTGACTCAAATCTTCAACTGAAGTTTTGGCTTTTCCAGTGCGGTTTCCCTTTGAAAACGTATATTTCACTCCCAAAAATTACCTACTGTAGAAAATGCCCCAGGAAGATGATGAATACCAATAACTTAACGGAAGATTGAATATTATGAAACACCTGCAGCTGTTGCCAGACTTTGAGGAAGTAATCAGACATCCTCTCCTTGTCATAAATTCATGTAAAGTGTCATGAAACGTATGTGATCCATCATCAAAAGCCATTGACAATCTACGACAAAACGACTAAATGCTTGTTGCACCGTGTGGTTTTGAGTGACTGACTTAGGACATCTTCATCACTATGTTTAGCGTAAGGCGACCACAGTGTGGCCGCTTATCTGTGTTATAGGGAGATGCTCAAAGTTTTTTTCCCAACTCATCGAGCGTACTTCACCATTTTCTGTTAGATTACAATGGAGACTTACTTACATATCATTGGCTTCAAAATTCTCTTATTGGATTTTTTCATTTGCAGGGTACAGTGGCTTATGTGTCCCAGCAGGCCTGGATCCAGAATGCCACCGTACGAGATAACATTCTGTTCAGCAGTGCGCATGACTGCGCACGCTATGAACACGTGGTTGACTCGTGTTCACTTAGACCAGATCTGGAAATTCTGCCAGCGGGTGACTTAACAGAGATTGGCGAAAGGGTGAGAAGCACATTTCTAACTTTTTGTTAGCAGAGGAAATAAACGACCTTTTATTGCCCCACCGAGCATACGTTTTCCCGCTCAACCCTTTAACTTCCAAGACTGCCAAATCAAAATTCAAGAAAAATCTCAAATTTCATTTTAACAAATGGTACTATGCAAAAGTACCTCTGAAGAGGTTTCATTTGAATGGTCACACCATAGGATTTCGTCAACAGACTCAAAAGTTAGAACAAATGGTACCATACAAAAGTACTGCTGAAGAGGTTTCATTTGAATGGTCACACCATAGGAATTCATCCACAGACTCAAAAGTTAGAACTGCACTGCATAATTGACTCTGGGAGTGGAAGGGGTAAGAAACGTCTGAGCAACGAGCCTGGAAATACCATTATGATACACCTTATTCCAAAATGGTGGACAATTTATTATTCTTTTACATGTATGTTAATTAGCCCGTGTTGCCTCGTTAGCATGTGCAAAATACAACAGAATTTTTACGCGAAAATGAGGCAAAGAGGGCTAATTGAAATGCATACAAAAGAATAATAAATTGCTCGCCATTTTCGAATAAGGTGTATGACGTAACAGATTTATATGTTCAACTGATCCAATTCGTTACCTGATTTTAGTCATGCTTTATTTATTAATAATAGCGAGTGACGTTAACATTTTTGTTGTTAAAACCAACAGGGTATTAACTTGAGCGGGGGTCAAAAACAGCGTATCAGCCTGGCACGTGCTGTATATTTTAATGCTGATATCTACTTACTGGATGATCCACTAAGTGCTGTCGATGCTCACGTTGGACGAAAGCTGTTTCGTCACGTGATCGGACCAAATGGGATTCTCAGAGAGAAGGTTGGTGAGAATTCGAAGCTCACTTTACTATTTTTAGAAGCTCTAAGGGCCGATTTAGGCGGTTGAAATTTGTCGCACGAGAAATACTTGCGGCATTGTTTCGTGAATCAAACCTACAACTTACAATTGATAAGTATTATTTAAAAAATGCGACACATATCCGCGAAGGAGACCAGAGTTATGTACGATTTTGTAATGTCGCATGCGGCAATGTTATCGCACGTAAAAGTCTTGCGACCTAACTTGGCCCTTTCTGGAGCTATGCCTGAAAGATAATCAAAAAGGCGTTTATCCTCTCTCCTATTCTTATTTTCAAGACCCGCATTCTCGTCACCCATGGAATCAATTTTTTGCCTGAAGTGGATCATATCATCGTTCTTCAAGACGGATTTGTTTCCGAGGTAAAGTTTCTCTTAAAAAGGGCTTTTTACTCTTTTCTCTTTTTGATTTATTACTTGTTTTCAGCGAGTAACGTATTATTTTACCTACCTTCTTTTCAGGAGGGTACCTACACTGAACTGTTAGAAAACTCAGGCGCATTTGCAGATTTTCTTCAAACTTACAGCTCGGATGAAAATGCTGGTTTGTGTTGATGATCTATTCAATGTTTATGTCTATATAAGATGGTTTTTGTAATTTTCGTATTGTACTGTAAACACATTGTAATTCATTTTTAATGCGAAAATGTGGTGACTAAACATATTATTATTATTATTATTATTATTATTATTATTATTATTATTATTATTATATGTAGGAAATGCTTAATTAGCAGCATATTCGCGAATTTTGTTAAAATTATTGGATCTAATTGGCTATCAGCAGCCATGATTTGAGCACCAATGCCTGAGTAAATGTAAAGTACACGTCATTACACTCGTTGTCATAGGACAGTTGCACTTGAATAGCTTCCTTTTTTCATGAACCTCGAAACGAAACTGTCGTCCGGCTTTGAATTCACCTATAACTGTTAAACTATTACCATTTTTTTCTGAATGTTGTTATAGACATCATTAATTGGTAACAGGACTTCGTGTCGTTCAATTCTGTTTTAATCATACTCGTTATTAAGCATATCGGACTCTCAAAACGCATTCGTCCGATTTTGCTGATGGCAGACTGAATTGGACTCCATGCATTACAATCCTATTACCGTTATTAATTTGTAACAAATACTATTTCCGAATAGAAACAAGAATTTCCAAAGACAGCGAGGACGAACATACATCTCTTGAAAAAGACAACAGTATACCACACAGAAGAGAAAATAAAGATAATGTTGATGACGATACCGGCAAAACGACAACAGAGGAGAAGTTACAGAAAGGAAGAGTAGGTGACATTAGCCTGTTTCAGGAGTTCAGATAGTGGGTAGTCTGTTTTAGGAGTTCAGATAGTGGGTAGCCTGTTCCAAGCGTTAAAGTGAGGAACGAAGGATAAGCAGCGCGCGAATGAAAAATATTGCGGGTTCTACTTCGCCCCCTCTCCCCAGTCTCCCCTCGTTCCCCCCCCCCACCCCACCGCGTTTAAATGAGAATACTATCGATCCTTTACTTTAAAAGTGACTGAATAATGAATAAGCAAAAAAATAAATACCTCATCTATTGTCCCTGTATAAATATTGATTAAAATAAATAAAATAAATCGCGGTGCTCGTGATTGAAGAGTTCATCTCTTTCTGTTCTTATGGTTTCTCTCACAGCTGATAACACCTAGCTATTCTAAATGAATTGTGGACATGCCCGGCATTTGAAAGGGCCCAAGGACGCATAACTTAAACTTTCTCGGTTCTAATTTGTTCAGCTTCTTTCTTGTCATTGGTGGTGTTCGTCAGAAGATCTTGCCTCGTGATGTAACTCTCCGTCACTATGTACGACTTGCTGCTAGCTTCTCTCAAGTATAGTGTAAAGACAATTTAATTCCTGTGGCAAGCGAACGAATGAAAGCTCTTCACGCTGGTGTCTTAGACCGCTATTTTTTTTTACGTGGTTGTAATTTTTGAGATTACTACCTTTTTTATACAAAGCTAGTATTGGGCGTTAACGGGATTATGTCGCCATTTTAGTGTTACTTTTAAAAGCCCAAATGCGTATTTGAATCAATGGAAACCCAAACATCATCAGGGCCCAGTTTTGTTTAAAATTACTTTACCACTTCATTGAATCTATAAACAAGTACCACTGACAACAGATGGCCAGGATGGAAATGAATTGCAACTTGATAAAATTGCGCCAATTTTTTCAAGTTAGCCGGTTCAATGTGTTTTGGAAAATTTGCCAACAACTGATTATGGTTTATTCTTTCTTCAAGGATTCACTTGATGTGTTGTTCTTGGTGATTGAAAAGCATGAAGTATTTGAAATAAGATGTTCAGTTTTAATTCTAACACAGTTCGAGCCAAAAACATAAAAACCGCCATGACATGGCACCTTTAAAGAAAGCGTATTAAAAGACGTGGTCGCCTGTATTGTGGTCCGGCAAAACAGTTGAACAAAAAAGTTCAAAAAAACTGCGTGGCACTTGTGACACAATAAATAATGGAAAATGTTAATGTTGAAAAGTGCCGAAAATTTTGAAAGTTTTCAGACGTTTCGGGCTTAGCCCTTCTTCAGTGAAATGTCAATTTTAAACGGTTGACGGTTCTGTTCTTGTATTCAAAGGGGACAAACTTCAAATAAATGTGTCTACTAAACATATCTGAATTTCGTAACTGTTCATCAGTAGGATGTCTATAACACGCCATTTAAACAGTGCGCGCGCGTTAAATAAACCGGGAGTCAGTATTAAGGCCGCGCGGCTGACTCGTACCAAGCTTGAAAATTAGCCGCATCTCATGTCTCTTTCTTTGCTCGCTTGCGCCGCAGACCTTCACGCCACACACTTCCGCATCATGCAGAGAGTGGCCGTTTGCATTGAAGTGTTGTGCGACGGTGAAACCAGGCAAGTTATTTTCAATGCTGCGGAGGTGTTTGCATTTGTGTTGTGGTCTGTTCACATTCATTCGTAACTTGTTGGGTGGTGGGGGGGGGGGGGGGGGGGGGAAGGAAGGGGAGGGGTGGTTAGTTAAGACTATAAGTGGACTGATAGCAGCTGTCATTAGCACCCATTGTATGCTGACGTCCGATATCTCTCTCAGTTTAATCATGGCATTTGTGTTACCATTGCAACAAAATGCCATCTTGATTTTTCGTTTCTCTCGCCCAACAGGTCAAGATTTCGGTATTGTTGTCCTACATCAAGTCCACTGGAATACACTGGTTCTTATTCTCCCTGTTATTCTTCGCGGTTATGGAGGCGTGTCTTGTCGGCACGGGAATATGGCTGGCTTATTGGAGTTCAGCAAATGTCACAACGCGTGCGCAGAGAGACTTTTACCTCACAGTGTACGGCAGTATAAGCGCGGGGCAGGCTTTGTTCAGCCTGTTATATTCATTGACTCTGTTACTTGGCGCGATCCGGGCTTCTAGAACACTTCATCGGAAACTGATATGCAACATCTTGCGATTGCCTATGACATTCTTTGATATAACACCGCTTGGAAGAATAATGAACCGGATATCAAAAGACATTTATGGGATTGATGTGACTATTCCTCGTTCACTCAGGTCGTTTTTGGCGATGTTTTTTGACGTTCTGGGTATGTTAGTAGCTGTCAGCTATGCCACACCGTTGTTCCTCACTGTTTTGCCGCCGCTTGGAGCTTTGTACTTTTATATCCAGGTAGGTACGCAATGTGTGCATATTAATATATTGCACAACAGATAGCTTAACCCTTTAACTCCCAAGAGTGCCAAATAAACATAAAAATTCAAGCAACATCCCGAATTTCATTTTGTAAAATGCTGAAAAACAAATAGTACCATGCAAAAGTACTGCTGAAGAGGTTTCATTTGAATGGTCACACCATAGGATTTCATCCACAGACTCAAAAGTTAGAACAAATGGTACCATGCAAAAGTACTGCTGAAGAGGTTTCATTTGAATGGTCACACCATAGGATTTCATCCACAGACTCAAAAGTTAGAACTACATTACATGTCTCCATAGTTGACTCTGGGAGTGAAAGGGTTTATATGGCAGGGATCATGATCTAGAATACTTTAGATGAGACGGGGAGTAATCTTAGGCCAATGTAGATAGTGGGTCTTATTGTGGGATTGTTTAGCTCGTACTGCTACAAAGAAAGGTGGGGGAATCAGGGGGACATAATGAAAACTTCAAGGGAAGTACCCAGAATAGGACAGGTCGCGGAAAGAAGGCTTGGATAGAATATACATATAATTCTCAGATGTACAGTCAGCCTTGCTTGTTTAGTTATTTCCTATTTATATAAAATTTGCTGACTAGATCCATCAGAATCCGACGCCTTTGCATTGTTCGTTGGCCCTTGCAGATATTTCGAAAGTGTTCATTTATCCTACCGCCGATCGGGATCGGATAAACACCGCGTGGATACATTTTAATCGTTTTCTAGATTTTCACACTATTGATCGTGTTAGGGGTTAGGTTAAGAGTCAGGGTTAAGTGCAATGGAAGTTTTTAGGTAATTGCGCTATTTTTTATTTAATATTATCCCCACCTACCCTTCAGCTACGATGCATGGTGTTCTTTAGCACCCTGAAGTGTTTACCTTTTGTTCATTGCAATATTTAAATTCTTCCTTGGAATGGGTACTCACTTTTCTCCTCAGAGAGTTTATGTGGCTACCTCTAGACAGCTGCGAAGGATTGAATCAGTCAACAGATCTCCGATCTACAGTCATTTTTTGGAAACAATCAATGGTGCCACCACCATCCGGGCATTTTCACAGCAACAGCGCTTCATCCGGGATAATTATAGTAAATTGGACGAGAACCAAGTGGCGTATTACTTGGGTGTTTCTGCCAACAGGTAATTATTGCCAGTCATGATCAAGTGAAGTAGGGATTTTTTTTTTTTTTTTTTGGGGGGGGGGGGGGAGGGGGGGTAGGTATTTAAAACAGTAAGAAGATTCTTGGTACAGAATTATTTCCGTGCGTAGTGCCCGCGGCGTAGTGCAACGAATGAAGTACAACCAAACTTCAGTGTTATATCATTTTTATCCCTTCTGGGTATTTTTAAGGTTTGAAAATTCAGCATGGAAGTTTTTTGGGTTTAATTGTGGTTCGGGGGATTTTATTGGGTTTTGCTGGAAGCCCTAGGGATTTTTTTTAGGTATCGATTTTTGTCCCCATTGGCACATCCCCGTCACGTTCAATTCGGAGTATACCCACCCCCCCAGGGGATGCAACATGCTGTCATTACATGTACGGGGTAATTGTTGCCAGTGACTGGTTGCAAACATTCAGTAGGACAACGTAATTTTTTTGGCGTTTGGGAAGTGAGGAACTGAGTCGCTGACGCTTAATGATCGGTACATAATCAGATTGGTTTCATTACCAATCTGATAATTTATAAAACTGATACAAAGTGTATGCTTGTTGTGTCCTTTAGGTGGCTTTCTCTTCGTTTAGAGTTCATTGGTAATTGCTTGATCTTCTTTGCTGCGCTGTTTGCAGTGATAAGCAGAGATAGCATTGGTGGAGGCCTTGTGGGTCTCTCTGTAACTTACGCGCTGCAGGTATATATACTTTATTTAGCATACTTTATACCAAAATGGAAACTGAATGTAGAATTTTACTATTCAGAGATCGTAGTCGGTTGAATGGAGCTCTGGAATCTACTTTTCTCATTGTGGCAAACTTTACAGGTTATGACTGATTACTATAATATTTTGATGTTTATCCGTATTGCAACCAATTTCCATCCCCGCTGTCGTTTGCCATTCTTATTTCCTGAAAAATGTCTGATATTTCTCGAGCACTCAAAATCATTAATGTTGACACACGTAAAGGGATTTGTACGTTTGACCAAGTACCAGGGTCACGTGGCTTCGTAAGAACTACTTTTTGGGTCAAACATTCTATCCATTAGCACGATAACTTGGTCCCTGAGACGTGTTTCAATTCAAGATGATTGGAGCAGACTAGACCCGGAGATCTGTCCCCTAAAACTCCTCTTGTTTGTACGCTCAGTGGGCTTGTCTTCGGACGTAGTCTTGCTACAAGTCACTGAACTTATCGTGTAAACCAACACTGCATGTATGAAAACACTGCAGGCAACTTGGACTAGTGCCTTCGTGTGTGCAGCCGAGCGTTATTACTTGTTACAAGTCTTATGAACTTTGATGCGCCCTCATTTTCTTAAAATCAGTACCCATTCATCTAATTTATGAGTTAGGTATTAAATTTTAGTTTTCGTTTCATTCATAAATTATTATTGAATGCATGACAATTTGCATTCATAGATCACTAATAAGCTGAACTGGATGATTCGAATGACGAGTGAACTGGAAACTAATTTAGTGTCAGTGGAAAGAGTCAAGGAATATTCTGAGACACAAACAGAGGTGACGTTAATTATGTGTGATCAGTTATGATCAAACTGGTCACAAGATAGATCTTTTTCATAATGGTAGCCAATTTATTTATTTTATATGTATATTAATCAGCCTTAGTGACCTTGTAAGCGTGTGCAAAATTCAAAATAATTTTTATTCTAAAATGAGGCCAGTGAGGCTAATTAGCATACATGTAAAAGACTGATTTAAATCGACCGCCATTATGAAAGAGGTATTTGGTTCCATCGTTTCGAGTTTTTATTTCAACTCTTCATTCATATCAGTTTAATTTCTTATTATGGATGTCCATTAATGTTGAAAGTGAAATAACGAATTTTAGAGCTTTAAAAAAGAACATTCCGTAAGCTCCGGGTTCATTTCTATATTTCAAGTATTCTACCTACGGCAACAGGTCTTTTAAAAGATGTGAAGTGCATTCCTATTTCTTTTTAAGATAGGAAAAATAGAGAATACGAATAGATCCTTGAAATAGACTTTTTTTTATTCAAACCGGTGAATGTCTCACTTCCAATTCATATTTTGTTACACCCTAGGCCGAGAGGATCCTTCCAGACTGTCGTCCTTCACGTGACTGGCCGCAGAAGGGAGTGGTAGAGTTTAATAATTTTCAGTTGAGGTACAGAGAAGGACTGCCCTTGGTGTTAAAGGGGATAAGTTTTATCATCAAGCCAGCGGAAAAGGTATTGTAAAGTCTTGGGCATCAGTCAATCCCAGGAACGCCCATTCCCCCGGCATTAACATTTTGTGATACCGATGGGCCGGGGACAAAGGAGCTATAAGGCCCCACGGTACAGTAAAATCCTGACTCGTCCCCAGTCGTCTCTCATTTGACGAGAGGAGCGCGGCCGAGGGGAGCGCGAGGTGTGATGACCCCCTTCGTTCGCGCTTCTCTCGTTCCGAGTCTATCCCCCACGCGCGTCTCCCGCTTCTTGCTAAGAAAGACGACTGGGGACGAGTCAGTTCCAGATCTTATATAGCAACAGTTTATATAGCAACTACCTAGTTATCAGCCGTTTGACACACGGATACTCATTAAACAATAATGATGTCTTGTTTCTGCAAGACTTGTTATGTAATATGCTAATATTCTATTTACTGTTGTCTGATGAGTGTCAAAATAACGGTCAACGTATAAGAATGTTTACATTACACATTATGAACAATCGATGGAACTCAAAAGCTGTATATTAACAAGGTTACAGTAACAATGTATTTATTTGACGTAGATCGGTATCGTGGGCCGCACGGGAGCTGGCAAATCTTCACTGACTTTGGCTTTGTTCCGTATTCTGGAGAGAGCTGGAGGGAGGATTGTTGTTGATGGTATTGATATCGCTACGATTGGACTCCTGGATCTTCGATCAAGACTCACCATCATTCCACAGGTAATAACATAAAAGTAATAACAGGTATAATGTGCACAGTCTACCAGTCTGTGAATAGACCTCTTTAGCTTGTATGTTTTGTTTTACCAATGTAGGTCATGTGATGTTCTCGAGGGAATTTGTCCTTTGTCTTTTCATAAATTATGCATACATATGCACGTGAAGAAAACAAAATTTAAAAGAAACAGTTTTCTAGGGTAACATCACATGATCTACATTGGGAAAACAAAACATACAAGCTAAAGAGGTCCATTGCATCCTCTTCACACGACCCCGTTTTGTTTTCGGTTCTGTAGTTTCTTTGACCCACCCTACCCTTGCCAGCCTGTAAATTGTGTCACATGACTTCTTGCTTGCTGTTTCTGTAACATTATCGACGCACCTTATCCACGACAATCTTTGCATTGTGTTTCCCCTAAGGACCCCGTGTTGTTCTCTGGAACTCTCCGTGTGAACCTGGACCCTTTTGATAAACATACCGACGAGCAGCTGTGGAATGCACTGGAAGTGAGTCATTTAAGCAAATTCGTTTCGGGTTTGAATGGAGGCTTACAGCACACAATAGCTGAGGGAGGAGAAAATCTCAGGTACTTCAGTCATTTTTTTCTCTACATTTCAATAACGTAATTAAATTGTAGTCGAACCTCCATCTCTCTTCAACGGCCACGTCAACTTTCCTTGACGGCCACATACATACAGTACGTACATACAAGGTTTATGTATTCATGTTCTTTTTATGACCACCTCTTTGCAACGGCCACGTTTTGTTGGCTCAGGGCCGATGTTTTGTTGGCTCAGGGTCGATCTGTTCACTTAAATACTCTTATCACACTTTTAACGTTTCTGTCCCGAAAGCCCATCGGTTCACTCAAATACCCTTCAGTATTCAATATTCCCATAACGGCCACCTCTCTACTGATAGCGACCATGTTTTCTTCTCCCGGACACCAATCTGTTTTTTAACTTTCCTTTTTTGCTCTACTCCAGCGTTGGTCAACGGCAGTTGGTTTGTTTAGCGCGTGCGCTGCTCCGTAAAAGTAAAGTCCTTGTACTCGATGAAGCCACGGCCGCGGTGGACCTGGAAACTGATGAACTTATTCAACAGACGATTCGGCGAGAATTCTCTGATCGCACAGTGCTCACCATTGCTCACAGACTCAACACTATCATGGACTACGATCGGTAAGCGTCTCCTTGCATTTCAGAAGTGTGGAATGGGGTGGGCATGTTTTAATAATAATAACAATAATAATTAGTTAGACCAGGCTCGAACCACCGACCTTCAGGTTGAAAGTCCGACGCGCTAACCACTAAACCACCGTGCCTCCACATTTCATTATAAACTGAAGTGCAGCCAATTAAATATCAGTATCTGCTTAAAATCTGATCGTATTACAACTACGCGACATTACTTTATAACAGGGATTACTCTGCATGTATATCGCACCTATATTACACCAAAACGAAGGCCAACGAGATCTGAATTTAAAATATAATTAAAAGTTACTTACAGCCTTAAAATAATTCAGCAAGAATTTCACCACGCAATCCTGGGCCCTGATGCATAAAGCAGATCTAATATATTGGCAGGTTTTCCTTGTGCTCTGTTAGTATCAGTTCACGGGCACGTTAAGTCAGACAAGAAAATTGTCTTGAAAATGTTCGCTTAGAATGCTCAGGAAAAGATAAAAAAATAGTTGATCTCTTTCAATGCGATGGTAAACCCTTTCAATGCGCAAGAAACCCATGCATTCAAAAGTGCAGGAAAATCCTTTTAATGTACAGAAAAACACTTTTAATGCACAGGTAAACCATTTCAGTGCCCAGGAAAACCCTTTCATTTCGCATGTAAACCCTTTCAATGCACAGATACGCCTTTTCAATGCGCAGGAAAAACCTTCCAATGCACAGTTAAACCCTTTCAGTGCACAAGAAAACCCTTTCAAAAACTTACCAATTTACTGTTACTGTTTTCCATGATTATTTTCAACTCGGTCACGCCGTTTCTGATGTTACCGAAGAAGAGAACGTACAATAAATTGTTATGAGTTGGTCACGTTTGGTGTATCGCAATCATTGCGATACACCAAATACGCCTGTTGCGCATGTCATGATGACATGCGCAACAGGCGTATTTTATTTCTCTAGCCCTCGCGTAACTTTTGCTCGCACACCGTAGAACAGTCTGTTACTGAGGTTAATCGATAGGTATCAAAAACAGTGGTGCTGCTAAAAGTATCGACTACTTTTTAAAATGTTACTAAAAATGTGGTTGTTGTTCATCGTGGTGTGTAAGATAGGTAAACGATTTTTTCGTTTGTCTCACGATGGAGTCACTTTAAGATGTTGATCGCGACGTTTCGACTGCTATTACTGCTAGTCTTCATCAGGCGATGAGGTCGATTGGTTACGTGTCGCTTATGTAGCACGTTGGCTTGTTGCTATTGGTGCATTTCGATCCTCATTATTATTCCGAAAAGATGTTGTTCCCTCTCCGGTCCGATTTGATATCGGTCGGCTGTTATGCTTCTTGATTGTAGGCATCCAGGCTTCTGGAATTTCAATTCCACTATCTCTGTTGATGTTATTAGGATGAAGTCTTATGTGGATGGCCTCTTTAACTCTGCGGGTGTACCAGTGTGGGTCACGGTCAATAAACTTAACCTCGTCCCAAATAGGAAAATGCCCGGTCTTGTTAGCGTGTTCTGAAACCGCGGAGGTTTGAGTACGAGCAAGCCGTATGTCTCTATCGTGTTCTTTTATCCTTTCATGCATAGACCTCCCTGTTTCTCCGATATACACTTTGCCGCATTCGCAAGGAATCTTGTAGACAACACCGTCCTGTTGATTAGAGTCGAGGACGTCCTTAGGTCGTACTAAGTGTGACCTGAGAGTTGTGTCAGATTTGAAAACAGTGCGTACGCCTTGTTGTTGTAGGCAGCGGTGAAGAACCTCTGATACACCTTTGATATAGGGCAATACTGCAGTAGATTTAAAATCCTGCGTGGATTCCTTCTTTGTTGTTGGTCCTTTCGTTTTTGTGATTTTTTGTACAAACGAGGAAGGATATCCGTTAGAAACAAGAACCGACGACAAATGTTTCTTTTCGTTGGAGATAACTGATGGTCTAGTAATGAGGTGTTTGGCTCGGTCATACAGACATTTCACAATACCACGCTTAACTGACTGCGGATGGTGTGAATCATAGGCCAGGTATTGATCAGTATGAGTAGGTTTCCTATATACACTGGTAGTGAGAAGGCCGTTTGAGTCCCTTGTAACTGACGTGTCTAGGAAAGGGATAGTGTTGTCTTTCTCTGTTTCCATGGTAAAACGAATGGTAGGCTGTTGGTTGTTGAGATGTTGCAAGAAACCGTCGACATTGCTTTGATCTAATATGGTAAATGTGTCATCTACATATCGCTTCCAGATCTTAGGTTTATATGGCGAAGTTGCTATTACCTGTTCTTCAAATTCTTCCATGTAGATGTTTGCTATAACCGCGGAGACTGGACTCCCCATGGCTGCTCCGTCTTTTTGTTCGTAAATCGATCCATCGTACTGGAAATACGTAGATCTCAAAACGAAGTTCAAGAGGTCGGCAATCTGTGTTGGTGTTAGCGTTGTGTGGTCAGCAAGGCCGGGATCATTCTCTAGTTTTCGCAAGGTTGCCTGTACGGCACCTTCTATCGGCACATTGGTAAAGAGTGATTCTACGTCAAAAGATACCATGCCTTCGTTGTCCTGTATTTTTACATGGCTAATGGTGGACACGAAATGAGTAGAGTTGGCAACTGCATAGTCTGATTTACCTGTCAGTGGGGACAGGATATCTGCTAAGTAAGCAGACAAATCATAAGCGAAAGTATTGACACATGATACAATAGGTCTTAAAGGTATGTTGGTCTTGTGTGTATATCGGATATAGTGTATATCGGAGAAACAGGGAGGTCTATGCATGAAAGGATAAAAGAACACGATAGAGACATACGGCTTGCTCGTACTCAAACCTCCGCGGTTTCAGAACACGCTAACAAGACCGGGCATTTTCCTATTTGGGACGAGGTTAAGTTTATTGACCGTGACCCACACTGGTACACCCGTAGAGTTAAAGAGGCCATCCACATAAGACTTCATCCTAATAACATCAACAGAGATAGTGGAATTGAAATTCCCGAAGCGTGGATGCCTACAATCAAGAAGCATAACAGCCGACCGATATCAAATCGGACCGGAGAGGGAACAACATCTTTTCGGAATAATAATGAGGATCGAAATGCACCAATAGCAACAAGCCAACGTGCTACATAAGCGACACGTAACCAATCGACCTCATCGCCTGATGAAGACTAGCAGTAATAGCAGTCGAAACGTCGCGATCAACATCTTAAAGTGACTCCATCGTGAGACAAACGAAAAAATCGTTTACCTACTTTTTAAAATTTCCCAAATATCGTGATATAGTATCGGTATTATCCCACTCTTGCTCTATGGACTTTGGGCTAAGTAACGGTTTGTGAGCTCGAAAACAGGATTTGATTTTTACCAATCATTAAACGTCGACCAAATTAAGTTAGCTTCAACTTTTCAGTTATTTGTTCTTTTTTCAGGGTTATGGTTCTAGAAAACGGTTCTATCATGGAATTTGACTCACCTCACAAGCTCCTGGATCGAAGAGGACATTTTTATGGCATGGCCCGTGACGCAAGACTGAACACATCGTCGGTTAATTCAGATATTTAATTCGATAGCAGTGTTTGCCTGGGTGGAGATCTATCCTGGCGCAACATTTTCGCATCTTTGCTTGTCTGTGGAGCTCCCTCGATTCCGGTAACAAAATATTCAAAACCTCAAAAAACAGATCGGCAAACGAAAGGAGCCAGGAACAATTGTATTTAAGGGGTTTGATATGTCGCGAAATATTCCGAAAACGGGCTATTTATATGAAAGAATAAAAATTAAATTGAAATGGTGTGGTGTTCTGATAAAGGTGCCCAATTGTATATAAACGGCAAATTCCCTCACAGCCTGTCCCTCCCCCTTCTCTAATTATCTGTGGTGAAAAACATGCTGTGTAAACACAGCAACTCCTGCTATAATAGACACCTTTGGGATCACGATTTGGTGTCCGTTATAGAGACCTTAGCGAATAGCCTGTGTACAGTGCACAAGGCTGCGTTTACTGTGCACAAGGCTGCGTTTACTGTGCACAAGGCTGAGTCTACTGTGCACAATGCCGACAAGGATGGGTTTCTTGTGCCAAGATCATGAGAAGCGAATGAAGGAAAGACATTGCGATCGAAAAATAAGGCATTAATTCTTTCCTTCGTCCCAAGCAATTTATCTGTGAGCCTGGAAAAATCCATATCGTAAAAGCGCTTGTTTGTTGGCTGGTTACTTTTCTTCTTGCAAGCCAGGTTTTACGTGGGCGATCGATGTTCAGCGATTTGTTTTAGTTTCATGAAGGTCACATCCTAAGGATTTTCTCCGGCCAAGTTCATTGTTTTACATTTTTTATCGTGTCTTATGTTACAACAAAATTAGTAAATATTTTCAAAGTACTGTTGATATTAGAGCAATTTCTCAGATTTCACAACGGCCCGTGAAACAAAATCGAACAGTCATCGTTAAATAATCAAAAGTAAAAGAAAACAATGGAATTAGTGTCCATAACAGTCAAAGAGGTTGTTTTATAAAGAAACTGGTCGGTTGGGGCGTGAAACACAAACATTTGGTTTTGTTATCTGAGTTGATAGGGTAAATTGACCACGGTGGGGGGTACGGTGGGGGGTACGGTGGGGGGTACAGAGATTTAAAAGCTGATGTTTCGATCGCTTGTCCTTCGTCAGAGAAGTTTCCTCAGGCGAAGGGCTAGCGATCGAAACGTGAATCTCTTTCGCTGGCCATTTACGACCAAATTTTCGTATTGACTGCATTCAAAACTTTATATATCAAGGATATGCCGAGATATATACTTAATTATCTGACCCGCTGGTATCAAGATCTGTCAACTCAGGACTTAGAGGGACAAACAAGTTCAACATACCAAGGGTTTCAACAGCATCATATCGGTTACATTCCTTTAGACACTTTGTGCCTAGAACTTGGAATGACTTACCAGAAAAGATTAGATCAACTTCTGTTTTTGGAGATTTTAAAGTTTTGCTTAGTACTTTGTCTTTTATTAACACCTGTTGTAATTTTTGCTGACCTTGTTTTGTTTTGGTCTTTTTTAACTAGTCAATTAAGGATCTTAAAGTTATTTATTTAGTTAGTTAGCTTTCGGAGATATTTGCATATCTATGCCACTCTGTAAATCCTAATTAAATAAAGTCAATGTATGTATGTATAGAAGTGAAATCTGCAAAGGAACAAACGATAATGCTATAAACGATACGAGGGTTGTCCAATACACCCGAACTGAATCGGGTCGACTAAGGCTGTTGTCGACCCGACTCACCGGAAGTCATTTCGCAAGAGACTTAGAAAAAATACAGTATGAAGTTTATAGGAAGTTCACATTGTTTGATCGGTCCTTACAGTGGTCCGTTGCTTATCACTGTTAGCACTATCTCATAGTGTTTTTTTTACTAAGAGAAATAAGAGAAATGCAGTCGAACCTCCATTTTGACCACCTCTCCAAAGCCACCACCTCTCCTAAGTGGCTACCTCTCCTAAGTGACCACCTCTCCTAAGTGACCACCTCTCCTAAGTGACAACATCTCCTAAGTGGTTACCTCTCCTAAGCGACCACCTCTCCTAAGTGACCGAGGGGATGAAGTGACCACCTCTCCTAAGTGGCTACCTCTCCTAAGCGACCACCTCTCCTAAGTGGCTACCTCTCCTAAGTGGCTACCTCTCCTAAGTGGCTACTGCTCCTAAGTGGCTACCTCTCCTAAGTGGCTACCTCTCCTAAGTGACAACCTCTCCTAAGTGGCTACCTGTCCTAAGTGGCTACCTCTCCTAAGTGACAACCTCTCCTAAGCGACCACCTCTCCTAAGTGACCACCTCTCCTAAGTGACCACCTCTCCTAAGTGACCACCTCTCCTAAGTGACCACCTCTCCTAAGCGACCACCTCTCCTAAGTGACAACCTCTCCTAAGTGACCATCTCTCCTAAGTGACCACCTCTCCTAAGCGACCACCTCTCCTAAGCGACCACCTCTCCTTAGCGACCACCTCTCCTAAGTGACCACCTCTCCTAAGTGACCACCTCTCCTAAGCGACCACCTCTCCTAAGCGACCACCTCTCCTAAGTGACCACCTCTCCTAAGCGACCACCTCTCCTTAGCGACCACCTCTCCTAAGTGACCACCTCTCCTAAGCGACCACCTCTCCTAAGTGACAACCTCTCCTAAGTGACCATCTCTCCTAAGTGACCACCTCTCCTAAGCGACCACCTCTCCTAAGCGACCACCTCTCCTTAGCGACCACCTCTCCTAAGTGACCACCTCTCCTAAGTGACCACCTCTCCTAAGCGACCACCTCTCCTAAGCGACCACCTCTCCTAAGTGACCACCTCTCCTAAGCGACCACCTCTCCTTAGCGACCACCTCTCCTAAGTGACCACCTCTCCTAAGCGACCACCTCTCCTAAGCGACCACCTCTCCTAAGTGATCACCTCTTCTAAGCAACCACTTAACCAAAATACCAAATTTCTTCCAGTCAAACCACTATAGTCCAAACCTCTCGTAAGCGTCGGTGACCACTTTCAACGTTAAATTTTTCTATTGTTTTTAACCTCTGAAAAGCGACCACTCGCTCATTATAACATATTTCCAGTGTCACTGCAGAATCACATTGAATATACAGTCGAATCTCTCCTTACGGACACCTCCATAATATGGACACCTCTCTAGTACGGACAGTTCTCTTGGTCCCAAAGATACCAAAATTCATACATTCCCTACCTCTATAGTACAGACACCTCTATAATGCGGACACTTGGGCCTGTTCCTTTGGTGCCCGTATTAGAAAGGTTCGACTGTATGTGTTACAGCTGGTACAAATCCAATAAAACGATGATTTGTCCCTTGCATCAAAACTTGCTTGATAGGATAGGTGCTCATACACATTAAATTTATTACAGGTAATTATGATTCAAAGTGAACAACCCTGTGGTTACCCTGTGGTAACCCTGTGGTCCAACCTCTCGTAAGCGGCCACCTCGGCTTTGTCTTTTGGGTGGTCGTTACAGGCGGTTCCACTGTATTAAATGAACAATGGAAGTCTATATACTGATGAGGTAACAGTTTTGTGTAAGAACACTACCCTGCCGTCTGCTGCAATTCCATAGTTTTTCCTTCCTCCGTACTCCGCTGTGTCAGTACCCCCACCCTCCCCACGCCAGTCGTCGCCACAAGAGGCTTGGTTACCACTTATAACGGTCCCAGTTCCTCTCGCTTCAGCTATTTGGCTCCATTTTCGCTCCATTTTAGTTGTGTTTTGTTTTGTTTTGTGACGCTAAAAAAAATTATAAGAAAATCATCACGAAATTTAGCCTTTCAAATTTGTTATGTTTAATATTTCGAAGCGATGAAACGTAAGCTTGCAGGAAGGAAAAAGAAATTTTAATAGCTGACCTTGGGATTTCGTCGGAAGTCCAGATCGATTTCACGCTCACGAAATCAGCTTCAAATATTGTTTTATGGTCCCTATCAGCTGGTAAGTGATACTCCTTATTTATTATTTTATAAACAGCGAACCTCATAGGTCATAGACGCTTCAAAAGCAAAGATTCTTGCCGGCCGCGGTTTCATAATTGAGCAGTCGATCTCTATAACGTTTAAGCGGCGAAAAGCTTGTACTTTTGTTTATGAGCTTAAAATATTAATTTTTGGCTGCGTAGTTTGAACTCGTGTAAGGGTATCCTTTTGATATTCTCAATATTTTAAGAACACGTAAATCTAGGGAAGTCACCCATGGACTATATTTTATCTACTATACTCCTGTGAAGCGAATGCAGTTGTCGGTGAATATTACAGTTGTGTAAGTAACGCAATATCAGCGGGTGATAACATATTGGTGGGTAGTGAATGATATCACAGACTTTTTACAATTTTTGGTGATCCTGATCGCTTTTGCCTTCATAGGAATATATAATATTACCTCATTATGACCAGAGCGACAGTTAAGCTGTAAATCTAGGAAAGTCACCCATGGACTATATTTTATCTACTATACTCCTGTGAAGCAAATGCAGTTGTCGGTGAATATTACAGTTGTGTAAGTAACGCAATATCAGCGGGTGATAACATATTGGTGGGTAGTGAATGATATCACAGACTTTTTACAATTTTCGGTGATCCTGATCGCTTTCGCCTTCATAGGAATATATAATATTACCTCATTATGACCAGAGCGACAGTTAAGCTGATGCAATTTTTTGGGTGGAAATTGACATTAGCATACTGCCAACTCCTGATAACAATTTGGCATGTTTCAAATGTTATTCTTTTTTTAATACCAAACCAAGATGGCTGGACTACAGCGTGATTGTAATATTATTGTATTATTGCTTTCAGACATTCAAATTATTTACTTAATTTAATTTAACAATTGTTTCAAAGCAAAGCACCCCGGCCAAGGTACTGTTTAACATTATTTTATGACATATTCCAATGGATTTTAAATTAATGAATTAATGGGTAATGCTTATATCATTATCCATAAAAAATATTGCATTGGTTATTAACTCACCTGCTATTGCTGTGATGGATCTAGGGGAGAGGGGAGGGGGGAGGGGCCCCCTTATCTTGGATCCACCACTGTCCTGCTGTGACAAAATAGAACTTAGGGTGCTTACCATTTGTCAAAACTCGCCTGCCAGACTGGTCAGCTCCTCACTATAATATGGCTTTTTGAAGACCTACGTGTATTCCTACAAGTCAACTAAAAGGATGTAGGCTATTTTCAAATTGACCAGTCTGGCTGACCATGTCTGATAAATAATGGCATAATATTAATGAATTGAGCAGTCTAGCCAGCCAGTTCTGACAAATGGTAAGCTCTGGCCTTAGTTTAAGTTCATGGAGGTGCGGTGGTCTAGTGGTTAATGTGTTGGACTATCAAACTGAAGGTCGGTGGTTTGAGCCTGTCCTATGCCATCATGTTGTTTTCTTATACAAGAAACCCTGCTCCACGTTTTCTCTCTCCACCAAGGTGTATAATTGGGTACTGGCGACGTAATGCTGGGGGGTAACCTTTCGATGGACTAGCATCCCATCCAGGGGGAAGTTGTTATACCCTCAGTCACTTCATACTATATAAACCAGGTCACCCTGTGATGGACTAACATCCCATCCAGGGGAAGTAGTAATACTCCTAGTCACTTCACAGTATAAAAACCAGGTCACCCTGTGATGGACTAACATCCCATCCAGGGAGGAGTAGCAATACTCCTAGTCACTTCATAGTATATAAACCAGGTCACCCTGTGATGGACTAGCATCCCATCCAGGGGGGAGTAGTAATACTCCTAGTCACTTCATAGTATATAAACCAGGTCATCCTGTGATGGACTAGCATCCCATCCAAGGGGGGGGGGGAGTAGTAATACTCCTAGTCACTTCATAGTATATAAACCAGGTCACTCTGTGATGGACTAGCATCCTATCCAGGGGGGAGTTGTTTTACTTCTAGTCACTTCATGCTACAGAAACCAGGTTATTATAGCTCCAGTAGTTGTGGGCCATTAGGCTTGTATAGACTTACGTTTAGTTCAGGCAGTAGTGCATGCATCAGACATCTCCAAGGGCTACATTAATATCCCCCCACCCCCCTTCAGGGAAACACCCAGTACCCCTAGGTGCAGCAAAACCAAAACATGAAATTAATGGAAAGAAAAGGGCAATTAAACAGATCTGTTAGTGTACGTTTTCTTTGGTACCGCTACATTGTGCCTCTATCTTGGTTTCGTTCTCACTACATTTTTTTCTTTATTTAAAGATATGAACAAAAGGTCTTGTCAAAATCTAACTGGTGCAAAAGGGTTGTGTGCAAGTCTATTTGATGGCATCAACAGTAAGGAAGAAAGTAAGGGTGGTGGCTGTTCAGGACTTTGACCCATCGCAGCCTGATGACAGTATCTTGACGCAGGAGCTTGTGAATGATGCACCAGAGGCACAAGTTCAGTTGCCTTTTCACAAGGGACAGTGTTTTGAGATTCTTACCAAGAACATCAAGGGGTGGTGGTTATATGTGAGTCATATTTCAAGTGACAGGAAAGAAGGATTTATACCAAGCATTTGTGTTGTTCCTTTAAAGGAAGACCTGGACAATGAAAGGTATGTACAGTTAACGATGCCAAGCAGACATGTTACCCAGAAATAATAACATAAAATATAAATGAGAGGCAGTGATACTCAACTGACATGTCGACCGATACTCTGCCAATAGTAGTGTAGTATTGGCCGATATGTTGGTCAAGTATTGGCTGATATGTCAATTGACATTGGTCACCTCTCGATCGACATGCATGTTGGCTTATACTAAATTCAGTCAAGCTGCTAAATTGCTCTGAATTCCTCTTTTTTGTCCTATATATCTAGTTATTTT
This sequence comes from Cladopsammia gracilis, assembly GCA_022457155.1. NCBI lineage: Eukaryota > Metazoa > Cnidaria > Anthozoa > Scleractinia > Dendrophylliidae > Cladopsammia > Cladopsammia gracilis. The sequence goes on along the minus strand of JAJGOT010000249.1, from coordinate 905,699 downwards.
TTTGTTTCATCTTTCTTTTTTGGCTTCGTGTGAATGGAGAGTAATGAGGAAACTGAAGAACACAGAGTTGTAACTGGTGACCATACTGCCATTATGCTCACTCTGGCATCTCTTACTTGGAGACAAACATACAAAACTGTCAAAGAGTGCCTTAGTTTTAATGCCTATAAGTTAACAGAGAACTGACTTTTCCAAACATGTTACATTATTTGTTAGTAGTTGAAGAGAGAACAAATAAAGACAAGTATTAAGTTATGCCAAAGTTATGTCAGTTGCAATTATTTATTATTAGTTGAACAGAGAATAAATAAAGACAAATATAGTAATGCCAAAGTTATGTCAAAGATGCAATTATTTATTACCTGCTCAGTGCTTGTTCAGACCTCATGTTGCCTTGTCATGTCGCATTAGATATGTATTCAAAATGACAGCTGTTTCAGAGGTATAATATGAAGTGTCAGTAACTGTTTCCTTGCTCTATCCCCATATGGGCGCAGGCAAGAGACTCTTCTCTCATGACCCGCCTTACATTTCAGATTATTTCAGCAAAAACAAGGGTTAACAATCAGGCTTTTAGCCAGAAATTGAAAAGTGGGCGTCCTGAAGATATTTTCCATCATAAATTTTTAAAGGATTAGGTGCAATTTTCATGAATTTCTTCAAAAAGTGGGCGTCCACAGGACGTCTGGACACCCTGCTGGCTAAAAGCTTGTTAACAATACACCATATACCACTGACAGTTGAACAAAATACCACCGACAGTTGACCGATATACCACCGACAGTCGACCGATATAACACCCACAGTTGACCGATATACCACCCACAGTAGACTGATATGCTGCCAACAGTTGATCGTAACGTAACAGTCAAGGTGTCGGCTGAGTGTCGACTAATAGTGGCGACTGAGGTCTACCAAGTTGAAGAACATGTCGACTGACGCTTGGTCGAGTATCAGTCGACATATTGACCAAGTGTCGGTCAACATATTGGCGTTGGTCGGTGTCTGTCGATACTTGGCTGACAGGTGCCTTGAGTACACATGATTCAAATATTGTTATACATGTAATGTAGATTTTTTAGGATACATGTCCCAAACTACATGTTGGTAGTAGCTGTTCTTTTTCTAGACAGTCTCTGTACATTATAAATCCTGCAGTAGTACTTTTTTTTAGGCTTCATTATCTCATGGCGGGTGGTGAAGTATCTCCATCAATGGTTAATCAGGAGATGGAATCCAAATTTTTCCCAAAAGCAACATTGACTGCACCCAGTGAAAAACCTGTATCTGGTGAATCTGGCAGGGTAAGAACACAGGAAGTTTTGATCTCTGATACATGGTACTAGCCATTTAAAGTAGATAAATAAAGGTTGCCACAGTCAGGGAAAAGCAAAAATTTTTCAAGGTCAGGGAAAAGTCAGGGAATTTTGCAAGAGGTCAGGGAAAATCTTAGTTCTTGTCAAAGTCAGTAAAAAGTCAGGGAATTTTGTTTTCAGTTTGGTGAAGTCAAATGCCATGCATTCAAAATCCCGTGAAAATCGAAAATGAAGAGAAGAATATTGATGGTCTGCAAAAGAAGCTGAAGCAAATGTAATAGTGGATGTGGCTTATTTGATAATTTGCCTAATGCAAAGTCAGTGAAAAATAATTGTTTTGAGGTCAGTGAAAAGTCAGCCGGGGAATTTTTTATGTTCTAAACGAGTGGCAGCCCTGTAAATGTTTTTCTGGTCTGTGTTATATGCCTACTTGACATTGTTTACAGTAAATCAAGAGTTTAAATATTAGGGTTGGTCAGATTGAAATTAGTTTAGACTGTGGTTTTGTTAAACATCGTCTAAACTTGTTTAAATAACTGGCCCTAAGTCCTACATTTGGTTTTTATCATTGTCTTACATGTAGGATACTACTAGAAAGACATGCATGACAACATATCCGAATACACAGCATACAAATATACTCAGAAGCTTGCATGCAAAATGAAATTAAAAAGTGTTATCAGCCAACCAACCAAAACTCACTTGTTCCACTCACTCCTTTATAATGAAGGGTTGTCACTAATTTTTTAAGTGGCCACCAGAATCAAAAAAAGTTGCTGAGGAAAAAAATAAGTTCTATTAGTAGCATTGCCGTGTTTGTGTTTGAAAGTAACCAGGGCTAAGTCTAGTTGGCAGGGGAAATTCCCAGGGTAAAGTGTAGTAGGCGCGGGAAATTCCCTGGGCTAAGTGTAGTAGGCGAGGGAAATTCCCAGCTCCCACCCTAATAATGAGAGCCCTGATAATGGCTTTTACTAACAAATTGTAATACTTTTTGTACTTGTTTAGAAACCATGTCCTGAAGGAAGAGCCAATTTCCTTTCAAGATTGACATTTGGGTGGCTCAATAAGTAATACTGAACCATATGATATAAGAAAACTATTTAGCTTAAACTGTTTATGTTTAGGACATGTTCACTAGATTTTGTCTATCAATCTATTCATGTGTACCGGTATGTACAAATGACCCAGCGGGGTTCTCCGGATTTGTAGTGACAGGGATGTGCAAAGCATTTTGTTAGGTTTGAAATTTCAATTCCAGGATTTTTTTTGGGTAAGAACATTTTGGCATTTTGGGTAAGAACATTTTGGGTGGCTTGAGTGAAGTAGGAATTAGTGGTAAAGAATTGTTATCATGCATAGTGGCTGCATAGTGCTATGAATGAAGTACAACCAAACTTTTTATATCATTAATCCCTTCTGGGTATTTTTTAGGTTGGAAAATTCAGCATGGGATTTTTTTTTTGGGGGGGGGGGGAGGGAGGGAGGGAGGGGGGGTTAATTGAAGGGCTCCAGGCAAGAACGTCCTAAGTATGTTTTTGGCAACTTTCACTAAAGTTGTGTCTTTTAGGCCTTTAAATGCACAGTTTTGTCAAATTGATGATTTATTATAACTGTTAAGGTGCTTAAAACAGATCCAAAATGGGGAAGAAAATCCAGTGTTGGGCCTATGCATCTTTTCATTCTCTTCGAAAATAGAAGTTGGATGATTGATTAGTTATTGATTAGTGATTCATGATTCAGGATTCATGATTCATGATTCATGACCACCCGGCAAATAATCCTCCTTAGAGGGGTTGCTGTAAAGGAAGATAGATAGATTTGTTGACCTCGTTAAAATCCTTTCAGTCATCTTTACATGATCCAGTCATAATTTTGGTTCGGGGTTTTGCTGGAAGTCCAAATGAAATGGTGTGACTGTGGCTCGTGTGTAATGCTACCAACCTTACTGTATCACCAACAAAGTGTTCCTCTGAAATGGTTGGACTGTGGCTTGTGTGTAATGTCACCCACACTAACAATGTGTTCCTCTGAAATGGGCCGCCTGTGGCCTATGTGTAATACAACCCACCTTATCACTAACAATGTGTTCCTTTGAAATAGGTTGCCTGTGGCTCATGTGTAATGCTGCACTCCTCTGAAATGGGCTGCCTGTGGCTTATGTGTAATGCTGTACACCTTATCACTAACAATGTGTTCCTCTGAAATGGGCTGCCTGTGCCTCATGTGTAATGCTACGTCCCTTATCACTAACAATGTGTTCCTCTGAAATGGGCTGCCTGTTGCTCATGTGTATTGCTATCCACCTTATCACTAACGATGTGTACTCTGAAATGGGCTGCCTGTGGCTCATGTGTATTGCTATCCACCTTATCACTAATGATGTGTTCCTCTGAAATAGGCTGCCTGTGGCTCATGTATAATGCTACCCACCTTATCACTAATGACATGTTCCTCTGAAATGGGCTGCCTGTGGCTCATGTGTAATGCTACCCACCTTATCACTAACAGTGTGTTCCTCTGAATGAGCTTCCTGTGGCTCATGTAATGCTACCCACCTTATCACTAGCGATGTGTACTCTGAAATGGGCTGCCTGTGGCTCATGTATAGTGCTACCCACCTTATCACTAATGGCATGTTCCTCTGAAATGAGCTGCCTGTGAGTCATGTGTAATGCTACCCACCTTATGTCACTGACAGTGTGTTCCTCTGAAATGGGCTGCCTGTGGCTCATGTGTAATGCTATCCACCTTATCACTAATGATCTGTTCCTCTGAAATGGGCGGCCTGTGGCTCATGTGTAATGCTACCCACCTTATATCACTAACAGTGTGTTCCTCTGAATGGGCTGCCTGTGGCTCATGTGTAATGCTACCCACCTTATATCACTAACAGTGTGTTCCCCTGAATGGGCTGCCTGTGGCTCATGTATAATGCTACCCACCTTATCACTAACGATGTGTTCCTCTTAAATGGGCTGCCTGTAGCTTGTGTGCAATGCTACCTATCTTTGCCTACCTTATCACTATTAAACTATGTGTTCAGCTGGAATGTCACTGATCACCTGATGCACCTCAGAAGCCTGTGGTGCGGGTTAGAGGAGGAAACAAAGGAGGCGATTATTAATTGGTTTAATGAGTCTATTACATTCTATTTGCATTCAGGCTGATTATAACTGGCTTCAAGAGACCTCTACATAATAATGACTTGTGGTCATTAGATGAGAAGAATCAGTCAAGTCACATTGTACCCAGACTTCACAGGGAGTGGGAGAAAGAATTGAGGAAATGCCGCAGGTGAGTGGCAAGACATAGAATGGATCAGTGTTTTTACCAGGATTTTCTGCACTGGGGTCCACAGGATCCATAGAGAAGCTAAAAGGGGGTCATGAGGGAGAAAAGCGGGTCACAATTTTTAGACACAATTAACTCAACATTTTATTCCAGCAAATACCCCAAACAAACTTAGATAATAAATGTTCTGGGTGCTTTCTAAAGAGGCCATAACCAATCAAATTTTGGCTTATATTATAGAGAAATGTACGTTCGTAATACGTTTTCTGCCCCCCTTTTTTATTTTATTTTATTTTATTTTTTTGCTTCTTTGCGCCCTTGGGACCCCTTGGGCTTATAATAGTGTGGCATTCCCCGAAAAAGTGCGGCAATGCCACAATGCCGCGGTCTGATAAGAACACTGATGGATGTATAGAACCAAGCATTGCTGTCCTGGATTAATATAACTTTTGGTAGCAGAATATTGGGGGTACATTGGAAGGGAGAATGGCAGGTCAGGAGGAGATCATTGTCAATTTTTGAGGTTGTTATGAAGTAGTGTCAGGGATGGGGGATCATCACTTTCTCTGAAATTTGCTGGCAGTGTTGAACAATATTTTGCACAAGGGTAAATTTAAGCAGCAGAGCTATAAAAAGATTGTGGGGAAATAAAGTCACAAAGGTTTTATGCCCTTTAGAATTTTTAGTTAAAATACTAAATAACTGTGCTAATGTTTACACTTTAGGAAAAACAAAGCTCCTGCACAGTTGGTTGAACAGGAATCAGAAGCACTGCACCTTGAAGGAGGGGGTGATGTAAGCTTTGCTGGAAAGCAAGCCTATGATCAGCCATCACTGGTTAAAGCTTTGATGAAAGTGTTTGTTCCCTATTTTGTGACTGGCGTTTTCTTCAAGTTGATCAATGATGTCTTGCTATTTATTCAACCGTATCTCCTTGGGTATGTTAACTCAATTCATAACAGCATTAAACAGAAAAGCAACATCCTTTCTTTCTTTGAAGGTAGTTTCAACCGCGCATGCATGCAACAAGTTTCTGTTTCTGCAATAGCATGAACTGTTTTAAAGCAGATTCTTAACGCATTTACAGAAAGCATTTTCTCTACTTCTTGAGTGCCTCTTACAGTTTTACATTTTATTAAAAAACAGAAAAATTAATGTGAAATTGTTGATTGGTAAAAACTAGGAAATGTAAACGATGATTGAATGATATGTACGACATTATTTATGATTTTTAAGAGGCAAGACAACATTCTTTTGCGTCTATGAATGAAATCCTTAAGTGTGACCATTCAAATGAAAGCTACTGAGCAGTACTTTCCTGTGGTACTGTTTATTATGCTGTACAAGGTGGTTCTAACTTTTGAGTCTGTGGATGAAATCCTAAAGTGTGACCATTCAAATGAAAGCTATTGAGCAGTACTTTCCTGTGGTACTGTGTATTATGCTGTACAAGGTGGTTCTAACTTTTGAGTCTGTGGATGAAATCCTTAAGTGTGACCATTCAAATCAAAGCTACTGAGCAGTACTTTCCTGTGGTGCTGTTTGTTTCTAAAAAGTTTGTAAAGTGATTTTTTTTTATATTGTCAGCTTTGGGAGTGTTGGTTATGGCTTGAATGTTTCTGTTTTACAGACTCCTGATAGAGTACACAGAGGATAAGGGGATTGATGCTGACACATGGAAGGGATATGTGTATGTACTTTGTTTCCTTTGTGTAGCAACTCTTCGGGTGACAGCAGTACAACACGGGCTTCACGTATCATTTACAACAGCAATGAGAGTGCACACAAGTATTATTGGCGCCGTTTATGCCAAGGTAAATCATTAATAGATGTATGTTGACAGGAGATAAAATCACTGCACAAGCTTTTGTTTGGGAAAGTGGCTGTAGTTACAAAGAAGATAATGTATCAATGGGAATGCCTTAAAAGGTACGGATCAACTGCATATGAATCAAGAGTGAGTAGATATATGTACCTCATCATCATCATCATCATTTGATCTCAGCAACAATCGTGTCAAAACACCAATAGAGCAAGCATGTCTCGTTATTGTGCCCAGTCTGCTGCCATGGACTGTAGTTCTTGTTCGCACCACAGTATCCTGCAACCGTGTGTAGCACCTTCCCTGATGTAACTACTATTTACACTGTATGTACTATATGATCATTAATCACAAGTGGATATATAATAGAGGATGTCATATAAAGGCGGGGATTTACTATATTCGTTAATAACAAAGTGGATATATAATAGGGGAGGTCGTATAAAGGCGGGGATGTACTATACGGAATATTTAACAACTATTCACCGAAGTGGAGGTGGGTAGTGGTGGATATTTACCGAGCCACGAACTCATTTATTCCTGTCAACGATTACAATTTTCGCGCCCAAATTGCTGGGAGGTGAATAGCACTTGCTATTCCGAGTTTCAGTAGCCAATCAGAGCGCGTCAACAATGCTATCCACTGTTCCAGTATATACTAAATACCGTCAATCCGACCACGCTGTTAATGTCACCAATTTGTTTATGCTTCCTTAGTGGACATATGAATGGGATTTTGTACAGACTACTCTCACCTTGCAGTCATTGTGTACAGGAGTGGGAGTCCCAATGAATAATTAGATTCACTGAAAACAGTTCCCACTGCTACGAATTATATTGCATGATTGTGAAAGTGTCCGTTATAGCAAGAAGTGACTGTACATGTATGGGTACGACCCTCATACCGAAGTTTTTTTCGCAGGCCTGTCGTATTGTAAGAAGAGCTGCAAGTAAGGAGCTGTACAGGTCATAATTATGATAAACTGTATTTTTGTTTTCCTCTTAAAATCCCCAGGCGTTGTCACTGAGTCACCTCTCCAGAAGACTGTCCACAGCAGGAGAGATGGTGAACCTCATGGCTGTAGATGCGCAGCGTGTTATGCAGCTTGTACAGTCATTCAATCAGATCTGGGCAGCACCCCTCCAAATCTGCGTCGCCATCTATTTCCTTTACGTCACTATGGGCGTGTCCGTTATGGCTGGAGTGGGCATGCTTGTACTATTAGTACCGCTGAACCTCCTTCTTGCACGACTGGTTAGGAAGATTCAGGTAAAACATCTTTATATACAAGCTTATAGCATTAAGAGGACGAAGGAGCGGGCTGCATCTACTCAATCACATAATGGTTCACTCGTAAAAAGACATCGCTACTTCAGGTTTGCATTGCCTTGTCACAAGAGTGCAAAGCATTTACTTGCCCAGACTTGGCAAACCAACAAAATTGATGGCTATGGTATTATTAACGATTTCGTGGAGAGACATAAAAAAGTGCATTTTCAGAAACTCCCTTCAGTTTCTTGGTAATAGGTTTGCAAATAAAAGTAAAATCCGCAAAGGACCGCAGTTCATTGTAGGTTTGCAAATTCCCGGCAACGTACTTACATTGTATTGACAGGAACTGCGGATGCGTTTCACATTTCAGCTAAACTGACTGGAGCATAACAGGGTGATACATGGCTAACAGGCCTTATTTGCTCTGTATTACAGTGCTTATTGCACGTGTCACCCCTCACTGATGTTACGTATTATTATTGCGTTACACATTTGAGCTAAATTGACCAGAGCATAACAGGGTGGTACATGGCTAACAGGCCTTATTTACTCTGTATACCATTACAGCGGTTATCGTACGTGACAGTCCCCTCGCAGGTGTTACGCATTAAGGATTCAACGAGAACACTGAATACTGTAAACACACACTTGATTTACGCTAACACTTAGGTGTACTCAAACATCAACTTTTTAACTCTGCTATAGTTAAACTTTAAGTAATTTAAGGTGGTTGTAAAATGTTACTTAAGAGTCCCGACATTTAGATGTAGTAATAATGTGCTGCTCTATGAAGTCATCATGTGTGGCCACTCTTCTTAGTAACAAGTTCAATGTGGTCTTATGTGTTTTACTTGTCATATATGAAGTCATCATGTGTGACCACTCTTCTTAGTACCAAGTTCAGTGTGGTCTTAAGTGTTTTACTTGTCATATATGAAGTCATCATGTGTGGCCACTCTTCTTAGTAACAAGTTCAATGTGGTCTTAAGTGTTTTACTTGTCATATATGAAGTCATCATGTGTGGCCACTCTTCTTAGTAACAAGTTCAATGTAGTCTTAAGTGTTTTACTTGTCATATATGAAGTCATCATGTGTGGCCATTCTTCTAAACAATAAGTTAAACATAGTCTTTAGTGTTTTACTTGTTCTTTTATTTGCAGGTGAATCAATTGAAACACAGCGATGAACGCATTAAGCTGATGAATGAAATTCTTAGCGGGATAAAGGTTTGGAAATTTTTATTAATTTTAGTGTAAGGAGAATATGATAAGAAGTCTGTCAGAGCGATCTTTTCCCTGAAACTTGCTGTGCAACAATACTGCGTTGTAATTTTCCGCATGAGCAGTAAAGCGTGCAATGTTATGGCAAAAAAGTCGCTTCTTCTTTCTTCTACTTGCAGCATACACATTTGTAGCGCGACAAATTGCGTGTAACAGCGGGCTGCAACTCACAATAAAACTGTTGCACTACGTACTACAAAATGTCCCCCGTGGTACTTCAACGCCTATGAACAAAAATAATGTTCACTCCACATGATCTGTCACATGATAAATCGATTAATAAGGGTGCTTTATTCATGTTGGGACACTTGTATTCGGTGCTTATATTTAGCGACAAAGACGCGATATGTCAACAGCAGTGCGCACACAGGCTTTACCGTCGCGCTGTAAGCAAGCAAGAACGGTGTTTCCACCAATCACAGCCGACCATCGTGATACCAATATTGATGCGTAATCAGTCGACCTCATCTCCTGATGAAGACTAGCAGTTTAAGCAGTCGAAACGTCGTGGTTAACATCCTAAGTTGAGAGACAAACGATATTACACTTTATTATTGCGCCTTACCACGATGAACAATGACCAACTCTCTCAAGAAAAGTGCGCATTGAAAGTTAAAGTTGAAATCAAATCAAGTTCAGATTAATGCACGTGTTAATTGCATGCGGTCTTTGTAATGAAGACATTTATCAGAGTGGCCAACCTAACACGTTTTTGTACACTCTAGGTTCTTAAATTGTACGCCTGGGAGGAATCCTTCATTAACAAGATCACAGAGATCAGGAATAAAGAGCTGCGCCACCTGACCAACAGTATGTACCTGAATGCAGCAGTTTCCTTCACATTTATTGGCGCTCCGTTCTTGGTAAGTATGTTTATTTTGTTGTTGTTGTTTTTTAATCAGATTAACACTTTTAAAAACCTGTGAACCCCTGCAATGCAAGATTAGAGTAGAACCTTTGAAGCCTGTATTTAGTGCAGATACCACGCAGCTTTTAACAACCTCTAATTTCATTGGACCCGGGTATCACGCAGCTCTATTGTTTTCTGGGCTAGGGTCCATTGTTGTGTTGTTTGTTCTATTGTTTTCTCAGCAAGTCAGAGAAGACCTTGCATGTGAGAGCTGCGTACTGACCCATTTAGTGTGGCTCTAACTTTTAAGTTTGTTGACGCAATTCCTGTGGTGCTGTTTATTATACTGTACAAGATGGTTCTAACTTTTGAGTCTGTGGATGAAATCTCTCACAGGTTTCTCTCGCCACCTTTGCTGTGTACGTGTTGATAGGTCACGAATTGACAGCAGCTAAAGCCTTTGTAGCAATCGCGTTGTTCAACATACTGCGTTTTCCTCTTTCCATGTTGCCAAGAGTCGTAATGAGTTTTATTCAGGTGAGTTGAGTTTCTTGTAGTTATGTACCAGGACTGACTTGAGATATTTTACTTTGGACTAAAATTTAGCTCATTAATTTTTGTTAATGACTGTGCTTTTATAGGCTCAAGTATCAATTCATCGTCTGGAGGAGTTTTTAAAACTTGGTGAAATACAGCCTGAAAACATCATACGGAACATACCCTCTCACTGTAAGTAAAGTCATATTGCTGGTAACCCTTAACCTCAAAGAGCGGACATGAATCAAAATTAACAACTTGTGCCAAGTGCGGGAAAACATGCAACTGGTTTAACAACTTGTGCCAAGCGCGGGAAAACATGCAACTGGTTTAACAACTTGTGCCAAGCGCGGGATAACTCTTGTATGACAAGCCAGGAATGGTTTTTTTTCAGTGGAATTTGTTTCGTCCAATTAGAGCAGTTTTCGATGCAGAGTCGTAAAACCAAAACCAATATAACTACTTTGACCAATCACAACAGACGCAGACAATCCAATGAACCAAGCGGAACTCGAAGCAAATACATGTAGTCGTCGCCATGCGCGGGAAAACGCGTGCGAACAAGCCACAATTGGTTTTGGTTTAACTTTTGATTGGTCGAGAAAGTGGCGCGAGATTTTTTACCCAATCACAAAGCTTAGTAATGCAAAACCAATGCAATCGCGAAATTACTTTCGACATACAATTTCAAATCGCTTTGTATAGCTCTTTAAAAGCAAATTTTGCAAAGGAACCTAGTCGTAAATTCCCTTTGACAAGATATCAATACATTTATTTTATCAGCAGGCTCCAACCTTGCAGTTCATATTGAGAATGGCTCCTTTTGCTGGGAAAGAAACGATGACATTCCTGTTTTAAGAAAGTAAGGAAAAAAGTGTTTGCTGTGTGATTGTATCATTCTTTTTCCTTCCCTTGGCTTCGTATTCAGTTCCTAACAGAACAAAGTTGACTTTGTTATTTTAATTTATGCAATCGTCTTTTTCTGTTCGTTACATAATATCTTATTCTTTGTTTTGTTTTATTTCTGCAGCATCAATGTTAAAATTCCCAGTGGTTCACTTGTAGCAGTAGTAGGTCAAGTTGGATGTGGAAAATCTACTTTGCTGTCTGCTATTCTTGGAGAAACAGAGAAAAGAGACGGCAAAGTTTATGTTGAGGTTTGTTTCTCTTTAGCGAATTTTGGCGATTAGGTTCTCAATTAACCCCTTCACTCCCAAACCTTAACTTCCTAGTCCCGTAGCTTGTTGTTCCGTCCGTCAGTCAATTTCGTGCTTATTAGTAAAATTAAAGTAAGACTTTGCTCGGTAACCGGTCGTTTTGCTTCAAGCAGTTAATGTTTATATATAACTGGATTAGACCAAGTTAAGATATGACTGCGCATTGTAACGAATGCAAGCCTGTATATCAGTGACCGGTTTTAATATAGGGAATAATTTCAGAAGCGCGCGCAAGAGGCACGCACATGCACCTCACGCGAGCATCCCCTATAAAATTGCACGCTATATTACGGTTAGTATTGCCTAATATCTACCTGAATCACCTTGGACACCTTATTGAGAATTATATAACGCAAAAAAGAACAATGACATGTAAAATGAACGAACGAACTTTACTTTTCAGTCGTGTGGAGGAGTATGTGGATGTTATTACTTTTGCGACTGCTATGAAAGGCCACAAAACGAATTTGTGGAAAAGATGTTATAGCAGAATGGCGTTGTTGCGAAATGACTTTGCATCCAAGTGACATTGCAAGGAACGAACGAAGGCGAGTGGGTGACACTTCAGAATTACCACATTGGGCAATTTGTCACCCTTCAAAATAAACACTTTCCGTTTTCACTGCATATGAGAAACAAAATAATATAGGAATACCAGTTTATGTGCAACAGCTTTATTGTTATCCTTTTGTTTTTGTTAATTTTTTAGGGAAGCTTCGCTTATGTCCCTCAGCAGCCTTGGATCCAGAATGCAACGCTACAAGAAAATGTGTTGTTCGGGCAGTCACGTGACCCTCAGCGTTATGAGCACGTGATTAGCGCATGTGCCCTCACTCCTGATATCGAGATTTTACCAGCTGGAGATCGGACAGAAATTGGCGAAAAGGTGGGGAATGTTCTCACGTGAAAGATGAGGTAGTTATTTCTTTTTTCGCGTGTTCTGGATTAGACAAATGTGTTCTCGCGATATAGCGCTAAATTGTGCGGTCTTTTCATTTTTATATACAGTATCAATGGTTGTCCTGCCCAATGGACAAGGGGCATTAAGCTGGTCCTGTAGTTAGAACTCAAAGACTGAAGATCCTTGAAGTTTATAAATATGCTGTTCTTTTCGATCAGTAATGACTCTTTAAGTATCTGCTAAGATACAGTTTGCTGTGGCTTTTACTTTGCTTTGCATTCCTCCTTCTCTGTTCTACTTAACAACCACCGACTGTTGTAAATCCAAAACTGGATAATCTCTCTGGCCAATTAAAACACGCAGAAAATCCAGTAAATAATAACTCTGGAACCCGAAACAAATAAATAAATAAACCCTGCAAAATGCGTGCGAGCAAATAACAATTGTTTACGGTTTTACTTCCGATTGGTTGAGTGAACCAAAGCAAACTCAGATGACTTTCGAGTGTAAACCACCCTGATACCACCCCTGGTACCACCCCTGGTACCACCCCTGGTACCACCCCTGGCACCACCCCTGGTACCACCCCTGGTACCACTCCTGGTAATTTCAATTATAATTTCTGTTTACTTTCTATTCGTTTAGGGCATTAACCTGAGTGGTGGGCAGAAACAGCGAGTGAGCTTGGCTCGTTCAGTGTATTTTGACGCTGATATTTACTTGCTGGATGATCCGCTCAGTGCTGTTGATTCACGTGTTGGAAAACACATCTTTGATAATGTTCTTGGTCCTGAGGGATTACTAAAGCAAAAGGTACAAGTCGATCCTAATGTTGACCAAGTTCCGATTTGAAAACAATCCATTCATATACTTCATTTCCAATACAAATTCCATTTTGTAAATTATTGAAATGAATTCTACATCAGCACTCATTTGCTCCAGTGGGTGAGAGCTTGATACTGTATTCACCGAATCTTCATTTTACTTCAGTTTTATATGACAACTCATTGGCAACTCGTTGGTTTTCGAAAGGTTCCTCACAAGTTTGGGGAAACAGCTCCACGTGCAGTTTATCAGTTACGTTCACTATATTTTCATTAGCGAAGCAGTGATGTCATAAATAAATCAATTCACCTCCAGCTCTATTTCATTTCAGACTCGTGTTCTTGTGACACACGCTGTGCAGTATTTACCATATATGGATCAGATCATTGTTCTTCAAGATGGTGCAGTCTCAGAGGTATACTCCTCACCCCAACTCTCCTCCCAGAGATATACTGGTCTCCTCTCCCCACCCCTTTTCCCAGAGGTATACTGGTATCCTCACCCCACCCCTCAAACCCTCTCCCCACCCCTCCTCCCAAAGCCGATTTAAACGGTTCAGTCTCTATTAAGTAATGATCCGCATAAGAAGGAAAGCGCTGAACGGCAATGCACGATGGAATGTCAACTTTTTTCATTGTTACAACTAGTGATCTCATTGGCCTAGACTCAAAAAGTGCTAAAAAGTTAAGGTTCAAGGTGCATTTTGTCTAATGTTTTTAAGGTTTCAAGTAATTTGAGACCCAATCGCACAACATGCATTGTATTTGGGGAACTTCATCAAATAAGCAAAATTATTAGCTATTGTCTTCTGCTATTCTGATTGGTTAAGCATGAACATTTCCTAAAATTTATTTGACGCAAATGGATTTTCTTTATTTTTATACTGAAATATAATTATGAACCATCAGCCCCTCCTCTATTCTTGAAATCAAAGGTATTCCATGTGGGAAAGAGCCAATGCTGCAGAACAATGAAGTTTACGGTAGTTCTTATGTGGAGCATTACTTAATAACTGTCGCATGGCATTTTTGTAACCACACATAAACTTGCTGGGTTTTTCCACTACGAAAAGCATTTTCTGTTTGCCCTCCCCCATTCTTTTAATTATGGTCACATGGCCATGTTTCTTGTGCATGCGCAAATTTCATTTCTTTTACTCGACGATCCATGAAGGGAGAGGTGAAGTGCTTGTATTGTACAATAGTTTCTTTTTGTAAGCGAGTTCAATGACGTCTACCTTGAAGGGGCTATGTCGCAAGGTGAGTCTGCGCAATGAGTTCCTGTCATGTGACGTCACTTGACGTCACACATGTCAAATTTCTATTGTTCCCTCCCGGATCGCGGCAAGTTTTATCGCGCTTGCACTCGTGTCGAACCACGCGAGGTAAACAAACACACGATCGATTTCGGTTTTAAATTCCCCCCAAAGTTCCACCACTACTGGAAGACATCGAATTTTTCGAAGGTACGACTAACAAATCGCAGAAATAATTTACCAAAAATCTAGCCAAGTAAATACTCTAACTAATTTGTAAACTTGAGATCTATCCTTCCACGCAATACGACGGGATGGAACGGATTGCAGCGAATTCGACAGTAATGGCCGCCGCCTTGATAAAAAGCCACCGGACGTTTTTCAAGTTGTTAGTTCCCAGTACTCACCCGCCATCCTCGCGACATAGCCCCTTTAATAGCCCTTATAGTAGTGCGTCTGAATCGCTTTTGTCTTCCAACAACGACGACGCAAACTTATAGACGTGTTCATGAGTTAGCATCGTGTTTAGTGATTGAACTTTTAGATTATTTTTGTTGCCTTGTAGGTGGGGACTTACACAGAGCTGACGTCATCTCAGGGCTGGTTTGCGGAATTCCTCGATACTTACGCTGGTGAAAATGGTTGTCATGACAACAAAACAATAAGTAATGGTATTGATTTCAACCTATTTCTTTCTGGGGTGCAACCTTTAATCTTGAACGTGGTTCGAACTTTTGAGGTGGTGGTTTAATTTGTGAGTTGCGTCTATTTGAATATAAACTATTTAGCAGAAATCCTGAAGTGTGACCATTCAAATGAAAGCTACTGAGCAGTACTTTCCTGTGGTGCTGTTTATTATGCTGTGCAAGGTGGTTCTAACTTTTAAATCTGTGGATGAAATCCTAAAGTGTGGCCATTCAAATGAAAGCTACTGAACAGTACTTTCCTGTGGCACTGTTTATTAAGCTGTACAAGGTGGTTCTAACTTGAGTCTGTGGATGAAATCCTAAAGTGTGACCATTCAAATGAAAGCTATTGAGCAGTACTTTTCCTGTGGTGCAAGGTGGTTTACGCTTTGTCCTTTGTGGATTAAATTCGTAAGTGTGATCATGCTATTGACCTTTATTTCTCTGTGAAGCTGCACTGTGATTGTTTTATTATCCTCAAACTAAGTTTAAGATGGAAGGAAATAGGTCGTGTTATTTATATCCACAGCATAAAGCTGTTCTTTGTTTCTATAGTTATGACAGAGAGGAAACAGACAAACAAGGAAGTTAATAGCCCTGGTGCATCTGAGAGGGAACAGACAAACAAGGAAGTTAATAGTCCTGGTGCATCTGAGAGGAAACAGACAAACAAGGAAGTTAATAGCCCTGGTGTATCTGAGAGGGAGCAGACAAACAAGGAAGTTAATAGCCCTGGTGCATCTGAGAGGGAACAGACAAACAAGGAAGTTAATAGTCCTGGTGCATCTGAGAGGAAGCAGACAAACAAGGAAGTTAATAGCCCTGGTGCATCTGAGAGGGAACAGACAAACAAGGAAGTTAATAGTCCTGGTGCATCTGAGAGGAAGCAGACAAACAAGGAAGTTAATAGCCCTGGTGCATCTGAGAGGGAACAGACAAACAAGGAAGTTAATAGCCCTGGTGCATCTGAGAGGGAACAGACAAACAAGGAAGTTAATAGCCCTGGTGCATCTGCAAAAAATGTAACGTACCATCGATCAGTCAGCTGTCATCTCCTTAGCAACCAGCCTCGACCACGTGACCAAGCTGTCCAATCTCGCAGTGAAGTTAACTTAGCCAGACTTGTTGCTGACAAACGCGCTGCGAAACATTCTCCAATTAAACAATTACAAAAACTCGAAAGGCAAGGCAGTTTAGCTAGTCTACGTTCGTTAAACAGCTACTTATCGTTATGTGACGGTATGAATGTGGATTATTTGGTAGAGGAAGATTCTTTGTTTAATAATGAACCTGAGGACGGTGATGGGATACTTTTACAAGTGAAGCCAAACCTGCGCCAGCGGCAAAGTATGGTCAGTGGTGTCTCTGTGAATAGCTTATTGTCATTGGTCGAGAAGGATGGTCACGTGACTGATACTGCAGCACCTGTAGGTAATCCAGCAATCTGTATAACGGCCACTGAAGACAGTGAAAGGGAAAACCTGGTAACGAGAAATACTGAATTTCCAACTGAAAAAAGGAAAGAAAGAAGCGAGACAGCAAGAACGACCTCAGATGAAAGATCGCAGACTGGAAGGGTAAGTGGTTTACTTGTCGTCCCCATGACAAGAAAAAGAGTGGATGTCGAAGAAAACCCAGTGAGTGATCATTCAGATGAATGCTGTTGAGCAGCACTTTCATGTGGTGCTGTTTATGTTTGCAAGGTGTTAATGAATCCTCAGTATGACCATTGAAATTACAGCTCTTGAGCAGCACTTTAATGTGGTGCTGTATAGTTAACAACACTTGCAAAATGGGATTTAGTATTTTTTCCATTAATTTCGATCCTGATCGCGTTGTGGAGTGAGGCTTTCTCGTTTTTTTGTTACCAGGTAACCATCTCAGTTATAATGACATACGCTTGCAGCCTGGGAATCTTCTGCTCGATACTTACTCTTTTTTGTGGCCTCGGCGCCGAATCTTCGCTCATCGCATCACGCATATGGCTGGCAAAGTGGAGCTCCACGAATGTCACGACATCACAGCAGCGTGACACCTTCCTTGGCGTGTATGGTGCCTTGGGTGCGGGACAGCTTGTATTTATCAGTGCTATGAATATAGTTTTAGCTTACAGTTCGATGAGAGCAGCAAGGAATTTGCATTACAGACTTCTTATCAACATAATGCACCTACCCATGCAGCTCTTTGAAAGTACACCTCTTGGCAGGATTGTGAACCGATTTTCAAAAGACGTTAATTCTGTTGATGACAAGATTCCTCCTATTCTGGGCAGATGGATAAGAACGTTCTTGTCCACTCTCGGGAGTATTGTTGTGATCAGTTATTCCACGCCGTTGTTTCTCACGTGTGTTCTGCCCTTGGGTATTATTTACGTCCTTATTCAGGTATGTTAAAAGTGCTAAAAAAGGATTAGTAGTATAAGGGTTCGATATAGTGTGTGACCAATCAGGAAAGCGGATTTCACACACGTGACCAAAATGGAGGAAACGAAGTCCGACCTGAGTTCTCCAAGGCAAAGCCTTGATTAAGTTACCCATTGGTTGAATAACTGAGCGATCGACGAACTGACTGACTTATTGAATGATCGACTGACTATCTGACGAATTGATTGAGTGATTAATTGGTTAATCGAGTCACTGATTACTTAACTGATTTCTCCAGAGATTTTACGTGTCTACGTCACGTCAACTTAGGAGAATCGAGTCGGTGAGCCGGTCGCCAATCTATAATCACTTTTTTGAAACCATCAACGGCACCAGCACCATCCGAGCCTACTCACAACAACAGAGGTTCATTATGGAGATCCATCGGAGAGTGGATGAAGCGCATACAGCACATTACCCTGCTATCTCTGCAAACAGGTAACTTGTTCATAATGCGGCCTTTCCATAAATATTAAGAATAAGAATAAGAATAAGAAACTTTATTTATAACACACGGAAAAAATGCTTTACAACTGGTTTACAAAATTGCCGTGCGGGAATCCGATAAGTCAGATACCTGCTTGATGTTTCGTTTAAACTGTCCAACAGGGCTAACTTCCTTTAATTCTTGAGGCAAATTGTTCCATAAACAGGCCCCGCTATAACAAAAACTTCGTATCAGATAATTCGTATGCGGCTTGGGCAGAGCAAGTTTGCCCTCTAGATTTCTCAAATTATATTTCGCGTGGCGTTAAGTAAAAAGACGTAAGTATTACGGGGCAAGTTTATGCATTGTGTTGTATATAACCAGAGCTTTCTGTTTTTGACGACGAAACGACAGCTTCTCCCACTTCCATGCGTACGTCCTTGCTTCCTCCAGGCCGGATTATAGGCCATAAACATAAACGTTTTGATCTAACGAAGGCAGCATTCCCCTGTTTTTCCTGTTCAATGCAATAATCAATATAATTTTGGGTAAAAGTTGTCTTATAGCTTAGTTGCTCATCAGAGCGGTGGTGCCTATTGCAGGTTTCCCCAGTTTGTTGGCATCCGTTTATGCACTATAAGAATAGTTCTGGACCACAAGATTCGAGTCACAAAAAAAGCACAAGACATTGTGCTTTTTTTTATTGCCGGTTTCGAGAATTTTCTGAAACGTTTTGACCTCGTTTTCGTCGGCAAGGGTTGTTTAAGCATATGGTAGTTTTGTTATTTTTTTATTTTGATGGCTTTTAAAATGAAAGGGTTAATAATTTGCTGTCAGCCGTTTGATTTCTTGTCCGCTTTGCAGGTGGTTAGCTCTACGTCTGGAGTTTATTGGTGCTTCAATTCTGTTCTTTGCTTCGTTATTTGCTGTAATTGCAAGAGAGACAATAGCACCTGGTCTTGTTGGGCTGTCTGTGGCATATGCGTTACAGGTTAGATTCATCGTTCTTTTTATTCTCATCTTTGTGCTTGATATTGATCATACTTGGGGCCGGATTGAAACGCTTTTGTTTCTTCACACTCAAATCTTGATGATGTTCGCTAACAATCACGTTTATGTCGTTCAATCATTGGACAGTAGTTGCAGTATTCTATTGAGAAGATGTCATGTTGTATAACTCCAGAATTGTTAATTGAACCCACCTAGGATGATCTGGGGTGAGTAGCATACGTAGCACCAGGTATCATTTAAAGGGGTACAGGTAACTAACTTTCAACACATCAGCCGTGAAAATGCACTTACAGACGTTACCGCACCACAAGTTGTAAGGGACGTCAAGCAAAAGAACATTGACTTCCTGTATGCCAAGAATAGAAGCCAAAACTCCATTGCTCCCACTTTGAAGTCATTGCTAAATATGACAAAAGGGAGGCTTGGACTTTTGTATTTGTCATAAAAAGCAGAAGCATGACAAAATAGAAAACATTGAACTTTCTTTACTTCAAAGTGCTGTTCGTGACGTCAAGGGCATTGGTGTTTGCGTTTCTTAACCAATCCCCGAGGTTCTCACGGCAGTGTATGTTTGTTTACAGGTCACAGGCGCGTTAAACTGGATGGTGAGAGCCACGAGTGAAATGGAAACTAATATCGTTGCAGTGGAAAGAATCAAGGAGTACACAGCCATTACCAGGGAGGTGTGTAAGAGCAAAGCAAACCAGATCAAATTTTTTACATCCACAGAGAACCAGCATATGTCTGAGACTTAGGTGATCTGTAGGTGATCACCTGTTAGGTAATCTGATTAAAACTAATCAAGGTTTTGATAGCTACAGAGAACGAGTGGATTTTTGAGAGTTGTGGAATCTGTGAGAGTGTTAAGTTGATCAAATTTGTGATAACCACAGAAAATGGAGTATCCCTGAATTCAAAACGGGCGTCTTGCTGGGCAACGCCGCCTGCTGGGCAACGCCGCCTGCTGGGCAACGCCGCCTGCTGGACAACGTCACATGCTGTGCAATGCCGCCTGCTGAAATAATTTTTCGTTTTTTTAATTTTAGCTACAGTTTAGAAAAAATTGTTAAGCTTTTCTCTCCACGCTTTTTACTAACCCCGGCCCTGGAGCACACAACTGTTGAGCTTTTCTTTGCTAAAAGCAATTGGCTTTATGCTTTTCGTGTTTCCCCACATAATAACTATTATCTTACAGGCTGATTGGATAATTCATTCAATGCGTCCTTCCGAGGAATGGCCCCACCAGGGGAGGATAGAAATGGAAAATTTTGATCTGCGTTACAGAGAGCACCTGCCTTTGGTGCTTAAAGGTATCAACTGTGCCTTTGAAGTCAGGGAGAAGGTAAGTGTTCCGTGATAGGTCACAATAAAACAGTTAATTTTTAGTCACACATAAATAGGGGCCAGGGGCCTTAACCAACGAGAACGTTGATGGCCCGGATGTAGCGAGCGGAAAACGAAAGTCGTTCGTTTCCATTTACAGAACGTTTGTAAGTTCTCCATCAATCTATAGACGTCAAAACATAACTATTTACTTCCGGGATGACACAAACCAGCATCAACAAAGGGAACATACAACTTCCGGTTTTGCTCATGCCGCATCCCGCGTGGCATTCTCCTTACTTAGGGTCATTAATAATTGGTTATTAGAGCTCCGGTCACCACTCTTCTCCTGCATTGCATACACACATTTTACATGACCTGCAAGTTTGGATATCTCATTTGTATATTAAATAATTTGTTGTCTATCCCTGGCAGATCGGTATCGTGGGCCGCACGGGAGCTGGCAAATCTTCACTGACTTTGGCTTTGTTTCGTATTCTGGAGAGAGCTGGAGGGCGGATTGTTGTTGATGGTATTGATATCGCTAAGATTGGACTCCAGGATCTGCGATCAAGACTCACCATCATTCCACAGGTAGTAACATAGGCACATATGGCGTGCACAAGCTAGTAAGCTAATGAATAAGGTAATAACATAGGCACGTAAAGTGTGCACAGGCTAGTAAGCTAATGAATAAGGTAATGACATAGGCACGTAAAGCGTGCACAGGATAGTAAGCTAATGAATAAGGTAATAACATAGGCACGTAAAGTGTGCACAGGCTAGTAAGCTAATGAATAAACATAGACATGTAAAGTGTGCACAGGATAGTAAGCTAATGAATAAGGTAATAACAAAAACACGTAAAGTGTGCACAGGATAGTAAGCTAATGAATAAGGTAATAACATAGGCACGTAAAGTGTTCACAGGCTAGTAAGCTAATGAATAAGGTAATAACATAGGCACGTAAAGTGTGCACAGGCTAGTAAGCTAATGAATAAGGTAATAACATAGACACGTAAAGCGTGCACGGGATAGTAAGCTAATGAATAAGGTAATAACATAGGCACGTAAAGCGCGCACAGGATAGTAAGCTAATGAATAAGGTAATAACATAGGCACGTATAGCGTGCACAGGATATTAAGCTAATGAATAAGGTAATAACATAGGCACGTAAAGTGTGCACAGGCTAGTAAGCAAACGAATAAGGTAATAACATAGGCACGTAAAGTGTGCACAGGATAGTAAGCAAACGAATAAGGTAATAACATAGGCACGTAAAGCGCGCACAGGATAGTAAGCTAATGAATAAGGTAATAACATAGGCACGTATAGCGTGCAAAAGCTAGTAAGCTAATGAATAAGGTAATAACATGGGCACGTAAAGTGTGCACGGGCTAGAAAGCTAATGAATAAACAGACACGTAAAGTGTGCACAGGCTAGTAAGCTAATGAATAAAGTAATAACATAGGCACGTAAAGCGTGCACAGGATAGTAAGCTAATGAATAAGGTAATAACATAGGCACGTAAAGTGTGCAAAGGCTAGTAAGCTAATAAATAAGGTAATAACATAGGCACGTAAGGCGTGCACAAGCTAGTAAGCTAATGAATAAGGTTAATTTTTTCGAAAGAACTGGAGGAAGGATTGTTGTTAATGGTGTTGTTTCACAGTCTCTCGATTGTGTTTTAATAGGACCCTGTGTTGTTAAATGTAACCCTTAAGACCCACTCTACTTCAAATGGTGTGTAAATTGTGTCCCAATTGAACCCCGTGTTGTTTTCTGTAGCACCCTGTATTTGATGCATACCCTACTCCTCGCGGCACTTGAATTTTGCTTTCCCCACAGGACCCTGTGTTGTTTTCTGGAACTCTTCGTTGGAACCTGGACCCATTCAATAAACACACCGATGAGGAACTGTGGAACGTTCTGGAAGTGACTCACTTGAAGAACTTTGTAACTGGACTTGAAAAAGGACTTCACTTCCCCATTCTTGAGGGTGGAGAGAATATGAGGTAAAACCTTCAGACACTCGGTGTCTCATTCGCTAAGAAAAATACCAAAAGGTTACAACAGTGATCTCCCGATTTTACTTTGTTGCACTGTCGTTTAATAATGTTAAAAAGTGATGTAAGATTGAGTTTCCGTTTAGAAGTTGGTCTTCGAACAATTTTTATTGACTTTTTACACAGTGTCGGCCAGCGGCAGTTGGTTTGTTTAGCGCGTGCGCTGCTTCGTAAAAGTAAAGTTCTTGTTCTCGATGAAGCCACGGCTGCTGTGGACCTGGAAACTGATGAACTTATTCAACAGACGATTCGGCGAGAGTTCTCTGACCGCACAGTGCTCACCATTGCTCACAGGCTCAACACTATCATGGACTGTGATCGGTAAGATAAGGATAACTAATGTTATCATTCGATGCATTTTTTCGTCCTTTTCATTGGCCGAGAGCCAACCACGTGGCCTGCGAATAACTGCCTATGAATAATTCTGCTCATGCGCACAACAGTGCAATGTTGTTTTGCTGCGAATATTTGTTCTGCTCATGTCCTCTACAATGGCAGCCCGATTTTAGCTATCGCAAGATATCGTGATTTATCAGTGTCTCGCAGATCATTTATTTGCCTCAGCCACGATGTTTTGCTCAACCTCGTTCAATAATTGTTAACTAGCAACCCATATTATCATTATTTATTCGGTGACATCTGATAACAACTATATGGAGTGCACCCCCCCCCCCCCCGGATGCTCGTTATAA